>VZRO01003964.1:181103-191103 GCA_013397915.1 Daphoenositta chrysoptera | reverse complement strand
CTGTCAAGGGAAACCCTTTCGCATTTTCCCTGGTTAATCAAAGACAACACAACTGAGAAGAATTAAATAGAAAGTTTTCATGTTAGAGTGTATTAGATTTGAGGCAGCAGTAGGAGGCTTTGTAAGATTATCTAGATACAAATATTTAATATTATGGCATTTTGCATTTATTACTTATATACTGCTTTAATTGAGCATAAAGGAAAGGCTGCTTTTTTGGTGCTTTGGTGTGAATCATTTAATTAATATGTCATGCACATGTACTTACTTGGCTACAGGATGTGTTATATTATCTTAAAAATTAGGGTAGAATTCTGAAAAAAACTCTCATTGCAATATTTGCACAATAAAACTGTTAAGTATTTGAACTTCAGGACAGAAACTAATTGCTGAGTGTTTCTGATGGTGCTGTCAGAGGCATGATATTACTGAGTCAGTCCAGTGGTTTTAATTGCCCTTTCTGTGGTGAACTGTTAGCACTGTAGAAAATGAAGAGGAAAGAATGCCTGCCTCTCCTGTCTAACACTTGGAGGCCTGAGCAATGGTTGTGGATTTGCCATCAAGAAATAATGGAGGTAGTGGAGATATTCTCCCCCCACACCACTCCCCCTTTGCCCTGCTGGCCCACGTTCCCTAGGACTGTAATGGGGCCCTTCCAGACCCTCTTCCATATGAATGGCATCATCTGCAAGTCTTGGGCTCATCAGGAAGAGATGAAGAAATTTCACCTTTACATCCCAACATCTGGGACATTTTTTTGGTTTGCATCTGCTTTCTGTGTAGAGAGGTTTTTGTATTTACATTTCTTAGAGAGTTTCTTTGTGTTAAAAGCCCTCTTCCTTCTCTGAGAGCAATAATCATTTTGTTCTCTGCAATGCAATTTTACGATCAAGCACTTCTGATCTTTTCAAACTTAGTTCTATTTTATATGTGTATTGTTAAAGCCTTCTTTATGCCCTTGGTGCTGTGGTGCTTAAGGAGCCCTTTGTGCTTTGTGTGTGGCCATTTTGTTTGTACCTCGGCCTCTTTCTAACCTGATTCTGCCTCCTCTGCTCTTTGGTTGGGTGGAGGGCAGCTTGTCAGTGAAATTGTTAACACTCACTTGATGGGCTTACAAGGACCCCTGTAGATTGCACATGATGATAGTTATGATGTGGACACAGGTAGGTGTAATAGCAGGTTTGAACATATTAAGACCTTGATCATCTTGTTATTCTCAAAACTTTGCTTAAACTCTAAATCACCTACTAAAAAGGCATTTTTGCATTTAGTGCAGAAGATATAAAGCAGTTTATCATCCTGGAAAATACCAGTCTGAATTTTACAATGCAATTAGTGATGAGATGTTTGAGTCTTACTGTGGAAGGAGTATAATATAAGTCTGGGGGGAGGAGAAGGGGGATGAAAACACATTGGTCTTAGTAAGAACTGACCGAATCCACTTTATTCTTCATCAGTGGTGGAGTGTTTGGAGGACAGTGGGTCTATATTGGTATGGTAGGGATCTGGATGAATGGAAAGAACAGGCCACAGCCTTCATGTCCTCCCTAAACTCTGCCCAGGGCGTGTGATCTGAAATCTTTTCTCTCAGGTCTCATGCACAAGGGGAGGAGAGAGTAGGAAGGGAGTTTTGTCACTGAAACATACAGCTAGGTACAGGTGGTGGAGAGGTTTTGGATATGCAAATACAGTTTTACCAGTCAGACATCTCCTTAACCATGGCCCTCCAATGGCTCCACTGTACTTGTCATTCTCCTTGGAAGTTCAGGGGTTTTTAAAGAAAGACCAAACTGTTTCTAATGGTGCCAGAGTGGGTGCCAGAGAGATTGCAGTTTAAAGCCACATGATTAAAAATAAGTTTCTTTAAAGCCCTGAATTCTGTTTATAAAAATAGATGTTGAACATACGGTACAACATAAAAATCCATGTGGTCCTGCAAAAAAAAAAAAAAGTAGAAAGCACTTTAGCCTAAACCAGATGTGCGAAAGAGAGCTCCTAAACGTATTTTGTATTTTTTATTTGTGTGTATGTGTTTGTGTATGTGGGAGATATTTTTGGTTCCTGCTAGGCTTCTTTGCAGCAAAGCCCCTTTCTAGAATTTACTTTCCTTTATTAGAGTTGCAGCTCGGCTTTGTGTGGGCCTCTGGGGGTTTTGGCCAGCCGTTGGCAATTTCTCTCAGACACCCAATTACCCCTGACGTCAATGCCGTCTCTCCCATCTCCCTTGGGTGCCCACATTTTTTCCTTTGTAACACTAATAGCTGACTAGCTAAGTGCCTGTTATTTCCTTGGCAGAAGATTTGATTGTGTTTTGGGCCGGATACTAAATCCAAAAACTATGTAAAAATGTCAATAGGTGAGTGCACATTGATTTCGGTTAGTCACAGTGATATTTGAGCCCCTTTGGGGGCTCTGTCTGGGGAAGTATTTTACAAGAAAGATAATATAACAGAAAATTACTGGAGCTGCACAGGTCTCTGGTGGATTTCTTAGGGGCCTGCTAAGTTTCTGTAGAATCAACAAATGCTTTATTAATCTAAATTTGCGGTNCGCCCGGCCGAGGGCTGCGGCGGCAGATAACGCGGGGACGGAGGGGTCCCTGCCAGCTGTGCGGGGCCGGCGCTGACTGGGAGCGGCTGATAAGGGCCCCGCGCGGGAGCCAGCCGGCAGCGCCGCTCCGCCAGCGCGCTGCGGGGCCGCGGCGACTGGCAAAGAAAGTTAAACACAACTGGTCCGGGGGCGGCGGGGAGGGCTGCGCCGCAAGATAATGGTAATTGATTGAATCAAAGTCGCAGAGCAGCCTTGTTTTTCCTCGCAATTAATTTTTTTTTTCTAATTTTCAGACCGAAGTATCCGAAGAGCTCAGGTTGCACCGAGCACATGCTGCACTAAAAGATAATAAGCACATGCCCTCTTCAGCTTTTTGGGGGAAATTCAGGCCAAGAAAAGGCACAATTAAATAGAATGCACCCCCCCTTAAAGTTAGGAGCTCACGGCTCCAAGCTCAGCGGAGCGTGCTCTTAAGGACAAGGAAAATCAATGGCTTTTTCAGGTCGCCAGGCTGTGTGCTTGCTGGCTACCAGGGACGAGCAGTCAATTTTGCCCCCAAAGCCAGCAGATAGTGACACCAGAGAAGGGAATTGTCAGGGGACTGAGTTGCAGAGTGTTCACACATTGGGCATTTCTGCAGCCTTCTTCCTTTCCTGCTCCCCACCACAACCTCATACCCCACGGCTCAAGATGTTTGTAGAGGAAAACAGAGATGCATGCCATTTGTATTTTTGTATCAGTTCTTTCCAGGTTTAGTTTAGCCAGTTTGGATCTTTTTCACCAGCAACTTCTTGGCCAGAAGTTTTTCTTAGCTTTTAAGGGGATTTGCCCCAGTATAGCGTTCAGGATTAGCAGTATAGTTTGTGTGCTTTGAGTAAATAAAACCTTTTAGTCTTTGGCAATTGCATCTGCAGGCAGTAAAATCCTATGTCAGCACAGCATGTAGAGTGCAGGATACCTAATAACTAGTAAACCGTTTAAAAAAGTCTTCTGCTTGATCAGACATGGTGCTTAATGTATAGTGCTGTATCTTGCCCAGCACATAATTAGTATTGAGGGTGGAAAAGCCTCCCCTGTGGACCATGACACCACAGACCTAAACTGGCATTTTTTCACACATTAGTTTTCTTTCTTCAGTGGAGGACATTTCTTTGCTCGTTTTAAAAATCTTTCTCTAAGAATTAACAGACTGTATTAGCGTATTGTATATCTTAAATGAACCTTGCAGGCTCTAACTGTGTATTCTTCTTCCCATATAGGCACTGTGTAGGGTGGGCAGGCAAACAGTATTGTAGTGCCAGAAAGATCAAATGTTGGATAGGGAAAAAACCCCAACCCTAACCTGGGAAATAAAAATTAACCAACCCATTTTTGCAGTGATTTTGTTGGATTCCATCGTGGAACAAGTGTATGTATGGATGTGCTAGGAATATGAACGGGCCTTATTGAGGTAAGACACCATGGTTTATCTAATCATGAAGCTGGGATTTTCACTAGATTCTGTCTTGTTTTCCTCAGAATGGCAACAGAAGATTTCTTTATGTGTGGGCCAAATTCATGGGATTTCTTCCCAACTAGTGAAAGGGTGGCACATTGGCTGTCTGGTCAGGAGCAGGGTATCCTGATATCCTATCAAACAGACTAATAGGTCTCCTCTGCTGAAAGAGCTGGTAATCTGCCTTGTCATGACCATTGGTTATGAAAAGGACAAGTCAGCTGTGAAGAAAGATGACTTTCTTGAAGGCACCATGTAAAAACTTTGGCCTAATGCCAACACAACCATTGCTGGTCAACTTTGCCAGGGACATGGCTCAGATTAGAGATTCCTTGTGTGGAAAAAAGGTTTTTTTCTTTTGTCTTATAGGCTTGAGAGTGTACTGGGTTACTGCTGCTGACCTCCTGTCTTTGACATTTCAGGTTCCAGTATAATTAAATCGACATCTGTAATGTGGTCTTGTCTCTTTAGCCACTGTGGTATGACTGACAGGTGACACTGTTCTTCTCTACCTTAAATAAACCTGGTGAACTGCTCCTGGGCAGTCAGATGTGTTTAGACTAGAGCAGTGCTTGGTAGCACCCCTTTCAACCTCCTCCCAGACTGGCCAGTGTGCTCAGCCTGTTGGTCTCAGAAGTGCTGACAGCAATGTGGAAAACAAGTGCCAAAGCAAAAGCACTGTGAGGTCATTTGGATAGATAAAAGTGAACAAAATTCACGGAGATGAGGTGCACCCACTCAGCACCTGCCCACCTCTGTGCTCCTCTATGCTAAGGCACATTGCTGCCAGTGGGGCTGCTGCCAGGGCTGTGCTGGCATCAAGCACTCCCTGGGCTGAGCCGCCAGCCCTGCCTGGGAGGGGCGTGGGGAAAGGACAAAATCAGCTTCTGCTGGAAAGATTTAAAAAATGACCCCTGTGCTCAGATGCTATGCTGAGTTTTGGGGTGTGGGCCAGTCTGTAGTCACAGGCAGCTGGAGGAGTTGGCCTCTCATGAACCAGCTCCTGAAATTGAAAGGGGGCAGGTTTTAACTTAAAACCGAAACAAAGAGCTCGGCTGGCTGTGCTGTCCCAGGTCGAGGCGCATTGGTGGCTGTAGGTTTTCCTGTGTCGTGTCATCTCCAGTGTGGGTGCCGGGTGTGAGGCGCAGGCACACGGAGCTGCTGCAGCAGGACGGACACGCTGCGCTCCCCACGCTGAGGTGGGACCTGTTCCCCTGAGCCACACCCGTGTCTGCGGGGTGCAGAGGGGCCAGGGGCTGCACTGGGGGTGCAGGGGTCGGTGGTGGCAGTGACTGGCACCGTGTGGGGGACGCTGCGGGCCCGGGACCTCTGAGGACGGAGGGAAGGAGGCTGTGGGACAGCCTGCAAATACCGGGGTGAGTTAAGATACCTTAAAGACACCTTCTCAGTAGTTTGCTGGGAAACAGATTCGTATGCTTGTTTTGCCACGTCCTAGCTTTTAAATGTACAGTGGGAGATAAAGGACACACTAGAGGAAAAGCTGGGTGAATTCCCAAAGCAGTAGGAGAGTAGTAACAGGGCAGCAGCTGCTTCGGAGGTGGCAGCGAGAGGAAATACCAGCATGGAGGGGAACAGAAAAGGAAGAATGGAGAGGTAAACATCCCCAAAATGGTTTCTATCCCTTTGTTAAGAACTTGGGACATTTGTGAGTGAAACAACTGCTGGTTTTCCTGGAGCATTTCCTTTTCCCTACGTTTGTACAGGCCTGCATGGCCTTGCAGCCCAGGTCTTTTTCCATTCCTGGATGTGGGTTACACCTATTACTAAAGTGTCACCAAGGTATTAGCATGGTTTTCAGGTGACTGCTCTGACAGTGGGGTTGTTCTTGCCATATAATTCGCAGAGCTTCAGTCAAGTCACAGCCAGAACATTACACCTGGCCCGGAGAATAAGGAGGAAATTCACTAGGTTATTTTAAGTTGATTCTGTGGAAGCATGTAGGAATATATCCAAGTTAAACTCAAAGAGAAATGATCAGATTGGCTGCAGATTTCATCAGGTTTATAGTTGTATTAGGAATCTCACATGAATCTTTAAGAATGTTTTAGAATTGAAAAACTTAAAGGTTTTGAGAGAACTTGTTGCACAAAAATGATCAGTATGACAATGTATCTCATAGAGGACAAGTAGGCAAGTTCAGTAAGGCATCAGTTACTTTATGTTGAGATAGCCATGTGAACATAAGCACTTGAGCAGTGTGAATAGCCATTAAGAAGCATCAGAGTTCTGCTTTGTCTTTTAGTTATATGCAAGTGTGCAGGTGACTTGAGAACTTTTTCTTTCAGCTCTGTTAGTCCCAGGTTTATGGAGTGTTAGCTGAGCAATAGTGCCTTTCTGAAGCACATAATCTTTAACTTTTTCCCCCTAATCTTTGAATGTGCATTAAATTCACCTAGGTCTTGTAATTTTGACAGTTTTTGTTCTTTGTTTTTTGGGATTTTTTTCTGGATTTTCATTATGTGGGGAGCAGTCTCCCCATTACCAAGCATTGATGCTCTCTTTTATATTGCTTTTATAGCCCCCCATTGTCCCTGGTCTTGCGTTCACAGAGCTGGTAGACAAAGCAGTTGGCAAGGAGAGTGAATGACTTCAGGAAGGGATAGACTTGTATGCTCTGACCATGGAGATGACAGAAATGTAGAAAGGATGGAAAGAGGGTAAGCAAGGGCTTGAAATCAAGGAAGCTAATGGATTGTATTCCAGAGGAAGGTTAGAGTAACAGGACTGGAAATGGGGACAGAGGATGTGAGTCAAGGTGGGAACTGGCAAGAGGGAGATGAGAAATGTCAAAAGAGCATGGGGAGAGAAGAAGGGAAATAGACTGGTATAAAGTAGAGTGGATCTGGAAGCAGCAACTAAGGAGTGAAACACAGGCTAAGATTGTTGACTCAGAAGAAGAGGTGGGAAGTGTAAGATGAAATGAACAACTTCAGCAGGGGATAATACCTTCCACTCTTAAAAAAGTCCGAAACTTAGCAGAAGGAGGAAATGAATCTACTTGATTTTACTTGCCTGTGCTTTTGGCCAGGCAGTTTTGCTTTCTTTTCCAACATTGATGGCTGTCTCATGATTTCCCTGAGACATTGTCATAGAAATGGACATGGAAAGAAAATGTCCTGCTTCTAGGAAGCATGGTCAGGTAATGTCTTCTCTACCCAGTGAGAGATGGGCTTCCAGTAGCTAACCTATTAGAGTAATTTTTTTGGTAAAGTATCCTAAAAAAAAAAATTGAAAATGAGCAGTGACTTTCTTGTTGGATAGGGAAAAAAAAAAACAAAAACAAACAAAAAAAAAAAACAAAAACCCAAAACTTTGAGAAACAGTTTATATAGAGGTGGTCTCCATATGTCCTTTCCAGACTAAATTACTCTTGATTGAGCCTTCTGAGGAAAAAGAAAATGTGAAGTTTGAGTTTTGTTTCTGAACAAACAGGTTGAAGGTTGAAAAGGCTTAATGAAAAGGCTTTGTTCTAGCAAAGTTAGATGAGAATTTACCAAGTGATTGACTTCCACAGGCAAAATCAGAATTCCATAATCCCAACTGCAAATGTTGCTTGAGTTCCTGGGTAAATAACTCTATTAGCTCTGCAAGATGCCCTTCTCTTGGGTTAGAGTCAGGGACCACTTTAGGATGTCCCTCCCTTTGCAGGAATGCCCATGGGTTTCCAGAAAGTGAGACCGGAAAAGGCACTCATGCTCCTAGTGACGGCAGCTTGAGCTCATTACTCTGATTTTTAGATATGCTGGCATTGTCTCAACAGTCTGCATTCACATTTATGGCCTTTCCAGACTACTTATCTAGGAGAGAATGTGTGCTCAGCCTGCTCCAGTTACGTCTGAGCTTGAGCTCAGGGCCCAAAGCACACCACGGCTTGGGCAGCCCCAGTATTCCACTCTCAAAGATGCAACGGCAAGACACAAAGTGGAGGTAGCTCTCCATGCAGATCTTTACCTTCTGGCAGTCCTGTTTGGTGATCCCACTGTCTCCTGAGGTTATCTGAACAAATGCATCAAAAGTAGCTGAACTGTTAGAAAATTATTCCCTCCCATGAATGAGCATGTAGGTATTTTTCTAATGAGATAAAAAAAAAATGAGTCTCATTCTGCACCATCCCTATTAGTTTGCACTCCAATTAATTCCTTCTTGTTAATTCATCTTGGAGTGTTTTGGAAGATTTCTCAGCATCTACCAGTACATTTTGTGGAACAGTCTATGGAAAGGACAGAACATTTGGTGAAGAGCCTTTACTGTATTTTCCCATTAGAATTCTCTACTCAGTGCTGAGGTTTCAAGAGGCTTTGAGTGAGCTGGTTGAGCCTCCTTTTGAACCCATCATGGATTTTTCTTTGTATTTTATTTCCTTTAAAGATTATTTCCTTCCTTATGGCAACTACCTTTTGCCAAATGAGTAAGGCACGCCAGTTCTTTCCAGCTTTTGCCCCATTTACCACCTTCCAAAAAGATTGCTGTGGCTGTATGACCACATCTCAGATTTTCCCTGGAGGGATCTCTGATTTCTTTCCAATCAGTTCATTTAATTGACCATATTTATTTCCCTAGCCCTTGTGGCTCCCTGAGTGCAGCTATTCGTCAGAAGCTGGATCTTAGGCATCCTTTTCATGTTTTACCTGGAGAATTTCTTAAACCATCTCATCTGTTCTCAGCATTTGGGGCTAAGCCCAAAAGGAAAGCTCTCTCAATCAAAAGGCTATCTAAATGGATAATGTGATACTTTGAGACCTGTTAGAAGGAGGCAAATGTCCCAGTCCCACTGCTCCAGTGCTGATCCCACCAGAGCCACGGTAGCTTTGAAGGCTCATTTGGGCAAGGTTCCCAACGCGGATGTTTGCAAGACAGCTAACTGGAACTTGGTACACGTACCTAGCATTCTGCTTAGATGTAGAGCCTAGGCATGATGCCCACTTTGGAAAGCAGCTTTGTAGTCTATATTTGCTTAATTTAGTCCTCAGCTGTCCTCCCGAGAATGGCTGTTCACTGCATGTTAGTGTCCAAGAGCAGGAAGCGATGGAGGCAACTTTCATCAGAAAGAAGATGAAGTAACTTGGCACTCGTTGGAGTTTGGACTCTAAACTGCCTCTTAAAAGATCATCCTTACTGCTTGTCTAAGGAGTTTCCAAGCTGTAAATAGGATGGGAAGAAGGATGCCTTTGTATCCTGTGTTCCCCTTTTCTAGATGTTGTCTTGGTGACATGAGTTTCCTTCTTCAAAGTCTACAAAATTCTGTTTGAATGCTTTTCATGCTCTAGTTTGGCATACAGCACAAACCCAAGCAAACTGACCTGAGACAGGAATGCATTTTCCTCTTCAGTGGCTTCTGTCTGTGTCCACTGCTAGCATCTATATTAGCAAATACAATTTCTTGGGAACAGCCCAGAGCTTTTCTTTTCCAGAATATTTTTAGTAGTGACAAAGCACTGTTATTTCCTAGAAAGTTTTGTCAGGTTCTTCCACATCAATTTTTACATCCCTGTTATATTACTTCCTTATGATACTTACTTTTATACTGTCTTTTTAAAAATAAACATTCAGGGGTTGGACTAGGTGATCTCCAGAGGGTCCCTTCCAACCCTGGCTATTCTGTGAAACATAAGTCAGGAGTAATTAGAGAGAAATGCACTACATTTGTAGCATAAATAGAAGGAAGTAAATAGTATGATGTGTCACTACAGTCAATGGTCAAATATCCAAATTTTAACCTTGAGGGCTGAGTTAAGTAAAAAGAGATCCTTTTAAATAACTTGACATTCCCTTAATGATCCACGAAAGGTAAATCTGAACATTTGACTTCATTGCAATAATACAGCTAGTTTAAATTTTTATTATTTTTAAGCCTGCAGCCAGCAGACTGGAGTAAGTTATTTGCAGCGTATTTTTAAAGTCCATATTGAAATATTAGCCATAACTGTCTGCTGT
>VZRO01003964.1:121397-178284 GCA_013397915.1 Daphoenositta chrysoptera | reverse complement strand
GGCCCCGCATCACCGCGGTGCCGCCGGGGAGCTCCGCATTTCCGCGGTCCCCATCTGCCTCGGCGGCACCTCCTCCCTGCGGGCCCCGCAACAATGGCTCTGCTGCTGCTGCGCGCCCTGCCCGGGCCGGCCCGGTGACATTTGCAGGGTTCAGCCGTCACCGCGCAATCCGCTCGGGAAATGCGGCTGCAATTGTAAATAGGGAGCCCAGAATTTTCAAACTTCAGGTCTCGAGGCGCCTTGAGGGGGGAGCTCAGCTTTCCCCGGTGCCTTTCATTTTAGCAGGACTTGTGACTATCTGAAAATTTGGAAATCTAGAGGTCTGCTGCTAAGCCACTTAAACATTGATGTTTGAACATCATGTCACTGCTTTTTCTGTTCAGAAGAGGACCTAAATGGTCACAAAGTAAAAAAAAAATCCCGACATTTTCCTGATAGAATAAATTGGAGGCAAAATATAGCAAATTGTCAAAAAGAAATAACAAAGAAGCAGTGAGGATAACAAAGATTAAGTGTGGTAATGGACAGAGGCAGCTTGATGAGTCTGATTATGTTTTAGTTTTAATGCCTTTTTTCTTTTCATTCACAAAATATATACGCATAAGTACCTTTGTGTCTGAAACAATTTTAGATATGGATTTATACCTTCATGACACCCACTCTTTTAGGGACATAAAATGTGTTATGTTTGTGTAGTTCTTAAAATAACAGCTGTTTATTCGATAACTTTCAGGGCAATTCTTATTATATGTTATGGTCCTGGATCAGCGAAGTAGTTCAGCAGATGCCCAACTTGAGCACGTGATGGGACAAGTAGGCTTTTCAGCCTGCACTTGCTTAAACCTGAGCACATGCTTAAATACTCTGCTGAACAGGGGCCAAGACCAGATGTAGTGAATACCTATAATTAACTTTGTTAAATGGCTTACAATATGCCACTTGTTTCCATGCGCTTTTAAATTTCCCACTTGAACATTATTTGGGCTGAAGTTCTGTGTGTTTGTCCTTGTCTGTAGAGCTCTTTTTTTCCCATTAAATGCATTTGGTTCCCTCAGAATATTTCTGTTAGGCATGAAGGAGGAAAAATTCTCTTCCAGTTTGTCCAGTACAGTTCATCTTTAGTAGCAGTGTTTTTGTAGCTGGGGTGCTTTAAGGAAATAAAGGGAGGAAAGGTTGTAGAAAGGAATAATATTTCACTGCAGCAGCTTCTAGAGTTGGAAAAAGTAGACACATTTCTGAGACCTGGCAAAGGGATGTGGAACCTGTAATCTTGTCCACTTTTTCCAGCTATATCAGCTAATCTAATAATAGAAGCTTATAGGGCAATGTAATTTCTTTTTTTAGACAGAGAAAACAAACATTGAAATTGCAAAGGGGAAAGTTGGCACCAATACATTCCTCAATGAGTACTAGGGCCCTTTCTTCACTTGGAAAGGAAAAAAAATCCCCCTTTCTAAAGCAAACCTGTTTTAAGGGCTCAAGCACGCCCAGATAGCCTCTAGTTAGGTTTCAGCAGTCTAATGAAGCCTGCCTTTTTTGTGATTTCACTGCACATACTCCCTGCCTGCCTTGATTGGCAGCTGGGTAGCAGACCTCTGCAGCTGTGACAATTTGCCTGAGGGAGACTGTAAGTGTCTCATTGAAACTTGCATTGTAAAATCCTCCAAAATGCCTCCCATAATATTAGGCACAGGAGAAAAACACAGGTGTGAAAAACTTTCACAGATCCCATGAGTTCAATGTCTCTTGGCAGCTTTGGTGGATTCAGTGTTACAATATAAATTTTAAACTTGCTCTTACAAAACAGAAGTTGCTCCGTCTTCTGCCACAAGAAGTGGTGAAAACCAGCAGCGCCTGCTCCGCGCTTGCCTTTCCAGGGCGATGAGGATTGGTTATCCGTGGGTGAAAGCTGTCTACCTGCTGTAACTCGGCAGCGTGTTCCAGCACGGAGGGGACACAGGTGTCCCCGCTGCTGAGGCATTTCACTGGCACAGCAGAGTTTTAGGAGCTTCTGTTTTCCAAGTGAAGGCATGGTCTCATCCTGTCCAAAAATGAGCACTCGTTGATTGATTCTGCTTCCAGTGAAGGAGGGATTTGAAAACCTAAGAGGTGTCTCCATGAAATCAACCTTCCTTGTATGTATGCAAGATCATTTTCTGTTCCACTGGTTAAGTGGCTTAAGGTACTCCTCACTGGCACATAGGTGAGACTGAGCATTGCCAGCATGGCTGGAAGATGAATCTCGGCTTCTGATTGCCTGATCCTTTTGCTGGTGTGTTTGTTCCCAACTGCTTGCCTGTGTGTTACAGCAACTTTGCTTCTTACATTTGCCATAAAGGAATCTCAATATGACTGCAGCCTTAAGATCTGGCACTTCAACAGTCTCAGTAGGTTCAACACAATATTCAGGAATTAAACTTCTGAAGAAATGCAAGCAGCTAAATTTAGACTTAAAAAACGTGCCTGATTTGAGTAAGCTGTGGGTATGCTGATGCATGGAAGTTTCCCTGCAAGCCAGCCAGGCTTTATTTGTTGCTTAAAGGGAGGAGATTTTAGTTGGAACATTTGATTTGCTTTCTTGAATTGTTTTTGATTAGTGACTGAGTGCAAGGTTAAGCTTTAATAACATATCCATTGTAATAAAATCATGCTGTTGAGTGATACACGTGGCTAAAACGATTTAGATATACTAGTCTGTTAAACTAATACGATTTGGAAATGCTCTGGAAACAAGCACATAAAATAAGAACCAAAGGCAAATTTAAAGATTTTTTAACTCTTTCTGGGGCTGAGATTTTTGTGACCAGACTGGCCTGTTCTGGCAAGCTGGGTGAACAGGGCAGCATGGCTGCAGCCTTGATAAAAGAGAAACTGTTTTGAATTTAGTAACGAAAAGTGTTAATGCATCACTGAGTTTCTGCTGCGGTGTACTAGTGACAGCCCCAGTGACTAGTTAAAGCTGAAAATAACAAATCTCAAATTCAAATGACATTCAAAACTTTCATGAGAGACTCAGTACTTTTCATCTTCTCTTCTGAACTGCAAACTTTGGTCAGTTTAAGACAAATCAACGGTGCCGTAATATGTAGATTTTGTAAGTTGGTTGTTGCAGTAGGGCTGAGGTTGTTTTAGTTTCAGATTTTTATCAGGGTTCACAGCACTGCTCTCGGTGCTTTCAACAGTCTGTCCTAAGAGCCACAAAACTTGTGCTGATGTATAGTGATTCAATGTACTGTAAACTACACAAGAGGGCTCAGTTTCATGGATGTGTGAAGCTTTTGTGTAAATGTTTTTAGTGGTGTCAATTGAGAAGCTGAACTCAAAGTTCAGTTAAGCATTAGTGGTATCAGTTGAAAGCTCAGTCTGAGATACTCACTTGTTGAGTCTGGTTCATTTCACAGGAACATTTTAAACAAACTTTGCAAAGCAGTTCGCTATTATATTTCTTATTTCATGGATGGGGAAACTGAGGCTCAAAGCTTTGGAGTTTCTTACCTTTCTAATGCAGTTGGGAATGTTAACAGAACATGGAGCCTCCAGGCAGTGCTGCTGATGTGTTATTGACTGCTGTGTACTGCTCCTTATCTAGCAGGGGAGTCTAGTTTGTCAAAGGGAGGAGGTTTGGTCTCATCATCGAGGAAGGAAATGGATTTAAATGTCAAAGGTTGGGAAAGCCATTGTCTTCCCTTTTATGGCAGTGAACATGTCATGTTCCTCTGCTTACCAAACAAAAGAAACTATAAAGGAAATGGTAGTTTTGGAAAAAAAACCCCAACACTGTAATCCAGAGCATCTGTTTTCTACTGTATTTTTTCCCCTGGTCTCTTTTTATAATTTACATCCAAAGCATGAATTGACAGAATTTGGCAGAGTTGGATCTGTACAGTAGAGCTTAATGGTTTTGTTGCAGGGAATAAATAAAGCCCCTCAAGCCTGCTTAGTTCTCACCCATGCACGTGAGCAGGGAGTGGGGGAAGGAGTGTTGTATTTTTCTTGGAAAAAGACCTTTTCGGTTTCTCCTAATCTGGCACCTGGAGGTCCAGCTGTGCTGGCTTGAGGCTGTGTGTAGCCTTGTGCATGGGAAAGATGATGGACAGGCCGCTGTAGAAGTTGAAATGTTTCACATCTCTACAGGCAATATGTATAGCTGTATTTGTGAATAGTGGCAGTGCGAAATTGGAGGTGGAATTACTCTTCAAACAATGATTTGCCAATAGTGCTACAGTCTGGACTGGTTTCTGTTGTGATTTGTGGGGAGGGCCAGCAGCGCGTGGATTTTCCAGCTTTGCTTGCTCGTGCTACAGCAGCCATGGAGCCTCTGTGCCTGCCATCATTGCTTCCTGTCTCCATGAGCTGACTGTAAATTATTTTTCCTGGTTTGAGCTCTGCACATGGCCTGGAAATGTGTCACTCTGGTTATGTTTGGCTTGGTCTTCTGCTAATTTATACCAGTTTCTATTTCAATATATTTCCATTGGCTTAATTCAATGGCAGTATTTCTACTTTACTTGGGTATAAGTAAGAGTATTGGGTTCATTACTCCTAACAGTTTAGTAATCTGGATTTATTTTTGTTCTTCAGTCACACAAATGCCAAGGTTAATTTGCTCTTAAACGCTTGATTTTCTAGGACATAAAATGATTCCATATTTAAAGAAGAAAACAGAGGACAGTTTTATTCTGCAAAGTGGTCTAGGTTGGGGGATGGTGGGTTTTGCTTGTTTGGATTACAGAATTTAGAAAATGGTGGGTTAATATTTGAGAACGGAAAGATTTAATTTGCCCTCACTGGTACTCTTGGATCCTCTGGATTCCTCAGCTGCAGATTGGGAGCTGATACGGAATGGCACGTACTTGGCCCAAAATGTTTCCAGTGCCCCTAGTAATAAGTGATTTTAATGGAGAACTTTTCACAGCAGAGGACTCAGAGATATAGTCGGTGCTTTAATAAAGATGCTATGTCTCCACAGTGTACATTAGTCAGTGAGTTAAACAAGCATCAACATTAAAACAGACATTATCCCCTGCAGTGTATTTTCTTAGTGCATTGTCCATTACAGCTCTCAAATGCTGAGGTTTCTAGTCCTTCCTGTTGGAAACAGCTCTTTTCTCACATTTATTGTGGATGTTTTCCCAGTGTCTAGCATCAAATTGTGCTTTCTCCTCTCCTCCTGCCCTCCCCAAATGCTCGGTGGAATGCAGTGATGGTGTTTACCATACATGAACCCCTTGGAAGCAGTTCCTGCACCTTCCTTAGCTGTTCTTTAACAAAGATACATATAATCAGACCTTTTAACCTTTCCTCATAAATCAGTCCATCCTGCCCATTAATCACTTCTGTTGCCTTCTTTTGAATCCTCTCCAATTTGTCATCATCCTGTGGCTGGGGAGAGCTCGGTGACCGCAGCCCTGCACAGAGATTCAGTACCAGCCCGCTGCACCGGGGGATCAGGATTTATTTATTTTGTCCCTCTTTCCTTTTGCACCATTCCCAGTCAGAATATATCTCCTACCCACTCTGCATAATCACTTCTCTAAAACATTTATGGAGATAATTTGCAGTGTTACAGACCCTCTATCACACTCTGATGTCGACTTAGCAGAGGTTGAAAGGGCAAAGGATTGAATGTGACACTTTGTTTCTCTCCCTCCCTTCCTTCCCCCACTCCCCACCCCAAAATAGACAACACAACTCTTCATTTGGTTCATATGGTCATATTGAATGTGAGAAAAGAGTTAGCATTAGAGAGGAAAAAAAGACGTTGAAAATATAATTGCCTAATTGTGAATCCTAAGTAGTGCAGGCAGCAGGGGCGGCCCTGACTGGAAGAATCAGAGGGTCACTAATTCATACTGCCAACATCCTAATTAGCTGTGCAAATGTAATGTTTATATTGTTGGGGATGGATTACAATATCCATTGTAGAATGGAAAGAAATAAATGAATTGTGTCAGTGGAGCTGTGTAGAAAACACTCCTGCCACCCCATTAAACCATGAGAAGTAGCTCAGCTGCTAAAAAAAGTTTGTTTTCAGGCTGATGCGCAAGTCTAATTGGGTTTCCAAAGAAAGGAACATGTTTTAATTATTAATTAGAAATCAGAGGAGTAAAAGAGTGGAAATCTGCTTCAGCTGGAGGTTTTGCTCAATGCTGGATTTCTCCTTAATAAGCTGAAACATTCCAGGCCTGCCTTAGTTAGCGGTTGGGTGCAGTGGCTTTACTCGGGGGGTAGACATCTTAATGCTCATGTAATTATCATGTAATTATTTTGTAATGTGGGATCAAAATTTTGCATAGATGGCATTCTTTCACTGAACTTGAAAAATAAAAAAGTTGCGTTCATTAATGCAGTGATTCAGTCATTTTAGTCTAAGAAGCAGGGTTCCCTCATCCGCCTCCCTATCTCTTTAAGACACAAATATTTTGAAACAGTTTTAGAGATGGTGACCTCAAGATGAATAGAATTATTTAATTTAGATTTTGTTGAATATTTATCAGATTTCTTGTTGGTAATACTGCCTTTCAACAGAAGTGTCAAGTGGGTTGCAATTATCATCAAAGCTGATAGGTACAAATAAGCGATGATCCTGTCTGCTAGCACAGGGTGTGCAGGTTCATAAAGGGGAATTCTTCTGGAAGTCGCTTTCTCTCTATGAATTTTCCTCCCTGTTGCCATTGAACTTCTGGAATCAAAGTTGTTAAAGACTGATAGACTTTGTCAGAAGATGTTAAGTGGATTATGGCCCATCACAACAAATATTCCCTATGGAGTGACAGGGTATGTTCTAATGAACGGAGAGTATGGAGCTGCCTCTTTCGACTTGTGCTTTCTAATGCCTAGAAGTACTCTCGAGCAGACTTCTGCTCTGTTTACAACTGAACTCAGCTTGTCTGCACAGATGAAAATGTTACTGGGCCAGTGCTGTAGCTCTTATGACTGGAAATCACTGACAGCCTGGATCCAAGCTGAATCACAGGTTAAACCTGACAAGTTAAAGAACATAGCAAGAGCTGCTGGCTCTTGAGTTGCCAGATGTTTGTAGATCCATGTGTGTCTTAAGGGGAACTGCCCATTAAATGTCTCAGCTTTAATAGGAAAAGGGGACGGGGAAGAAGAACATATGACTCCATATGGCTCCCTCAGTGTGGCAGTAAATCCTTGTGTTAGTGGGGTGCAACTGTGAGGAAGTGCAGAGCTGTCTCCTGATGTTGCTGTTTCATAGCAAAAGATCCAAGGAGGAGATGGGGAGGATATAGCTAATGTGAAGTGGGTGGCTTCCTTTGGGGCTATGGCCTCCATTAACTTGTAGATGCAGCATTATAATAAACAAAATACCTGACTTAACAGAACAACTGTTAAGAACATTTAAATTGGCCTTTTTTCATGTGTCTGCTGAAATTATTATGTTTGAAAATTGTTGCGGTCCAGAGAAAATACTTCGTTTGTCGTCACAAAAGAAGTAAAATATTCTGATTGTGGGCCATTGAGCTCCTGTTTCTGCCTGTAAGACTCAATATACCTTTTCCAAAACCTTGTTTTAAGAAGGAAAAAAAATAGTTTCATAGTTTTTCTTTATCAGATAGCTGCACTGTGCATTGCACTGCACCCCTTCTCTGTAGTTTATTTACATGATGTTTAGCCATAAAGGATTTGACAGAGATAGATACCAATATCAAGAAGGGACACTATGATTTTTGTTGCTACCAAGAGCTAATTGTGTGAATTGTAAGGTAGCTTTGGTCCCCTCTCCCTACTAACAAAGTTTTCCCTATTATCCAAAAGGAAACCACCTTCATGGCTTTTATTCTCCCAGCAGAAATCAGGTTAAGCTTCATACTGTAGTGGAAGTAACAAGTAATTAAGAATAACAAGCAATTGTGATTAAAAACTCAAAAGAAAACCTTCACTTTCAAGGGGCCATATGTTGGTAAAAGTGCTCCCCAGCTGAACCATATGGATGGGTGGAATGTGGGATCTCCTGCACATTGGGAAGAGGCCATAACAATTTGTGACTTGACATATTATTGCCACGTTTCCTTTTGATCATGCCAGACATCCACAGGTCTCTGTCACATCCTTGTAGGAGAATGAACGTGGGTCTCTGCAAACTAAGTATCTTAGGTTAAGAGTTAAAAAGCAAGTGTGGCTTTAATTAAAACAAGACCAGCTTCTAACAGAAGTTGCCTTGGTCAGATGAAGGAGTCAGCGATCCTGTCCCCTCCCCTCTCTTGCTGGGACCTGGAAAAACATTTGCAAGTACCATTTTGAAGGCTGTTTCGCCAAGTGTCTGGCAAATGCTTCATGTGTAAACATCCATCTTTTCCCTCTGTGGGCAAAGAGCAAGCCCAACTCAGTCGTATGTTCATTGGTCACACTAAGAAGGTTAAACACACCATCCAGCAAAATGCTTTAGCTTGAAAAGTGGAGCTGGTCCTTTATTTTGTGGAGGCTGCTTTATCCCTTTGTGGAAAAGGAAGCACAGACGAAGTGCTGCTGTGGAGCAATAATAGAGATGTATGAGAAACCATAGACAGTCTTTAATCAACTTCAGCAGCTTCATGGGGACCTAGCAACAGGGTTTTAGGCTGAGATTAGTACAAGAGTACACACTCATATCTTAGAAAGGGACATCACGAATCCTTGTCTGAGTGTGAAGGAACTGCTGACACTGACATCTGATGTCTTCAATATATGTTCTGCTCTTGTGCCTCCTGGCACAGCCTTGGTGGTTTCTTCATCCACTGCAACTTCAGGAAGCTCCTCTGGTTGTGTGGGAGAGGATGTGATTAGCAGCAGTGGCATGTGCCTAGCACTGCTGTGTGATTTGCAGAGGTACTTGCGAGATGCCTGAAGGGTGTTTATGTTCATGTTGCCATTTTCAGTAATCAACTCTTACTGATTTTTTCAAGAAATCAAAGTCATCTTATAGAAGAAAATTACGGAGGTTTCTATTTGATCAATGGATTTTTGATTTCTAAAACTTGCAGCAACTTAGAAGCTTTCTTACTTTTTGGCTCCCTGTGCTTCAGCACACACATAAACCTGTCTTTGTACCAGTCTGGGAAGTGTTTGACGTGTAACATTTGCTGATGTACTGTTTTTCTTCCTAAGCCATCAGTGGAACAACTTGCTACTTCCTTCTTTCACGAAAAAGCTGGCCCACCTCAATCACCCTTAGCACCAACACAGCCAAAATAACCTCCGTATCTAACTTGCATGCAGGCTGCATCAAGTTTGGGATGTCAGCAGTATATGGTTTGCAAGTTCTTGCATTCCACATTATCAGTAGAAACATTTTTAATTGAATACATACTCTAACACAAGCAATAAATTCAGGCCCTATGGGCACGGATTTAGGTATTGTTTAGTCTCCCTTAGTTTAGGGAGGCTTTTGCAGTCAGCTACCCTGCAGTGGGCTAACGCTGGCTGGCTGCCAGATGCCCCCCCAGCTGCTCTCTCACTCCCCAGCCTCAACAGGACTGGCAGAGAAAGCAAGGTGAAAAAGCTGAGTTGAGGTAAAGGCAGAGAGATGGCTCAGCAATACTGTCATGGGCAGAACAGACTCCATGTGGGGGAAACTGGCTGGAGTTCACTTGGTGCCCCAGGAGTGCTGGGCAGCGGGGTACGGCCAGTCCCGTGCTGGGCAGTCAGCGTGGGTCTGTCGTGGAGCCAGCTGTGTCCAGCACAGGGCAGCCGCTGGCCCTGCTCCCCCCAGCCCCCAGCCCCCAGCCCAGCCTGGCCACGCTCCCCCGGTGCACGCTCACGTTTCCAGCCTGTGCTGTGCAGCACAGCCCGGCCAGCCTGACCCCTGGCCTCCGAGCAGATGTCTCCAACTTTTCTTGCCTGCTGTCAGGGTAAGTAGGTGATGGGCTCTCACACGGATGTTGATCCTGAGCCTGGCTTGTGGAGGCCCTCTTTGATGTTTTATTTTGGCTACTTGCCAGGGGGTCCAATTTTTAAAGCACAGGGGTAACGATCAGATTATTTTTATTATCCCTGCTTCAGAATTCACTGTTCTGCAGACATCGTTTCCTGCACTCTTGCTGGGTAGCAAAATGTCCCCGAGAAGGACGTGCCACCAGATGCAAGATCTGTTTCTGTGTTGTGGGGAGGAATAACACAGGGACTGCAAAAGTTGCCTGACTGTTCAAATATTAATGTCACAAACCGTGGCTTGCTTTTCACTGCTTTCCTCATTTAGCCATCCCAGAGCACTATCTGGAAGCATGCACAATGCAACTGGTGGGCCAAGAGAAGCCTTCCTTGCTTTTGTTCTGGGTACCTGGTGATGTGTGTTACCATGTTGTGGTGCAAGAGTAAGTGTATGTTGTAGAAAAACTCAGTATAGAAATAATACCTGCCTGGAGGTTTCTATGTACTTAGCTGGGAAATTCAGCCTTATCAATTATTCTTTGTGTTTCACTCTTCAGAAGAAGTACCATTCAGATTTATGGGCTGCCTAATTTATTAATCTGAGTAAAAAGAAGACAAAGATATATCTGATTCATTGAATATAATCTTTTGGGCAGATCAAGAAGATGAAGAAAAATACTGAGTGCTGGCTTGGAATAGGAATCTTCAAATATTATCATTTGATCTAGAAATAAACTGGCAGAGCACAAAGGTTGCCTACATTTAACATTCATAGCATTTTACTACTAGATACAGTGCTTAACTCAGATGTCAGAAAATAAGAGACTTTGCACAAAAGCTGGGTTTTATTCATTTTGTGACACTCTTCCTAATGCTACCCAAACCAGCATGTGTTGGTCTAATTGCCCTTCTATATCTCCATTTTTTTATCACTGTAGCTCTTTGGAATTTGGAAATTCTTGATTACCCTGTGTACTGTAACATTTGAAACTGTGCTTGAGCCTAACTGTATTTTGATGCCTCTGCTTGCTTTAAATGGCAGAAGCACTGAATATAAATTAGAATATATTAGCATTTTGCTGACTTAAAAGATGACATTTATTGTGACACATAAAGAGTTAATCTTAGACTTTTAGCTCTGAGCTTACTTTATTGAGCTTCTGCATACACGTGTTAATTTTCTCAGATGAGGGATAATGGATCTCACTTGAGAAAACAATACTGATTTGGGTTCTTTCATAGTTTGTGGGTTTATGTCCCTCATGGTATAGAAGCAGGCTCTGGGAGATTGCCTGAAATATGCCTGGCCTCTCAGCTGCACTAAAAATAATTCCAGCTTCCCTTATTTCTAGAAGTAATTCTGAGATGCTAAAAACCTTACCAGCTCCTTGTTTAGGAAAAAGATTTCTATTCAGCTTTCAAATAACAATAACGGAATGGTCTTTAGGTGTGACTGTTGTATTTCCAAACCACTCCTTTGTAAAAATGCATGTGTGGTGTGGATTTTTTTGTTTTGTTTAATCACTTTCGTTATGAAGTGTTCTTGGTTGGGTGACCTTTCTTTGAGAGCAGCAGTTCACATTGGATTTTGGCAAAATGGGTTTGATCATCCTTGCTTTACTAAGCACTAGCACCTAGATGACAGTAATTCACCCTCTAATACCCCCACAAAACCTATTTATGCAGAACTTGACATGATTTGCAGTCTCTGTAAAGGAGGAATATAGGACTTAAGCAGTGCCTAGAATTAAATTTTTGACCTCCATTTAAGTTATTGGTTGAAGTATTAGGCTCTTCAGACAACTAAGCTGTTCTTGCTCTAACCTGGCACTTAGCACCTTATAACAGAGCTGCACTATCAATTCTGTGGCACTCAGGTGTCTCCCTCCTAACCTGAAGGTGGAAAAATTGTAAGGGAAATTGCTGCCCAGCATTGGAGAGTTTCAGGCAGCCAGTTAAATTGATCTTAGTAGTGATAATAATCCAATTTAAGGCAACAAAATCACAGCCTTTTTATTAATATTGGCTGACCATTGTCCATTTTAACTGTAACTCATTGCCTGAGAATGCCAGTAAGCATCCCAAAGTCAGGGTACTCGTTTGAGCTTTGTGATCTGCAGCACATACAGGTACAGAGGTGGTATTTTATTTGTTTGTTTCTGGAGACAGAAAAAAATGCTGGCAACTAATAGATTCTAGAGATTTTCTCCAACACCAATTTTAAGGAAGCATGTTAATGGAAAAATTTGTTTCTGAGAATTCAGATAACATCTGCATTAATATGGTATATTGTAAGGATCATTAATGTTCAGAGTATATTATCAGGTGTTCTCTAATGCACTTTTGATGAGCTGTAATGATGCTTGCTGTAGTGTTTTTTCATCTCTACTCTCCCTCCCTTTTTTTTCTGCTTGATTGTAATAATGACTTAACCCAGGTGGTAGACTCTATCCAGAAAGTGCCCAAGGGAAATATTATTCCCTAGTACCAGCAAACATCACAGATAGTCATTGAGTTCACTATGAGGTTTCCTCAGGAGGGAAGATCTTGGATCTCCCCTTGGGTATCTGGACCTGCCCCACATTTGCAGTGTAATAATTTGGCTTTGGGACGAGATGGAGAAATGGCAGAGAGAAAAAAGATGAAAAATGTAAGTGGAAGGGAAGGAAAAAAGCCAGTAATACATGGTAACTTTTGAAATTACTAATTGTTGTTAGAATATAACTTGTCATAGAATAGGGTCCTGGAAAGTATTTGGATCATTTTTAGATTATTATTAAAGAGCACAGTGCAGTTTAAAATGACAAGGATGAGTGCAAGGATAGAGATTCTTCCCTTTGGATATGTCAGGGTATTGGTTGGTTGTGATCATGCTAGAAAATACTTCTATTATTTGGATATGACTGATACTTGTCCTTAATATTTGTCTTTTGTAGCTCTCTTAATCTGCACTATCAGCCAGGAAATGTATTTTAAAGCCCTTGTTTCTGGTCCTTGTTATGCCACCCAGTTTCACAGAACAGCAAGCTTTAAATAAATGTCACAGATATGCTGTGGCTTTCTCAAGTGGACAAGGTGTCTAAAAGTGCAAAAGTGAAAATGCAGGCAATGGTGATAGAAAATACTACACGTGCTTTTCAAGTGAGCAAATTCTTTGTAGTGGTGAGTGTGCAGAGTGTCAGGGATCGCTCACTGTGTGCCATTAGGATTTACTGGCAGTAGCCAGCACAGGCACCACAAGCAAGAGTAAATCATGTTAGTGTTTCAAAAGATGGTCTCTTGTAAGTTTATCTGAGTTTACATGCATGTGGGGAGAAGGGGCTTCTTTGTTTTCTGATTTTTTCCAAATCTCCGTTTCATTGTTTGTAGAAGAATTCAAAAGTAAAGTACACAGGAAGAAAATTATGTTGTTAGGTTGCTTTTGGCTATGTTATATTGAAAGCTATACTTTGCAAATGTAATCTGTAGCAGCAAACGCTGCACAAAGGAAAAGGAGTCGTGTTGTTGCACACAACGTTTTCCATTTTCTGTATAAAAGCTTGTTTAAATAATTTTCCCCCTCCCCTTCTCAGTGTCTTTTCTAGGCAGCAGCTGAGCACATGTTAGCGCTCCCTGTCAGCCCAGGGCTGTGCATGTGGTGTGGGGAGACCTTTCACAGCAAAGGGGGCTGCAGGGAGGCTCAGGCAGCTCCCCCACCAGTGGCTGTTTTGCCTGGGATAGATTTTCTTTGAGGTTGTTCTTACTTTCTGAAATGCTTTGCACTATATCTTAATCCACCCACACCTACCCCCTTAATATTCTCCATGGATGGGGCAGGACTAGAAGGACACTCTGCAAGTCTCCTAAAATGGAAATGAAAAACCTAAGTGATATCTGGCCCAAAACTGTTTTAGATTTCTCTTGGAAAAAAAGAGGCTTTTTAGTGGTCTTTTACTTCTGGGAGCATGGTTTCCCTCCCCAGTGAGATGCATTTTGTGTCAGCTGTTTCTATATTAAAAAAAAAGTCTCCTGAAATAACTGCTTTTGGCTTGTCAGCATCTGGCAGCCCTCTCCTCCTGAAGCAGGCACCACCAAGGTCCCATGTGAGCATGGAGGGCCTCTCCCTGCATGGCCCTGCGGAGAGGGGGTGCCTGGCCTGGCCGGGGTCGCAGGTGGGGCAGCCCAAATGGATTGCACTGCGCTTGCTTCTGATGTGCCTGGCCCGTGCTTGCACACCCCGATTAAATTTCTGCTCTTGTCAGTCCATTAAACCTCCCAAAGTGATTCTCTGTTCTCCCCAGAGAATCACAGCAGAGGGGGTGGAAAGGTAAAAAGAGAAAGGAGAAAAATAAAGAAGGGCTGACAGGAGGAGAGGACAAACCAAAAATGAGTAAAACAGAGCTGCTGAATCCAATAGCCAAGTATTACATTATAGAGTCCCAGTTTGGATATAAACAAAATGTTTCCTTAGAGCAGAACCGCATCCAAAAATTAAAAAAAATATTTTCCAGAGGTGAACCAGGCGTGCTCTGTCCTGCCTCAGGAGTGGGAGAAGGTGACTTACCTCTTGCACCTCTGTCACCCCAGCCCTCTCTCTCCACATGCCCCTCTTTGCACTGCGAGCAGCCAGCAGGGTGGTTCTGAGGGGTTGCTTGTGTTTCATAGCTGAATTCCTGGGTCATTCCTGCTGCCCAGGACAGGCAGCTGCTGGCCTGGCTGTCCTGGCCTCCTGGCTCCTGCAGCAGTTGTGTCTCTCACTGCTCCTGAGCTCTCCGAGTACCTGCCGTGTGCCTCGGTGGCCCTGGTGTGACCAGGCAGCTTTGCTGATGAATTGTTTGGCGCTGCCAAATGGGGTGGGTTCTGCAGGCTGGTGGTGAGGCTCACTCCCACAGCTCAGTGTGATGGTGGCCACCACGCAGTGGCTTTCCCAAGTGTCCCTCCAAGGGGGCCGAGGACAGAGCAGGACAAGGCTGAGTCTCTTGATGGGTTTCAGGTCCAGCTTCTTGGTTTTGAAGAGTCTGGGTGTCCTAAAATATCATCCAGCTAAATGAAAAGTGTTTCCTAATGAAACAAAAAAAAACCCATGCCAAAAGAGCACAAATGTCACCAAAGTTAATAAAAGTAAGGAAATTAATACTTATAGTTGACCTCCAATACCTAGGCACAGTGGGGTGTAGCAAGGAAGTAGTTAGAAAGGCACCATGGTGAGCCTTTGCAGTGAATTACCTAATTTTTATTAACTTTCTGACAACCTCAGTGAATTTCCTTTCTTTTTATGAAGTGATTAAAAAACCTAATCAGATCATGTAATTAAAATACATAATTACACAGTCTCAGAGTTTTTAATAATTACTGTACATGGTAAATATTGTTACCTGATAACACTTTGCACAAAAATTCCGACGAATTTGTGTAGGATGGTTAGGAAGTGTCTGATTTCCAGTGTTTGCAATGGAACCTTCTCTAACGACACTAGATAGAGAGTAAAATGTTTTAAAATGGAAAATATAGTGAAACTCTAAAATAATGACTCAGTTGTCCTTTTTAAAGCTTTTGTACATATTGGGCAGCTGGTATGTGTTGACACGGTGTGTTTCTGTGCATTTATAATGGCAGTTTCCTTTGTGCTCACGCCTCTGCTTCTGTTTTGTTAGGCACCACCCACTGGAAAATGGGTGTTTTGATATAAAGCAACGCAGTTAGAAAAAAATCGGACCGGGTCCAGTATCTCAGTTCCAGCCAAAGAACTGAATTAAAATGGAGTCCCTCTTAAGCCTCTGTACAGTCACTTCAGGGCATAGAGAGGATGTTGCAGCCTTCCTGATGTCAGGTAGCCAAGAGGTCCTGGTCTATGGTTGTGTTCATAGAAAATCCAAAGATGCAAGGTATGATAATCCTAAATAATGGGAAAATTGGTACCCAAAACCAACCAAACCAAAAAACGTCGTATGTGTCTTTAATATCAGCTCCCAAAAATCCAGGGCCCCACTCTCTAAATACAGACAGATAGTTTGGGACAGATGGGGAGTCAAGGCTGGTACTCATAACTCTTGGTACTCATACTTCCATGTGCTGTGAGATGGAGGAAGTGGGATTCAGTCTCACAACTAATTCTGGCTGAAGGTGTGTGGAAGCAATTACTGAGTTTTTGTTCATTTGTCCAATTTTTTTTTTGTTTTGGAAAGGGTGAGATGGGCTAAAGATCTTAGTTCAGACGGTAGCCCAGTTTATTTGTCATCAGAAAACCCTTCTGTCCTGAAAATTTTTGCCTTACTGACCACAACTGAAATAAATATTAGAAAAGCCTTGACGAAACATGAAAATAATATGTGGATTGTATCTGGGGAACCTTGTTCTCTTACTCTCCTGTGGGAGACACCCAAGTTGCCCAGTCTGTGCTTCTGTCTGGGCAGGGAGCTTTGGCTGTGGGTCTGGGAAGGGCAAACCCAAATGGATTCCAGGGAGGTGGCAAGGGGTTTTCATTATTTTGATATATTTAGGACAGTAGGCTTTTTGCTAATGAATCTGGTCTGAGCTTTAAAACTCTTTGTGTTGTTTATGAAAACACTAGTTTTTCATTTCCACAGTGGGGGTGTGTGTGTTTTCAGCCATTCGTTGACTGGAGATGGTTTTGTGAACACATCTGGTTTTGGAGGTACAAGTGTGTCTACCAAACCCCTGATGCCTGATTTCCCAGAGAAATTTTTGTTGGTTATTTTTTATACAGCTTTTTGCTTTTTCTGTTTTGATTTTTTGACCATTTTTCCTGTGCAGAAAATATGCCCCCACCATAAACATCCACCTCTAGCTTTCACCCACGTTTAATGTAGGGGACTCTTCTGTATAAAGCCTGTACTTTTCTGTAAAAAGCCTTGCTGTACCTGTAGTGTGAAGATGAACTTTTGTAGGGTAAATTCAAGCTCTCTCTCCCCACTGCCTCCACATTTTTTTTACTGAGTTGTTTAGTCTGTTAACATTCCCAGATACTTTTTAAAAGTATAACCAGTCATTATTATGTAGGTAAAGTTAGAGAGAAAGCTATTGACTATAGCTTTTCCCTTTATTTCAATAAATTCTCTGATACCAGTGCCAATGTCTGTGTGAGACTGCTCTCAAATGGAAGGAGTGCTGTTAGTGAGTCGGTGGGGAAACAGATATTTGTTTGCAAGTGCCAAGACATTTGCTGTCCCTCCTTCTCTTCAGGGATAAATTGAGATGATTCAGTGTACACTCCAACCCTAATTTTAATCCCATTTAAACAAATAATTGTGCCCTGCACCTTTCCTCATTATAAATTCACTCTCTCATGTATCTGTGGCCAAGGCACAGAGGCAGTTACTAACTAGAATAAATCGTACAATTCACATTTGTGGGAGGCAAAAAACCAACCACACACGTGTGGTCAGAAGGCAACCCACATTGCTGGTTAAACCAGAGCCATCTGAATAGAGAAAAGGAGCACCTAAGACTGTGAAACAGTTCAGGAGGAAGGTGTCTGTGCTGCAGGGGACTTTGAGGAAAGTGCCCCCCGTTCTCGTCTGTGGGCAGTGTGGTGCTCGCGGCTGGGGCTGGAGGGGCCGGAGGGGAGGCTCCTGCCAGGCTCTGCGTGGCTCCTGGCGGGAGAGCGGCCGGGCCGGAGGGGCTGTCCCCTCCTGGTTGGATTCGCTCTGGCTCCCCAGCTGTGCTCCCCCCTCCTGCCTGCCTGCACTGATGAGCATCCTCCCTACGGGAGGCTTTCTCCGGAGCATGGTTGCTGCTGACTGACAACCAGAGAAGCCTCTAAAGAATTTAGAGATGCTCAGAAACTCTGCAAACTTGTGGTGTAGGAGATGGGGCACAGCCTGGGCTGTTCTCAGTGCTGGGTACCCACAGGAGAGGGATGTCCAGTGCTCCGTGGCTCTGAGGTGTTTGCAGTGGGCCCGGCGGGGCTCATCCCCTGCAGCCTGAACGGGTGCTCGGCAAGGTTGGGCATGGGATCCCTCCTGGAGCTGCACCAATGGAGTTGTGAGCCCGAGGAAAACAGACCTTGGCTGTTGCCACAGCTTTTCTTTTGAACGCCTGAGAGCGCAGTCACACGATTTGTCATCGGGCCCTTCAGTCAAAAGGGCAAAGATGTGTTGAAGAAGAGAGCGGCTTTCGGCAGATGGTTTTGTTGTGTGGTGCAGTGCAAGTGCTCAGATCACAGACTCCGGGTCACTGACGGTTAAACTTGAAAGGACTCTCATGCAGCACGTTTGTTGTAGGGAAACACTGGTGTACCGAGAGCAATCTTACCAGGTGGCAAATGCGTCTGTTTGCTTGCTTGTTTTAAAAGTCTCTTCGTGTTTAAAATGATGAGTACTGTTAGTATAAAAGAAGTAGCATTACCATACAGTGCAGAATACATGTCTCTCCTAGGCAAGCCATGCTGTTTGACTTTCATCTTGCGTAGTAAAAAACCTATAGTTATTTTCTTTTTAAACCTTTCAGTTATTTCTGTCAGGTATTGATAAGTGGAGAACTTCCTTCCCACCTCTGTTTCATGCAGTTCCCCTCAGGCCAGTTACAAACATGGTGCAGATTCATGACCAATGTTTATGAAAATCAGGAATGTGATTCAGGAATTCATATTCACCAGTGTGCTGTTACATTTGTGGATGCTTCTTTAAAATTTTAAATGAATTCATTTCTTAAAGATTGTTCACTAACAAACCCAAAGTCTTAACTAACTGTACTTTGCCCTAATGCACACGATCCCCAAGGAATGGGAGATTTACTCAGCTGGAGCAAAGCCCATTTCCAGTCTAGGGTCAGGTGGAGCTGGCAGCTTCTTCAGCTCCAGGAATACCCACTGGGGTTTACTGGGGCACACAAGCCCCTCCAAAACCAGGCATATGGAGGCCTTGAGGAGCTCCACTGCCTAGACTTGTGGAAGCTGTGATGTTTGCAAGTGCAGCTTCATTTCCGTTCATGGTGTTTGCATGAAATCTTGATTCTGAATTCACTAAAGGGACAGGGATTACATGCACTTTTCTGAAAAATATCTCTAGTAGAACTGGCTATATCTCATATTTATGTCACTTGAATTTTCAGGAGTGTTGAGTAACTGCTGTTCCTATTGAATTCAATGGGATTGCTGTGAATACACAGCATATTTGGAAGGCAGAACAATAATGTGTGTGCATAGCTATAAAACAGGTTACTTGATACTGTTTGTCACATGTAATTTACTTTTCTTCCCTTCTTCTTTGAAGGCAGTATAAAATCTGGATGTTGTTGCTTTTTACTGTTTGTTTATTGCTGAGTAATTTCAGCCAACATGTGTTTTTCAGCATTAAGTCTATTCATCATGAACCATTGAGATTGTAAGTGCGTCACAGTTTTCCCACCTAGATCAAAATGAGAGTCTGGAACAGCCTCCTTCTTTTTAACTTAACAAGCTGTTTTTATTTTCCCCTGCAACTTGCTTTAATGATATGACCAGCTTTAAGTTCCTCAGGCTGGAAAGCTTGTCGGTAAAGTCCTGTGCAGGGCAGAGGTTTGAAACATGTGGTTTTTCTCAGGTTTGGAACATGGCAATTGTCTTCTCTTCTACTGAGCACTGATAGAAAATACTCACTTAGGAGCAGAATTCTGTTCTCTGCGAAGTATTTATCCTCTGTTAGAGACAGGGACTGCAAACCCATTTTCTTACAGGTCAGGTCACCACATAATATCAGTTGAAGATCACATCTTAGAAAGCCATCCTAGCAATGCAGTCACTTCTGGTGACCCCAACCAGAGGGCACAGGGCATTTTTGCTGTCTGGTCCCAGTTTTCTCACTTCTGGTGGTTCTTTTGGCTCACATCTGATACATGACAGAAGAGTAGAAACAGCTCTGCAGAAATGGAAAGGCCACTCTAATATTCTCTACCAGCACAGAGGCAGATAGCCATTTATCTTAGCAGTGACA
Organism: Daphoenositta chrysoptera; assembly: GCA_013397915.1. Lineage (NCBI taxonomy): Eukaryota > Metazoa > Chordata > Aves > Passeriformes > Daphoenositta > Daphoenositta chrysoptera. The sequence goes on along the minus strand of VZRO01003964.1, from coordinate 158,500 downwards.
ACAGCTTATCAGAGAACTCTTGGCAAAGCTGTCTTTGTCCTAGTTTGCCACTGCCCCAGTTTTAAAGGCACTTGTTTCTCCACACTGCTGCCCCCACCACCAAAATGAGCTCTGACTTGATTCTGCACAAGCAGAATATCCTGTGGGAGAGAAAGTGCTGTTTGTCCTTGTCAGGGCTGACTTCCAGGACTTGCTGCTCACCGTGCAGGATATGACCCTTAAATTAATTTTATGAATGAGCTAAATGGATTGTAATTGATGACTTAATCTTCACTTGAAAGTACAATGCAAAAACATAAAAATGAGCACAATAAAGCATTAAATTAAATCACACCAATCTGGTCTGTTCATGGAGAAAAGTCTGTCTCTCTTTACTTTCAGCTTCTGTATTCTCTGAGTTTCTCCAGATAGCAGCCAGTCTGTGTTTCTGGTGTTGTGGTTATGAACTGAGGGAAAGAGCTTGAGCTGAGTCTGTGTGACCACACATGCCTGAGGGTACTCAGCAAAACAGCCTGAGAACAGGTGCCTGCTGTATTTGAGAGCTGCCTGATCAAATGGGAGGGAGGAAATCATAAATCTAGGAAATTAATCTCATGCATTTCATCCCACCAGAAAGGCCGTCCCACTGGCCACGGTTCCGTGAGCAGTTCAGTCCTGGTGCTCCGGTGTGTGCTGTGTGGGAACACCCTCCCTGCTAACAGCAGCACCACACAAGGAAGGGACAATGTCTCTATACAGAGATGAGAAAATGCATGAAGTAACGCATGTATTGCAGAGACCTGCACAGAGGCTGATGCTCTTCCGCTGCTCTGGGCTGGATGTTCGGCTGTGCCAAGGGGCAGTGACGAGGGCAGGCTCTGCAGACCTGCTGTGGGGCTGCTCAGATCACTGCAGCCACCCTGCTTGCATCCCTATGCTTAGATAGAAAAGGAAGCAGGCAAAGCTCTTAACTGCTGTGTGTTGTCTCTTTGTTTTGCATAATCAAGCGTTGAAATCATGATAAATGTTGACATCAAGTAGCAAGAAGTGCAGAATATAATTGTGTGAGGCCAATAGGGTCATATGAAGTTTGTGCTCCGGCTGACATAATATGTAAAAATATGACTAACAATTAGCATAAGTATTGCCATTTATTATAACTAATTTTATAACTAATTATTATAAGTAATAATTATTCTACTAGGATTTTTTTCCTGAGGGCTTTGTCATTCCTAATGTTTGAAAGCTGTACATGTTGTAGCTAAAACTCCAATTTTATAATATTTTCTCAATGTGACTGTTGCATCCGTGATGCATTTGCGTGACTCCATATACAGTTTTGTTCTTTTACATCTGTCTTACAATGTGCCCTTTTGCTAAATGCTCTGTAGGCATCAAAGCAGGCAAGAATGACACAGGACCCTCTAGGTAGCAGGGTAAGCAGAAGCAGCAAGCTATTAAGATCTTTCTGTTATTTCATTGATTATTTTGTAGGTATCATCTTCTAATCTCATTTAAAAAAAGACTGAATGTGCATTTCAACATTTCTGAGGAGCAAATTGCTAAGCAAAATATATATATAATCCTAACATTTTGGTAGAAATAGGGTGAGTTATTATTGATTCACAGAGCACGACAAAACATCACTGCATGAATTAGCAAACAGCTGTTTCTAATTTGAGTTTAGAACTGTACACAGAGGAACTTGTTTTAGTGTTCACTCCTTTCATTTATAATGAATTTTAATTACCGCTACAGGTGAGAAAAATGTAGAAACAAGCTTGTATCTTGTGGAAGAAACAAAGGAGAGACAGATGCTAACAGATTTACAGTCTGTGATAAAAGGAATGTTTTGGTACACTTTACATGTAATTAGAGTGCAGCTGTTTTCAGTCCCAAGTCCATGATGCACAGCAGAATATAGTATCTGCTGCTTTTCCAAGGGGAGTAAAGAAAAACAGTGATTCAACTCTGAAAGCATTTAGTTTATTCCTAGATCTAACATAAAACTTTCTCCTCCAGCCCAATTATGCCATTTATCGAAGTGTGAAATAACTTATTTAATGATACGCTAATTTTTTGTTACCAGCAAAATACAGACTGTTTGACATAAAGAAAAATAATCTTAAAAATAACTTATTTTATCATCTGCACAGAATTATGGATCACCCTGTTGACGGTCATTACTGAGCCGTAATATATCTGCCAATGGGAGACAAGGGCTCAGGCATGCATTACTCTGGCTTAACAAGTTTCTGTATGTCAGCAAAGCTTCAATAGACATCTTTGTGTGTTCTTTTAACTTGCAGTATAAAAAAGACTAATTAGATGTATCTTTGATCACTACAGAAAGGTTTAAACAAAGACAGCGAGGTTTAAACTGTCTGCATGTAAAAGTTTATCTGTGGCAGGCATCCCAGCAAGTTTAATGTTTGAAATTCTGCACTACATCTTGTGCTGATTTTGTATTCTAAATACTTAGTTACTCTCTGCATGAGAAGAAAAATCAGATTATATATACTTTCCATCGAGCCAGACGTCTTTCTTGCTTTTTCAAAAAAATCACTATAAAATGAATTGCAGTGCAAAGCTGAGAAATTGGGAAAAGAATCACTAACCTTTGGTAATTTAGTCCAAGAAAAATGCTTACCTCATAAGCATGTGATTAGGTATAACTGCATTTTTCTCAAGTCAGAGATAATAATGAAAGCACTGCCTGTGGTGCCACTTACATTAGCACCTCTTAGACTTTTATCCAATTTCATGTTTGCTTTGAACATTTTATACGTATTTATATATATATACATCTTAAAAATAGCATAGTGCCTTAAAATACAGAACTCTGAACTGTCTAGTGAAGAAGCTGACATCACTGAAGTGTCAAGCTGTGTATAGAGTTCTTCAGAGCAGTGTGAACTTCCCAGGCCCTCCTCCCTGTCTTGGCAAGGGTGGATTAAGCAGTTCTGGGGGACAGTGGCATGATATTTTTGGAGGAATGATTGTAAGTTGCAGAAATCCTTTTGCTCTCATTTAGTGGAATATGCTTGAGTGTGCAGTGGTGCTGGGTGTCAGTCACAGCCCGGCAGAGACAGTGCTGTCAGAGGTAGATGCAGTGTCAGTGTACAAGGACTTCTATTGCCACAAGGGCTGTTGGGTCACAGTCCACTATTGCCTTCTGTGACACAACGAACAGAAACGATCATTGAAGCTAAAACATGCATAAAAAATTGAGTTTGGAATATTAATGATACTTCTAATTACTTGCTATAACTGTGCAGGAGATGTGCAGGAAAATGGGACTAAACACGCCAACAAAAAATTTAAGCAGAAAGCTGTCACAGTGCACTGACAATGTCGAAGCTTAAAACATTTGCTATGTAAACTTGATTTGCATTGTTTCGCACCAGCACTGCAGTGTAAATGAGCAGCGTGTGCTCATGCTCAAGTGCATGCTTACTATAATCCATTGTAATGATCTATCCCTGGCTTTAATACAGAGTGCAGCGATGCAAAATTTGCTGTAACCAGTACTGAGGATTTGTCAGTCCTCAATCTCTGTGTTTTATTCTCATAGTTAAGCATCTGCAATAATAATAATTATTGAAATTGATAGCATTTCTGTTGGACTTTCCATCTGAGGATGTCTCGGGGTTTTCACAGCTATACAGAAGTAAGCCCTACAATTTGCCCTTGAGGAGCAGATGGCTTTTTGCTATTATGGAGATGAGGAACTGAAGCACAGTTCAGAAGCATGTCTTATGATGCCAAACTTGTTTTCAAAAGTAAGTTACTTTTTTGGGTGCTAGAATTCCACCAACTTTCAACAACTTAAAACATTTTCAGTGCTTTGACCATCTTTAACTTGTGTGTCATGGAGGGGCTCAGAGTGAACCAGAAGTCTGAGCTTAAATCAAACAGCAATCCTTCCTTCAGCAATCGACCTTGGGGTTTTGTGTTTGTTAATTTAAGTGTTTCTCTTGTATACCAGCTCTGTGCTAGAGGAATAAACCTGACAGAATAAGATCACATTTTAAATCTGACCTCCTTGGTTTATTGTCCTGTATGGAGATGCCTTCTGGGCTCAGGAGGAGAGTCTCAAAGATGTCTCTTTGGCCAAACCCTGGATTTTTTTGATGCTTGGGGCTGGTTGTGCAGGCTCTCCTGAGCCCCGTGGTGCTCAGTCTGTGCTGGTGGCACTGGAATAAACCGGCCTGCTGTACTGCACAGGCCCCATTGCAGCGTGCCCGTGGTGTGGAGGGATGCACAGAGCCCTGTGGAAGAGCCTCCTGAAGTCTCCCCAAGTAGGGGAGATGGACTAGAGACATTTTCAATGGAGAGGAACCTGATGATACTCTGTTGGTGAACAAGAGGGTTTAGGCAAGGACAAACTTCAGGTCCAGGCCAGTCCATGTGGCCTCTGTGCATGTGTTTCGTCCTTGAGAGGAAAAGCAACCAGCTGGGGGTAGCCGGAGTTTGTGCAGCTCCCGCCCAGGAACGTGGCCCCGGGGCTGGGTCACTGGGCAGCGGTGCAAGAAGGTGGAGCTGTGCTCAGAGTTCAGCAGCAGCGCGGTGTTTCCACCTACCTTAGGGCAGGGAGACGGGAAGGTGTTTGCAGGGACTGTGAAATTGTGTCTGGTTGGTTATATTTCTATTAGCAAAATACCTCTGGAAGAATAAATATATCAATGTCAGCAGTGTATGCCGAGATGGCAGTGCTGCTTACTCCTGGCAATCTGTGATGTGCTGTTTGTCTCCTGTCTAAGAGAGATCACATCTTTTTAAGAATTCATTTTATTGTTTTAGCTTCATGAATATGTCTCTGAACTTGGCTTATGTTATCTGGAAGATAAATAGAGAACGAAGTATGATTTATACTACAGTTTGGCCAAATTGTTCTTATTAGAAGGAAAAATACATTTATTGAATGCATTGAGGCTGGAATTAGCTCCTCACTGATGATGATAAATGCTTGCAGTCCTGTAAACGTGCTGAACATTAAGTTGCTAAATTACTGTACCACTTTGAGATTGATTATCAAGAATGGCCCTTTAAGCTTCATGACCTGCACATATATCCTGAGGACTACTGACATCCTGAAGCTTCCTTAATGCTCTTTTTTTCCTAATTAAACTTTTTATTGAATTTTCTTACCCTTTTAATACTTGTTTTGATTCTCTTATGCGCAAATGACAAAAGCCTTGCACCAGCCATGTGATTCTCTATTTTAGAACAGTCCCACTTTGCAGGATTAGCCATTTTAATGACTTTAATCTCCTTTTTGAAAGTGATTTTTCTCATTCTGCTACATTCCTTTGATTGCATTAATGCAGAATTATTATTCTAACCATCTTTGCTAGACATGTCATACCACATCTAAAATATATCTTCCCACTAAAATATTACTGTGGTAATACCTTAGAATTTTCTTCTCAGTTCATTATAGGTCTTTTCTTCAATTTAATATGGCAAATTAAAATTAACAGGGCTATTATTCATTCCATAAAGAGATTAATGATAATGAGTTTTCCCTAATTTGTTCCGTTTAGGTGTTTAGTAATTTAGTATCTTGTTTGTAAGAAATCCAGGTAGGTTGTTTCTGGTGCCTAAAGTTTCTTCTAAAATTCTTTTTAAACTGTAAAAGTATGAGAAAATGCTGGAATAAAAAGAAAGCAGAAATTAAACATGAAATTGGTAAAAGGTCAAACTGAAGCTAGCAAAAGGAGACAATCTTTATGTTCTATGTAAATGCTTCCATTTTATGACAAATCCAGTTTTTCAACCTGAGAAATGTAAAGTTTTTAAAAATCCAAATTATATTAGGACAGGCTTTGTGCTTCACTCACGAAGTAATACTAATACCAGCTTTCTTTGATTTTGTTTTCTGAATAGCCCAGTATGTTTGAAGAGCAGCAGCTGGAGGGGAACTGGCTCTGTTTGAATGTAAGACTGTGTTTTGAGGTAGATCTGTTCATTTCAGAGGAAAAAGAGACTTTCTAGAGATTTGTTCAGTTTGCGCGGTGGGCCAATGTAATGGTTGGCATAAGTGCATATGGCTGTAAGGAAGTTAAAGCAGTTGGCCCAGCCCGTGTTACCACTCGATTTGGCCCATTGCATCTCGAGTTTCCGAGCGGAACAATGGAGCTTTATTCGGTGGAGGCGTTCGGAGAGCTGGGGCTTCTCCCGGCGCAGCCCTTCCTCTGTGAGCTGCCGCTCCGCTCCGCGCAAGGCGCCAGCAGCGCGACTGCGAAACGGGAGGTATTTAAAATGCGCCTAGTTTTGTAAACATTTCTGCAAACAGACATATAAAATTATTGTGATTACAACCAGTAAGCCCGAGCAGTAGCTAGCAAATGGTGGGGTGCTTTTTTTCTTGTTGTTTTTCTACTTTTCCCCCCCTCTCCGTAGACAGCAGCAGCGGCAGCAAACGCAACATGTGCTGCCCTAGTTCAGGCCCAGCATCCCCCTCGTGCTCCCCTTTGTCTCCTTGCCCCTGGAGGAGCCCAGCTGGTGAGAGGAGGGAATTAGGCAGCCCTGAGCTACCGGCACCTCCCCGGGGCCCCTAATCCGGGCGCTGGCAGCCGGCTGCCTCCTTCCCTCCGCCGGCCCGTGGCCGCAGGTCCGTGGGGACGGAGCCCCGGATACGGCTGGCGGCAAAGCTGGGGGATGGCGGGGGCTGGGGGCTCCCTGGGGGCTCAGCAAAGCTGTGCTGGCAGCGGGGTGGGCGGCGGAGGTGGCTTAAATTGGGAACATGAGGCTTTGTTGCAGCTGCAGAGAGAGAGCCGCTCATGGCTGCGGGGAGTGAAGCCTGAGAAAAGTTTACATAAAAATCAGGAGCTCGCTGTCTGTGTTTTAGGCTTGGGCTCCGCCAGATTTGGAGGAGCTGGTTGAGCACAAAGAGCTTGAGCATCTGAGCAGCGCGGATGCTTGCTGAGAGTCGAGGTGCATTTCGGGAAGAGGAAGAAGCAGGTTCTCGGTGTCCAGCATCGCTCTGGAGCAGGAGGTTCAGTGAAACGGGGGAGCAGAGCTCCTGGGGAGCGCGGGGTGCAGAGAGCAGACGCCTGACCTGGAAAACAGACATCCCTGTCATGTGGGAAGAGTTGTTTGGGGTGTGGTTATTTGGTTTAGTTGTTTCCAAGGTAGCTGCTCTCTTTGTTTACCTGGGATGAACAAGCAGATGTTTGCCAGAGCAAACGGTGGTGACACCCTCGGTAGCCGGGCCCTTCTTTGCGAGCTCCCCGCCGTACTTGTGCCTGGTGCCTCTGTCGTTGGCAGGCACGAGGAGTGCGCGTGTGGCAGCCTACACGCACAGTCGGGGATTTTTTTATTGGTTCGTTTTAGTAAAAGCTGAAGTAGGAACATTAAATGTTTTATAAGGACTGTGTATCTCGACAACCATCTCCTTTTTGGAATCTCCAAATGTTTATGTGGTCAGCGCCTTCCTTCATTTACCTGAACTTTATTTTTGCTTCGTTCTGTGGTTTAGTTTGGTATCAGACTAGTGGCGTTTATGTTTCGCTCAACATCTCTTCATTTGTTGGAATTAGGATATTTGAACTCATTCTCTTCTGTTTCTTGTTAACAATTCTGTTAATGAAAGCAGACAACATTTTATGTATTTTTCCTAAAATGACCGTGTGGCTGCTGGAGTGGGTACTGTCTTTATGGTAATATGGAATTATGAAATATTTTTCAAAGCTTCATATTGAGTAAAGGAAATAGGTATTAAAACAGAGGCTGGGCCTTTTTTGGTTTATCCTGAACTTGATTCTTTTGTGATGCCTTGAGATCTCCAGTGGTGATTTTCCTGGGCTTTTATAAATTTGTTTGATTTTGTATCAAAAGAGCAAAATTACTTTTTATACAAGCAAAGGTGGTAATGGTGCAGATCTCTTCTCTGATTTTCTTGAGCTCTCTCAAATCTGATGCTTTTATTCCACCTAGATGTTCAACTCTGCCTTTGAGCAGCCTTTCATTCTGTTACAGTTTTGAGACAGAACTGAAGGATTTTTTAAATGGAGACATTACTTAAAATCATCTTGATGTAGCATTTAACAGACCCACAAATTCACAGGTGATCACTTAACACTGTAGCTTTCTGAAATGTTTGTATTGCTTCACTGCGCATTGTGTTTTGCTTTCTTTATTCATTGTTTATTGCTTTACACTACAGTGAGCAGGTGTTAAACCTGCTAAAGAAAAATGCTTTTTATTAACACTATATGTTGGTATATTTGTGAATTATGTGTACAAATATGTTTTTATTTCTCTTTCTCAAACCTCCTTTCAAATTCAAGAGGGGTTTTGGGCTTTTTTTTGAGTTGATTTTTTTTTTAATGCTGTAGTAGCAGAAGCCCATAGTGTTGTTGAGAGCTTTGTCCTTATTTCACAGATGCACTGGGAATTGTTTTTAATCTCCTTTCTGCTTTCCCATTACAGATGGTGATGACGACCCACAACTCTCCTGGGTGGCTTCATCTCCCTCCAGCAAAGATGTTGCATCACCCACTCAGATGATAGGAGATGGGTGTGATCTCGGCATCGGGGAGGAGGAAGGGGGGACTGGCCTGCCGTATCCCTGTCAGTTTTGTGATAAGTCCTTCATTCGCCTGAGCTACCTTAAAAGGCACGAGCAGATCCACAGTGACAAACTACCTTTCAAATGCACCTACTGTAGCCGGCTTTTTAAGCACAAGAGGAGTAGGGATCGCCACATAAAGCTTCACACAGGGGATAAAAAGTACCATTGTCACGAATGTGAGGCTGCATTCTCCCGCAGCGATCACCTCAAAATCCACCTGAAAACCCACAGCTCCAGCAAACCATTCAAGTGTACTGTGTGTAAACGTGGATTTTCATCTACCAGCTCATTGCAGAGTCACATGCAAGCTCATAAAAAGAACAAGGAACATATGGCAAAGACTGAGAAAGAGGTGAAGAAGGATGATTTTATGTGTGATTACTGTGAAGAGACATTCAGTCAGACTGAAGATTTGGAGAAGCACGTAATGACACGCCACCCACAGCTTTCTGAGAAGGCAGATTTGCAGTGTATTCATTGCCCTGAAGTATTTGTAGACGAAAACTCGCTGCTCTCACACATTCATCAAGCCCATGCCAACAAAAAACACAAGTGCCCTATGTGCCCAGAGCAGTTTTCTTCAGTGGAGGAAGTCTACTGCCACTTGGACAGCCACAGACAACCTGACTCCAGCAACCACAGCATCAGCCCTGACCCAGTCCTGGGGAGTGTGGCGTCCATGAGCAGCGCAACGCCTGACTCCAGCGCGTCGGTGGAAAGAGGTTCCACTCCAGATTCGACCTTAAAGCCTTTGAGAGGACAAAAGAAAACCAGGTCTGTTGACAGAGAGGAAGGCCAGAACTGGTCTAAAGTTACTTACAGCTGCCCCTACTGCTCGAAGCGTGACTTCAACAGCCTTGCTGTTCTGGAGATCCATCTGAAGACCATTCATGCAGACAAACCTCAGCAAAGCCACACGTGCCAGATCTGCCTTGATTCCATGCCTACACTGTACAACTTGAATGAACACGTGAGAAAAGTGCACAAAAACCATGCCTATCCCATGATGCAGTTTAGCAACATTTCTGCCTTTCATTGTAATTACTGCCCGGAGATGTTTGCAGATATCAACAGCCTGCAGGAACACATCCGCATTACTCACTGTGGCCCAAACGCTACCCCTCAAGATGGCAACAATGCTTTCTTCTGTAACCAGTGCTCCATGGGCTTTCTGACTGAAGCTACCTTGACTGAGCACATCCAGCAGACTCACTGCAATGTAGGAAATTCGAAATTGGATTCCCCTGTCATTCAGCCAACACAGTCTTTTATGGAAGTTTATTCATGCCCTTATTGCACAAACTCCCCCATTTTTGGCTCCATCCTGAAGCTTACAAAGCATATTAAAGAAAACCACAAGAACATTCCTCTGGCACACAATAAGAAGTCAAAAGCAGAGCAGAGTCCAGTTTCTTCTGATGTTGAAGTCTCTTCCCCTAAAAGGCAGCGGCTTTCTGCAAGCGTGAACTCAGTGTCCAATGGTGAATACCCATGTAATCAGTGTGATCTAAAGTTCTCAAATTTTGAAAGTTTTCAGACCCATTTAAAGTTGCATTTGGAGTTGCTGTTGAGGAAACAGTCTTGTCCTCAGTGTAAAGAAGACTTTGATTCCCAGGAGTCTCTTCTGCAACATCTCACTGTACATTACATGACAACTTCCACTCATTATGTATGTGAGAGCTGTGACAAACAGTTTTCTTCAGTGGATGATTTGCAGAAGCATTTGTTGGACATGCATACTTTTGTGTTGTATCACTGCACCCTTTGCCAAGAAGTTTTTGATTCCAAGGTATCTATCCAAGTGCATCTGGCAGTCAAGCATAGCAATGAAAAGAAGATGTATCGTTGCACAGCCTGTAACTGGGATTTTAGGAAGGAGGTGGATCTCCAGATCCATGTGAAGCATAGTCACTTGGGTAATCCATCAAAGTCTCACAAATGCATCTTCTGTGGTGAGACCTTCAGCACAGAGGTAGAACTGCAGTGCCACATCACAACCCACAGCAAAAAATACAACTGCAAGTTTTGTAGCAAAGCTTTTCATGCCATCATCTTGCTTGAAAAGCACTTGAGGGAAAAACATTGTGTTTTTGATGCTAGCGCTGAGAATGGTACAGCTAATGGCATGACTCCAACAAATAAGAAGACTGAAGGGGCAGATATCCAGAACATGTTAATGAAGAATCCGGATACTTCCAACAGTCATGAAGCCAGTGAGGATGATGTAGATGCTTCTGAGCCCATGTATGGCTGTGACATTTGTGGGGCTGCCTACACTATGGAGGTCCTCTTGCAGAACCATCGTTTGAGAGATCATAACATCAGGCCTGGGGAGGATGACTGTTCTCGGAAGAAAGCAGAATTCATTAAAGGCAGCCACAAGTGTAATATCTGCTCAAGGACCTTTTTCTCTGAAAATGGCCTGAGGGAGCACATGCAGACCCATCGAGGCCCAGCTAAGCACTACATGTGCCCCATCTGTGGGGAGCGCTTCCCATCACTCCTGACCCTGACGGAGCACAAAGTCACTCACAGCAAGAGTTTGGATACAGGGACCTGTCGGATCTGCAAAATGCCACTGCAGAGCGAGGAGGAATTTATTGAGCACTGCCAGATGCATCCAGATCTCAGAAACTCCCTCACCGGGTTTCGCTGTGTTGTCTGCATGCAGACGGTCACCTCTACCCTGGAGCTGAAAATTCACGGGACGTTCCATATGCAGAAATTGGCGGGAAACTCTGCAACCTCATCACCCAACGGCCAGGCCTTGCAAAAACTCTACAAGTGTGCGCTGTGCTTGAAGGAGTTCCGGAATAAGCAGGACTTGGTAAAGTTGGATGTGAACGGCCTTCCCTATGGCCTGTGTGCTGGATGCATGACCAGGAGCACCAATGGACAGTCTTCGAGCTTGACTCCACAGGAGGTGAACGAGAGGCCATGTGGCAGCCTGAGGTGTCCAGAGTGTAGTGTCAAATTTGAAAGTGCTGAAGACCTAGAGAGCCACATTCAGGTAGACCACCGGGACCTGACACCCGAGACCAGTGGCCAAAGGAAAGGTACCCAGACATCCCCTGTTCCCAGAGTAAGTATAGCTGAACTTTAAAGTGTCTGAGGGATAAAATGTAGACCTTCAATGTGAGAACTGATCTGATATTTTTTTTTAAATTGTCACTTTATCAAATCACTTGTGCTACTAGAAAAACCCGAGCAAAACAGGAGGAAGGGTAGAGTAATGCATATAGAGAAATCAGAAGTTACTCAGCCTCACAGGCGCCTTGATTCCTAGTAGCAGTGCATCAGATTTTTTACCACAGAACTGCCCTAAATTTACCTACCGAGAGCTGAGATGCTTGGGCAGTGGGGATTAAGTTTGTCCATGAATTCTTATTCTACTGAACTGACGGATCTGGAAAAGCTGGAGCAATTTAATGAAAAATGGAAATGCTGAGTACCCAAAACAAGAACAAAAAAATCTAATCTGTCAAATTTGAGGAATGAGATTATTTCTTACCAGGAAAATAATAATGAGCAGAAGGATATAGGAACTTGTGAGGGAAAATGTAGTGAATTCCATCCTACCCCCCAAATTCTCACCTAAAACAAACTTCTGTGCTAAGCAGCTTGTCCCTAGGAATGTCTGTCTGAGTGAACGTTTTGAGGTTACTTGAAGGTCTGTGTGCATTTGTGTGAGCTTGTTTGTGTGTGTGTATGATTTTAAAAGTGACTTTCAAAGAACCTGTTTCATGGCCCTTCTGTAGGGGCCATTAGAGGATAAGTAGTTTCTTAGCAAATCTGGACATTGTCTAATGCAGATTACATAAAAGTGTGCTGTCCTTGACTTTTTGCAGATAGCCTGCTTTCCCATTTCTTAGCTTACAAGTTACTTGGGAACACGCAGATCCAAGTAAGGTTCCAGAAGCCTACTCAGGAGATTAATATCATTTGCAGTTTATAGTCTTTTTAAATTATTTGTTGACGTTTTGGTTCAAGAATGGGCCAAGTCAGTCCTTCCTCTGTCAGGAACAGATGGAATGAGAAGTGGATTTTGGAAATCTTCTCAGGAGACCAACAGCAGACACATCTGAGTATTGATATCATCTGACATTTTTAATTAAACATGATGGGGTGAGATTTTCAAAAGTATCTAAGGAAATTAGGCACCCAACTCCTAATGAATAATTCCAGCCGTAGATGCCTGTTTATGTCAATCTGCTAATTAAAGCACCCACAAACACATCTTACTGAATTAAAAGCACCTGAAAATACCATCCATTCAACTAGAACACCAGAGGCTCAGTAAGTAAGAGAAGGCCCTAAGTGTGTCCTGAGGACCTGGACTGAGGTGCCTCCGAGGGAGCTGGTGCAGGTTGTGTCCTGGCAGGATTTAAGAACCTGGCTCCATGTGGGGCCGTGTGGGGCAGCAGTGTCTGCCTGAGCTGGGCTGGGCCCGGCCACGCTGGAGCAGTGCTCCAGTCCAGCCTCCTGAGCCAATCCCACAGAAAGCTTGATTTCTTTTCTTGTTTTCTCTCTTTTGGTAAAACCAGTGGATATTGTTCCCTTTGGGTGTGACTAAGCGTCCAGGCACATGCAAATAATTTTGCAGAAGAATGAGGAATGGAAATATCCCTCCTTTGGTGTGATACCTAGGTCTGGCTAGGTCATTGTCCTTCTTCCTCCTCAGGCCCTTGGTTCTTTCTAAATTCTTTAAAAATACCTCTGTTCTATTAGGTAGGACTAATTCATATTGCTGAGCCTATGGAATTAAGTTTCCCTTCCTATCAGCTAGCAGAACACTTTGCCATTTTCTGTCTGTTTCTTGCTTTAACTCTTTCTTTTCAGTGACAGCTTCCATACTTGTTCTCTCAGGGGAAAGTTTAAGCTCTTCAATAAGGTAAATGCTTTGAATTTCATCCCATGAGGGAAGTTCTGAGTTTCTTTGTAGAAGATAATGAAAAATCAGCATTTGTGATGATGGCAAATGGTACCTTACTGGTGTCTGTGGCCTGCACATATGCTAATATCAGAGATAAGCATCCCAGGAATATATATATTGTTATTAGGAATAATTCATTATCTTACCCTTCATTATAGGTACAAGACCTGAATTCTGATATCACTTCACTTGAAAACTATTGGTGTTTCACTCAGGTTTCTGAAGGCAATGAGTGCCCTTTGTGTTTGCCTAGTACAGGGATTTTCAAAGAATTATACTAGCTTTTAAATGGTGATATATCTCTGCGTTCATGAACAGTGTTTTCTTAACTTCATTGGCTTCCTAGCAAAGCTAAGCAAGTTGAACATGAACTCTCCTGTCATCTTGTTAGTGTGCTGCACACGGGTGAAATACCACTTTACTGGAGCAACCTAGACTACACAATGCATGTAGAGTGATCTTCACATGTTCAGGGAAGAGCTACTTCTCTCCAGTTCTTGAGTATTTCTACATCTCATTTTTTAAACACCTTATTTATTTTTCATTCTTAAATAGAAAAGCAGTTTAAGATTAGGACAAAGTACAGTCAGAAGGAACATACAGGGTAGATTCGATTTTTAAGTAGTGGGTATATATTTCAGAGTAAATAAGAATAAGCAGAATGAAATCCAAGCAAATGGAAAAGATGATAATAACATACAAAATCTGCAACTTTTTTCTATGTCAGAAATTGCTCCACCAGCCATTTTTTGCTTTTTGATAGCAGAGGTGAGTGTGGAAACCTAAAGGAATTTCAGAAAAATACCTTAAATGAAGATTTAACCCCAAAGTGAAAGAAAGGGAGAAAATAAATATTAGCCCTTGAAGAATAGAAAATATTTGGGAAGAAAAAAAAGAATAGGAGAAATGGAACAATTCCTTTTTACTGTAGGTATTTAAGTTTGTGTATATATGTAAGTCTATATAGCACCACAAAAGAAGCAAACAAATAGGAAGAAATACCTGTAAATTGATCATGTTTGTTTCTAGGATGCCTGCCTAGGATCCATTCATGTTGATCAACAAGATAGATTTCCAGGCAGACGTAGTTTTTACATTGTGTATATGGCAACATCCTCTTTGGAAGATTTGCTTTTAGGAGTTTTAAGACAAGTCAATGGTCTTCTGCAAGAGACATCACTAAGAGGAATAAATAAAATACGTCTTAGTAGTAAAAGATTTCTCTAACATCAGTTTTTGTTTCATTCATATGGTTTTGTGAGCGCTATTCTGTTTGGGTAGTACTGAAAGTGTTTTTCAGATGAGTATCACAAGCAAAGATATCATTCCAGTATCTGACACAAGTATAGTTCAAGGCCTTTTTTTCATTCTATCAAGATCTCATCAGAGGTGATGTTTTCCTGTTTTTCTCAATATATTTCTGTCTGTAGCAGCTTCAGTTTTGAATACATTTTATTAATTCACTTTCACATGCCTTCTAGAGGAATGTGCATATCTTAAAAAACATGACTAATTGTTTAGTATTGAGATTTCTCATTTCCCAATACTGGAAACAATCACATTTCAAGCTGTTCTTTCTCTTACACAGATTTATCTTTATTTTGTACCACAGGTATCATGAACAATGCTTGTTTAACATTAACAGTGGCAAGTGTTTAGACTTCAGTTAAGTTTTCATCTTGAATGGTGTTACTATTTTTAGCCCACCTAGGTTATTTGGACTGAAGAAGCAAAAGAGGTAGCATAGAAAGTTGGAAGAATAAACCCTATTGTGTTCCTTATTCAGTTTCTTTTCTCCTGCACATTTTCTTGGACTCAGTTCCTTCTTTGTTCTCCCCCACAACCCTTCTCTTCCCTTGTAAATCCACTTGAATGGAGGAATATTTTCTTTGTAGAACAGGAAACTATTTCCAGATTTAAAGGAGGATAGTCTGGAAAACCCATGGGAACAATAGATACTTCAGAAAAGAAAACAGAACCCTCTGTTATTGTTAGCACAATTTTGTGCCAAGACTAGAATTAAATATCTTGAATTTGTGGGGAATGAGCTCTCAGCTGAAGGCTTGCTCATCTGGTCTCTTTTATCACCTAGATGCCATCACCTAGACTCTGTTAGCTGCTCAGAGTGTGAGCACCTTTGTTGTCACCACTTCTGAAGATAAAACTTTAACAAAAGATAACTGATCCATTAATAATGTTCATAAAGCAGAAAAATGGCAGTGGAAGATCATATTTGTACCACAGCTAATTATAGTTGTATTAAAGCTAGTGCTCCCCATTTACTGATAATGGAGGGATGTTTTGTGGCATTCTTTTAAAGACAGTTACTAACGAGCCAAAACATCAGCTCTTCCACCTCTTGCATGTACACTTGGGTGCTAATCTAGCTACAGTTATTTTGAGACCTGTATAGGCCATTTATTAACCTCACTCCATGTCAAGTGGGGTGCCCTGTCACAGGAGCCATCACCTCGCTTAAGCTGCTCGTTTGCATGCACGGGTCTCAGCTGAGGCAAAAGGTAGCACTCAGAGGAAATCAGAAATCTGCCGAGGGCTCCTCATGCCAAGCAGAGTGTTTTAGAGGATTGGGAAATGGTGTGGAGGAGTTAGCACTGGGTCTGTGGATAAACAAAGACATCCTGTCTCCAGATCTATTATTAAGTAGCTTTCAGAAGCCCCGATATCAATTAAAAAATGAATCATTTGTCTGTGTTTAATATAACCTTGAAGGTTTGAAATAGAGTCAAGCTGAAATATTGTCCTGTAGCTGCTTACTCAGGGAACCCTTGTAGCTGAGATAAGTGTTGGACAAGGCACAGAGCTTAGCTTTGAAGTTTTGAGGAAGAGGAAGGTTTCAAGCTTTAAATGCGACCATGTGACCACACGAATCAGTCACTACCCAATCTCATTTTGCTCTTCCAAGGATTTTTGTGTTCTGTTTTGTTTTTGAGGTTAGGGGCCCTCAGCATGTGTGTGCCAGTGTGTTCGAGAGGACATGTGTACGTGTGTGTGCTGTGCTCGTCTGCCACAATAGATTCCCCAGAAAGAGTGCTGCAGAAATCCAGCTGCTTTTCCATTAACAGCCTTGATTTCCAAATGGACTCCAGGAGGATACTTTCTTGAGCTGCCTAGGGATAACTAGCCAATCCAAACTATTTCCTTTTATATGGTTGGCTGTGTCAGCTTTTGGCCAATGGAGTATAGCCTTCTTCCTATTATCATGTTAATCACCCGTTGTTGTTTTAGCCTAGAAAGCCCTGCCTAAGCAAACACACACTGGTACAGAATTCATGGAATATGCCTAACATCCATAGACGGGTGCATTTGTTATTATGGTGTTACAGCATGTTCATTAACCTCCAGCAGGCTACCTTGTTGCCATTGATGACATGGGAAGTAGTTAAGCTCTTGGTAGCACCTAATTTGTTCTTTCCTCAGCAGGTGCTTGAGGAAATTGGATCCCATGCACAGAGGGGGTGACAGCAACTTCTCTGTTTAACTCAAAACTTCTGACTTACTACTGCTGTCCTAAAAATGAGGTTCTATACTCGGGTGTGGGGTGGAGGCTGAAGAAAAAGTAATGTGCATCTAAAAGTACACAAAAAGTAACCCAAGAATATTTTCCTTTGAAAGGTTAAGAGGGTGTTGTTTACTGAACTGTGTTTCTCAGTGCTGTTGGCTTGGGGTTCTCATCCATCCCTCAGCTATCTGAGCTTGTGGCCAGAATCCAGAGATTTCGTGTGTATTCTGCTGCCACCAGCTCTGGCTGTGGGCGTGCAGACCTCATGCTTGTGCCTAGTGGCAAGTGTTGCCGTAGGAATTATTCTCCAGAAAGAAGTAGGCACAAAAGGCTCAATTTTTCTAAATTACACATCAAAAGATATCTATTTAAATAGCGTATTCTCATGCAGTAAATAATCATGTACATCAGACCAAAGCACCATACTCCTGCTTTGGGAAATAAGAGTTTGTCCAAGTGTACAAAAGCTTAGTCTTCGTGTTTTTTGGTTCTGTGTTTGGCTTTTTCTTCCTGAGTTGGTTGTCTAACTTGTCAACCTTCATTTTAATTTCTGCAATGGTTTCTTGGATTTTTTCCTGCCACGTTGCACAAGTACACGCATCACTGTGAATCTGAGTGCAAACCCCATTTTCCCTGTTTGAATAAATGGTTCATGTAATTGCCTCTTCACACTGTCTCCTGACTTCTGCAGCTAGGCCTCCCTGGTATGACTATGAGATGGAGAAAATATAAACAGATTGTACTAGGAAACAGTTCTTTGTGGTAATGCAGTTTTTTCAAGATTTCTGATTAGAGACCAATACAAAATGCTTTTTTTTCCTTCGCTTCCCCAAATAACTACAGGTGCTCTGCCTACTCTATTTTGAGTTTAATGAAAGGTGGAATTTTTTGAGAAAGTTGATCTTACACTGAAAACAGTTACTTTTCTGTCTTTTATTTCACTCTGGGGGAGTTTTACTGCAATGGGTTAAATGACAGGAGCAATCTCATTATGGCTCAAGTACTCAGTCAGATTTTTAAGTATTGTAATTTGAAATTTTTTAAGTTGAAATTAAAATTTCTCCTAAAGCAGGTTGTTAATTAGAGATTGTGTTTATGGTCCCAGGAAAGCCTGGTCAGGGGATATATGAGCAAAAAAAGCCTCAGAGGAGGAAATTTGAAGCATGTAACATGCTATATTCATGATCACACTTGCCTTATGCTACAGTGCAGTTTTCTCTAATCTCTTTTTGGTTATTAAACAGAAAAAGACCTATCAATGCATCAAGTGCCAGATGACCTTTGAGAATGAGAGAGAGATACAAATCCATGTCGCTAACCATATGATTGGTAAGACATTCTTTACACTAGGCCACTCATTGGCTGCTTGTTTTTGCTACTCTTTGACATTCACTATTCTAATAACTTGTTAATATTCATGCTGTAATTTATTTTTTATTTTTCAAGGAAAATGATTTTTATGTAATGATTCTACACTTCAAAGCTTTTTAAATATGTGGTTATAAAAGTGTTACTGCTGAGCTTTTTTCCTTATCCTTTTGAGTCCTCATGTAGCATTTTCATTTATATTAAAATCAAACTTTTGACAGTGTCTTCCATTTGATAGCATAAATTTCTCTCTATCTGTGTAAAAAGTACTTGCCAGTTGTCAACCACTTAGGAGCAATTATGTTTCAATTTTGTATGTCATGACATTGAATAGATGTAACTGCTAGCATTTTCCCAGCTAAGTGTGGTGAATTCCTGAGGAACATTGTCAAAACAAAACACTTACGGAGTTATTTCAGTGGGTTTTTTCTACTTTTTCCAACAATTCTGGACTTCAGAAAGTTCAGCTTTTCAGACATACAAGTGTTTTAAAAATCAGTGCTTTCTGCCTTCTGTGACAGTCCTGTCGCAGGAGTTAGTAAAAGCATTGTTGCAACCTGATGGGTGTATTTCTGCTGCAGCTGTATGATTGCTTCTCTGATGAACACGAAGAAAGGTTTTTCCATGGACAGATGTTATAAGTATATGTGTTGGCCCAAGAGGTCAGTTTATTTTGATGCATAGACCACAAGAAGGTACTTATACATGCTACTGCAGGCATGTGTTGGATGAGACCCTTCAAGGACCTGACAGTGCTCTCTGTCTCGTACATTCATATGCAGCATTTATCTCCCATAAGCATAATGGTTTTCCTTCAGCAATTTTACATTTAGGAAATTATTCTCCCATCAATTCAGGTATGTAACTCCTATTAGCTTTGAAGTGGATTATGCATAAATACCAGAGAGAGAGAAATATGGACTGACAGTCTTCAAACCCCCACCCCCAAATCAAAAACATACATGTCAGTCACAATAATTTTCATCCAAGAGCCAGGCAGGAATTTTAAGTTAATGTCAACCAGGTTAAGATAAAGATATCTAAAAATGTTTGCTTTTGTAGCAGGTGTTAATGTAATCTCTTGTTTGCAAGCTTGAAGAGTGAGATCCATGTTAATTGGACCATTGTGATTTCATGTAGCTCCCTCCTAGATTTTAAGAAAGAAGTCCTTAGCAAGCTTAGCATTTGTTTCAACTTAATTTGTGATCCAGTAGCTAATCAGTGATTTTTAAATACAAAGGTCATGAAATACTGACTTGAGGTTCTGCTTGATCCAAGAGGGAAATAATTTGTTTTCTTTTGGAAAAATATAATTTATTAATTTTCCAGTAACTGATATGTGCAGTTTATTTATGTATATGCCCATAATAGTGCTGTCTGGAACAATACACAATTTACACACTTCCTTACAAAGTTCTTAGCACCATTGGAAAACAACAGGTCTAGAAGGCATAGAAGGCTCAGAAAATCATGGTGCTACTATTTGTGAAGGCTGCACCCATAGTTTCCTCAAAGCTGTACATCAGTTACTGTAATATTTGGAAGAACCCTGTATAGTACAAAGGTGCTATGGGCCCGGTTCTGTACACCTAGGACATAGTAAATACCAGGATGTGGTAAGAAAATGCGTGATAATTCCACAGTGGTGTTATATCTTCATGTCACTTTGCTGAGGTACAGACTGAGGATGTCCATTAAGTTAAGGTCATCGCTGCTTTTAATGGTTCAGCTTAGGAAAGAGCAAAGTGTAGAAACCTTTAATATGGAGCCAAACTTCTTCCCACTCTGGGCATCTCGGTTCACAAGGCTCCTGGGCCACCTCTCCTCCAGGACATGTGACTGCTCACAAAAAAAGGTGCTTCCAGTGAGTTTGCTCATTGGCATTTGTTGGTATTTACTGGGGAATACTGAAGGGGAAAGGAGAGGCTAGATGTCAGCATTTCTCAAGCAATAAATGCTCTGCAGATTTTTGGTGTTAATTTACATAGTCCTGAGTGGGTAACAGTAGGGAGAGTGATTAACTGCCTCTTGTTCTGGCTCCTGTCCCCTTTGGTCACAGCCTGAGCACTTTGTTCCCTTATTCAGGGCTTAGGACAGACTGGCAGTGCCTCCTTACTGCTCAGGCTGGTTTATCACTGATAAGGGGTGCGAGAGTTTCCCTTCTCTGTGTTAGACCAAGTGTAGCCAGATGGGCAGCAAGAGAAAGAAGCTAATATAGCTGTTTCTGCAGCCCAGGTCTAGTTCACGGTATTATTGATGTCATCATTGCCAATTTAAGATCTACAGATGAGGATTTGTTTGTGCCGGGGGGATACTGAGCTTGCAGGGTGAGCATACAGGTGTTTGGGAGGCAGGAGGAGCTTGCCCTCAGACTGTGTGTCCTCGGGAGCTTAGGGCTGGCCTCATCTCAATGAACTTGTATCTGTCTAAAGTTAAGGTGTCTGGTTTAATATAGTCATTGAGATGCTGTCTGGGGAAAATGAATGATTGATACCAATCTAAGATAAGAGTTTGAGTAGGATAAGCATTTCCAGGGAGAGATTTTTATCTCTCTTTTGAATTTGCGGAGAGCCAAGACAATGAAGTTAGCCTTGACATGTAATTTTTAGGTAAAAAATCCCTTGGCTTTGATAATCCAAGACCCCTCAGCAGCACTTTCTTCTCATACTTTGAGAAACACAAAATCAATAGTTGACATATCCAAAGCACTTGCTTACAGTTTTATTCTGCTCAAGTGACTGTCAACAAAGGAATCCCTGCTCTGTAGCAGCAATACTTCTAAAGTAGCAGTGTCCATAATATGATTAAAGAATTCAGTTATTTCTGACATCATAGTATGAAAAACTGCATCCAGTTCAATTGGCTGTGCCTCCCTCTTCAGCCTCTCAGATTCTCAGTCTGGAGTTGGAGGCCCTGTTCATAATTTATGGAGGTTGGGGGTTTATTTTTTTCAAAGCAGTATGCAGGGAATTTCCAGTGCTACTCCCACACACCGCTTTGAAAAATTACCCTGCTGCACTCTAGCCCTTCATATCCTGTGCACAAACACAGAGGCACATTGGGTCCTTCACGGGGTCCCCAGGGAAGGAGCAGGCTGGATGCATCCCCAGAGGAGGGAAACGGGAGATGTTTTGTTTCAGTTTACGCTGGGGCCTGTAGGAGGGCTCTGTGCAGCAGAACAGACCTCCTCAGCTGGGCTTAGCCAGGAAGGGATCTGTTTAGGAAGCTTTTCAGCTGGGAGGGGGGTAGTTCGGGTTGGAATTTTAGAGAGCAGTGGTCTTTGAAACATTGCACCGATTGGGGCTCCTTTGAAACATTTCCATGCCCGCAGAAAGGGGATCCCCCTTTG
Organism: Daphoenositta chrysoptera; assembly: GCA_013397915.1. Classification (NCBI taxonomy): domain Eukaryota; kingdom Metazoa; phylum Chordata; class Aves; order Passeriformes; genus Daphoenositta; species Daphoenositta chrysoptera. Next base: position 136,773 of record VZRO01003964.1, on the reverse strand, counting down.
AAACATTTACAGGCATTGGGGAGTCCACCTGGGACTATATCAAAAACTTTCAGTAGTTCTTGCTGCCTCTGTACTTGCTTACCTCCTGTTGCGCTGACCTGGCAATGTTTAAAGCTTCTCCCCCTTGTCTCCCCACCTTCCTCTGCCTCTGATGTGCCGTCTCTATTAGATGCAGGGGAGGATGGGCCTGCGCAGCCCTGGGCACTACGGGGGGCACTGAGCAGCCATGGCAGCAGCCAAAGCCGGGAAATGTGTCAGGGCAGCCTCTGCCCGCTGGCTGGGGGAGCCCTGGGACTTCGGTCTCCATCACAGGAGCACGGCCACGTCCCCGTGTGGGCAGGGGCTGCTCCCATCCCGCCCTGCCGAGGGAAATCCGCTCAGAGCCCTGCACAGGGAAATAAGGATTAGGCGCAGGGTTTTCCTGATGGGTTTTTACAGCTGTGCTGTTCCCACAGCCAGGCTGGGTGCCCTAATTGGTATTTTTCAGGGTGCACAAAATTCCACGGGCTTGTTCTCCGGGTGGGTCAGGTTGCCCATATCAAGGGGAAGTGCATTTGGATCCCTGCCAGAGTTCTCAGCTCTTTGGATAAGAGAAGTGGACACAGCAGTACTTCTCTCTGTCTCAATTAGATGGGGGATGTTTTCCATTTAATGTTCAAAAAAGATGAGCAACTGCCCCAACTCTTCTATCTTCATTCTCCAAGAAAGTGTCCTGGCAAATGCATACAGGAAGCTAAACTGGGGCTTGGTTAGTGCTGGAACAGGGAAAATAATGATTCCTGGTTTGTGCTCTAACACTGGGATTGCTGTAACATTCCTCCTGCCTCCGGCTCCAAAGGAATGTAAGCGTTTGTGGGCTCATGAGAGGCTGTCCCAGTTCTGGGAGCTCAGCAGAGCCCTGCCCCGGTGCTGCTCCTGTCCTTCCCCGTGGAATTGCCGGCGCTCCCTGCCAAGATCCAGGAATGAGCACTGGTGAGCAGGGGAGGAGGGCGCGGGCTGGATGTGCTTGTGACGTGAACATGAGGCCCTGTTTGTGCCTTGGGAGCCGCTGGGGACAGAGGGGAGTGCTGAAGGGAAAGCTTCCAGAAGTCACTGTGAAATTCTTCCCTGGTCCAGTTCTGAACTGCAGTCTGCAAAAATTCCTCCCTGTTTGATGGGATGGCGTTTACCAAGTTAAACACCGTGTTTGGGAGAGTTTTCTGAGTACTGCCCCAAGCCACAGCACATCATACATTGTGTGTAGCGTAGGACTCCAAGGATCATAATTACCTTTCCTGCCCTTAGAGATCATGTTTCAAGTTCTGGAAACACTCTGCCAGAATTAAACACAGAGAGAAGGGAAAACATCCATCCACAGTTACATTTCTTTCAAATGCATACAAGTATTTGAAACAAAACAATGGCCAACTATAGGTTTGTTATTTTGTTAGCATTTTAAAATAACATAATATTTTAAAATAACAAAGTAAGGTGGGTGCTTGGAAAAGGTCAAACTGCAATAATAACTACAGAAATAATTTTCTAAAAAGCAGCTATTTAGAAAGCTCATTTTATGTTCAGAAGTTTATACCAAGCTCAATCACTGAGATGAAACCAGTACAGATGTGAAGGGGTTGAGATAGTACTCAAAATCAAGCATAAATCAATATATTCCCAGCTATATTTTCGTTTTCTGTTTAAAAATCGAAGCAAACAGTTTAATCCTTTGATTTATATTTTATAGTGTTCATAAACTTAGATCTTAACAAAATTGCTAATTTATATATTATATAAATAAAAATGCTGACTCATTTTGGATAGTCTTGAACTGCTTCCTTTCACAGTAGATTCTGAGTGCATGTGTATGTGACAAGGATGTAGGTGAGGATCATTTTTGCAGAAGTGACTTTTATACATGTGAAGAGACTTAGCCCTGGGCACCTCTGGTAAGGATGTGAAGCATTGCTTATACTCAGGCCTGATCTTGTGAAATACTTTGTTCCTTGTTCTCAGTGAGTTGAGGACAGTTAACGCTTCTCAGAATCTCTCTTATAATAAAACATATTTTATTTTACATTAAATAAATGTAGTCAATATTGGAAGAAGGGAAGCTTTAATTCTTATAAAATTCCTATTTTTTCAGACCTAAGGACTTCTGCTAGTTAAAGCATATATATGGTAGCAGTGATGATGACATTGTAAAGCACTATCTTAGCAATAGCTTTCAGGCATTAAGGCAAATAAAAATGTGCCAGATTGTTTTTGGAGCATTACTTGCAAATTATCAACAGGAACATATTTCTGGACTCAACAGCTGAATGTGTGAATTAATTATGGACACATTAGGAACTCAGAAATGTTTTTTTTAACTTTGATGTTTGTAAAGCATATTCCAAGTAATTGCTCTTTTAATGCAGAATTGAAGGTACCACCTTCATATATTTACCCAGCACTTGCTTCAATATCCAAATCTACGTGGACTTGCCGTAATGAACAACATGTACTAGACTTTCATTTTGCAGTGCCTGCCTATTGAGAAAGACTAATTTGAGAAAAAAAATGTTAAGTATACTTACCTTAAGAGATGAACACACACATGGAGTCTCCCTCCACACACCCCTGGGAGCCTCAGTCCCTGGGACTGGCTGGGGTCCTGCTGGTGCTGCTGAAAGAGGTTTTGCCCAAGTGGAGCTTGCTGCAGGTTGGGCTCCTGGGCTCAGGCATCTGCTCATGCCAGTAAGGTTCTCCTGTTATTTTGCCCAACTCTAAGCACTGGTTAAAAACCTGGGGTATTTTTGTATTTGTTAGTTTTAGTATTAACCACAGGTGCAAGTAATTAAATGCTGTAATGAGTATTGTGTATTAAATATAAATTATTGTGTATTAATGTAATAGTGTATTAAAGGCTAGGAAGGTTTGTTTTCCAAGGCACACTTCGTATCAGTGTAGTCACACTGAAAGCCAAGTTGCCATTGCCAATAGACAGAAGCAGTTCCCTTTATTTTAGTATAAACAAAATTGGCCTTAATATAATCTATTACTTGATTGGTTTCTTACTTTGAAACTTCAAAACATTGTGTTTTTACTGTTCCTTCCTTTCTAAGGCTGGAAAATTGATTATTCAAAATCTTAATAATTTTATCCAGTTGTCCCGTGCAGATGTGGCTTCCTGCAATTGTTATCTATGAGTATTTGTTCACACAAATTACTCCATTTCATGAGAATGTATTTTGTTTTGCTTGTTTATTGGGAAAGAAATAACATTTCCCTTAATGTATTCATTCACATATTCCTTTTGCATTTTTCATTTCATTTACAACTTGGTAATAGTAGTTCAGTTTTCACTGACATTTTTATAGCTGCTATGACAACATTCCTGTTTTGCATGATACATGCATAATGGGCAATGATCGCAGTGTTACATTGCTTTCATTCTTTCTTAACTGTGTTAAGATTCCTTACAGCCTTCAAACTCAATTTTCATATGCAGTGATGATTACACCTGTTTAAACATTTTCCTGGTAGATTCGTATTTATTCATAAAGGGAGCAGTTGATAAAACACCTTTTCTGCAATCAGTTTGAGTTTTAGATGTGATATTTCTTCAAAGTTATCGTTAGCAAGCACCTCAGTCTAGTCCCAGCCTTTCAATATCAGCTAGGCAGTGTAGCAAAAAATGCTATTTTCAGTAAACTTTACCCTGTGTAGAAATAATTTTTCTGAATGTGTAATTTGGTCTTCATTTTATTAACTCTATTAACCTTGAAAACTGTTGTATGTTTGTATTAAAAAGTCTGCAGAGATACTTTCTGCCTTATTCTCAGATATTTTATATGTATTTATAAGTTCACAAACAAATTTCTTAGCCCCCCTTTGCTAATCTTGAATCTGGAAGAGAAAGCAAGTCCTCACCATATGGGGCTTGGGCTCTCTCTGCAGATGGTGAAATGACTCTGCTTTCTGGTGGAGAGGTCAGCACCCCTCTGTGTCCTACTTCTGAGGAAAAAACACCAGAATATTTCCTGGTGGTGGAAGAGGGAAAAAACCCACCACCATTTCTAAGTGCAGTCTTCAGATTTCATATAAATAATGTTTTCAGGACCTTGTTCTTCTCCTCACATGGATTGTGGGACTAATGTCTCTATTTTTTCTGTCCTTAAAATTTAGGTGTTGATTTCTTTGTGGGAGATTATTACCGGGTAACAGTTTTATCTGGATAATGTAGATATTATCCCCATTTCTTCTTTATTTACTGGTTTGAAAATAGCTGGTACCAGTACCACCTTTTTTGACTGACGGAAAACTTAGTGTCTTTTTCTGAAAAATAGATGATATATGAGAAGTGAATAAAGAACAAAGGAATGAATGTTTAGTGAAGCTGGAAAAACCCCATACTTGGGTTAGCTAGGAATTAGCTTTGGCAGAGTTTTAAAATACTCCTTTTACCTCTTTGGGGAAACCTAGACAAGGTTCCAGACTGTTTCCAGTCATAGGAAAATGAGAGGAGAATGTATTTAATATCAGTAATCTATAGTTAAATTCCTTTTCTGCTGATAAAGTTCTGGATTTTGCTCTTTCTGAATATCTGATTCAATATTCAGCACTTCTGAGTATTGAAAAGTATTTATTTTTCTTTTGACTGCGGAACAGCCCTCTGAATCAGCAAGGGTACTGATGGACATATGCTGAACCCTAGCTCTAGTTCTCAGAGAAAAGGGGTTTGTTCATATGTTAAAGGTGCAGATTTGTACCTCCTGTTACTTGGGTGACTTCAAAGTGATACAGTTGGACTGTTGCCTTTAATTATAGTTCAAACTCAACAGCATCCTTAACCTTGAGGAAGATTTAATCTGGACTCCTGGAACAAGAGGTTACCAACTGACATGACCCTTAAAAATAATTTCTGTTTTGTGATAGCTGTCAAGCAAGTCAAACCAGACACAGCCCTCCCTAGATGCTGTCTGTTTGGGGTACTGGCATCTTTCTTTCTTTAATTTATGGAGGGAAACTTTACTACCCTGAGGTTCCTAACAACTGATCCCCATGAAGGAAAGCCACGTAAACTTTTTAAACACTTGTACCTTTTTTTTTTTTTGTTTCAAGACTCCTAGCACAGATAAAGCCTTTGCACAACTGGTCTCTGCAGATGTGCTGCTTCCTTGTCACAGACTTTGTTCAATTTATTAGTAACTTTTGACAGCTTTGTGCCTTTTTAAGAAACAGAAGGGTTTTAATTGAATATTTGACTTGGCAGATCCATTGTGTGCCATTTTTAAAATTAAATTTCTTTTTTAGTGGATTGCACAATAAGCTCGGGGAGGGGAACTTCTGCTTGTCCCTGTCAGACTTCCCTGCGGTAATGTCAAACTCTAAAGAAGTGGGAAATCATGGTTTTATAAGTGAAAAATGTTTTGTCCTGCCACAACTGAAGAAACCCAAAGAAATCATGTATGAATACCATGGTCTTCCAAAGACAGAGCTCTGTAGCAGGCCAGAACACCTCACTGTACATCCATAGTTGTGAAAAAAATCTTCCTGATGTTCAAGCTGAACCTTCCCTGGCGCAGCTTGGGGCCATTTCCTCTTGTCCTGTGTTGCCTGGGAGCAGAGCCCGACCCCCACCTGGCTGCCCGCTCCTGCCAGGGAGTTGTAGAGAGCAAGAAGGTCCCCCCTGAGCCTCCTTTTCTCCAGGCTGAGCCCCCCCTTGCTCCCCCAGCTGCTCCTCATTGGACTGACTCGAGATCCTTCACCAGCTCCGTTGTCCATCTCTGGGCAGACTTCACCCCCTCAGTGTCTTTATTGAATTGAGGGGCCCAAAACTGGACACAGGACTCGGGGTGTGGCCTCACCAGTGCCCTGAGTGGGGGCACAATCTCTGCTTTGTGTTTTGAGGTTTGTCCTGCCGGCACAAGCCCAGGGACAGATGGAGTAAATGAGGTACAGACCTCAATGGGAGGAGCTGAGCCTTTTTGCCTCCTAATTCCTGTAGGAAGCGGTCAAAACCAATTTGGTCCAGTGTTGCCTTCTTTGGCACCTCCTGAACTGGTGGAGAAGACTACAAAAGATGGTACCAGGTAGGAAGTGCACCCTGCTGATATGTTTACATCACTACTTTAGTCAGTCACAGCCTACTTGGGATTTAATCCTGCCTTCAGCTGCACATCATCCATCATCTGGTGGACAGCAAAGGCCCTAAAAATGACCAAATCCTTTGATCAGTGTGTGTGTAACTGGGAAATGTTTAGATTTTATGATGGTTTTATCCTGTTCTGTATTCACAGAGAAGTTTTTTAGCATGCCTCAGCCTAGGCAGAGCCTTTGGTTTTAGGTTTTGCTGCAGATAGAGTTTGGGTGTTTTAAAGGATCAGCATCAACTAGGACCACTGGCATGTCCTCTGTTGTTATGTTTTGCACGCATCAGTTATTGTGTATTATTGGGGTATGGACAAATAGTTCTTAAACCCCATGACTGTGAGTTATATCCAGGAATAAATATTGGCAACAAAACTTAAATGATGAAACCTCATGCAATGAACAGTAACTGATTCAAGCTGGGCCGGATATAGATAGCTAAAGTTAAAGGGAAGAAAGTATTCCAGTGACATTTTTCTCCTTGTTTAACTTTCTAGTTAAGAAATTCCATTTTTATTCCTCTTTTTCTTAAACAAACAAACAAAAAACCCCAAAAGATCCAAGCAACTTTTGATTCAGTATTTTTAAAAAAAATCTGTGATTTGGGGTAAAAAAAAAAAAGAAAGCAAAGCAACCTTCCCTATGCCTTTAAAATATTTTTAAACTGGTAGTAGCTGTGCCTTCACTTACAGAACATCAGTGGAGAGAATTTCCCTTGAACACTAATTCTAATGTACCAGGAATTGAAGTCAGCAATGTGTTAAACCTGAATGATGAACTTCCAAGGGATGGGGAATTTAGATCATGAGATGTTATTTGTTTAATTTACATTATGTAGCATTTGAAAATCTAATGGGCAATTTAACTTTTTCTAAATCTAAGCCTTTTAAATTTACATATCTTTTGACTTACTTAAAAGAAAAATGTAAAGAATACAATGAAAAAACAACCTATAACTTTTTTCTGTAATTACAAGAATCCAGAAATAATGGCCTGACATTAAAATCTGTAATTTTTTTATAATTTTCTCCTTGTCTCTTAAAAAAAAAAAAGGAATCATATTGTACTACCCAATAGTTGTACAGAAATCCAATACTATAAAAATACTTGAGGTATTGGAAAAGTTAAATATGTTACTAAAGCATTAAAGTTAGGTTCTCTTCATGTTTCCACTGAAACTTGTAAGGACTTTTTTTTGTTTGTGTTGTTAGTTTTTGTTAGTTGTTAGTGTTTAGCAGTTTAATATCCACTGTCACTGTATCAGGCAGACATTTCTTGTAAATCATTAACCACTGAGTGGTTTGGGGTTTGTGCCCTTGTAGTCCCTGCAATCTAAACATCAGTCTGCAATTTTAAAGAAGAGAGTTGTCATGGAAGCTGGGAGACCACATTTTAGCTAAGACAAAGGTGTGGCTCTGTTACCTCTAGAACTGTGACTTGATACTCTTTTATTATTAATAAGTGAAAATATTGAGGTTTGATTTCTTCTTCCAGTGGAAATAGTATTAGATCATAAATGTACAAGGTGTAATTCTGTCTTGCATCTTTGTTCTTGTTTGAACATGACTTACTAGGAAAAGAACTCTAGAGACCCAAAATATGTATTTTAAATGGCCTAGTCAAAGAGTTTTCCCATTTTCCTAAGGCTTAAACAGGGGAAGTGGCTGCCATTTGCAAGCTAGCAATACAGTAAAAGCACATCATTGTACACAACATTTTATTTGGACAGCTGTATAAAAATGGCAACACACTGTGAAATCCATTAACAGCAAAACATGTTAAATTCAGCAAAATGCATCTCATGTGGAACACTGAATAAGAAATTATAGTCTGAGTTTTACTAGCTGGTTATCAGAGTTTGTCTTGAATGAAGAAAATTGATTTTTTTTCCATGTGTCTGCCTGTAATAACAGTGAATGCTGTACAGTGGGTTTTGAAACTAGTGTGCACCTGTAAATTCTTGCCCCACAGACTCTTCTGCAAGGTTTTTGCAAATCTAAATACCCCTGAGGAAGCTAAAGGGGGCCAGTTTTCACTCAGGCAAGTAGCTCTTACTGCATATTGGATCCCACCCGCACTCACTTGAATTACTCGGTTCAGAAACATTTGTAGGGGTAAGTTCTAGGGGATGTAGGAGTAAGAGCTCAAACTGGAAATAAATGCATCCTTCCCCCTTGTCTCCCTACTGTGCCAGTGAGGACTGCAGTCTTACCAGCCAAGAGCAGGTCCTTTGCCTCATCAGGGATTTCCATGGGCAGATTTTGCTGTGCTGCGTGTAGTAAGACTTTTCACGGTTAATCAATAGCATTTAAAAATTCAAAACCCCTCTTCAAAGTATTTTGCATTTCCATTGTTCGTACTGTTTAACTAGGAGATGTTGCTCATCAAGATAGGATGCCATTAAGTATTCTGGTAGAGAAAGAAAAAAATTAGTTTACTCTTGCCTGGTAGAAAATGAAACAGCCATGTTAACTTTAGCTCTAATCATGAGATTAAAAGTCTAATGGGGAATTATATCATTTTCACTCTTCAAAGCCAGCATCAGTGACCTTTGGAGAGTTTTAACTTTAACAGCCTAATGATTTCTCTTCTAGAAGATGGAAAAAACCAATCCTTTCCTTGACAAGGAAATGAAAAGTGGATGAAAAAGGCAAGCGAAAGTAACCGTAAGCTGGAGCAGGCTAAATGACTTTTAGTTGTATTCAGTACAATTTGTGTGAGATGGTTTCCAGGTTTTATTACCCCAGCCACTGGCTGCCCTGAAGGGAGACATCAATGCAAGGCAGAGCTGGAGGCCAGAGTGGGGACAGCCCTGCTCCTCACCCCGCTGTCCCGTGGCGGTGACAGCTCTGACCAGCGGGGCTGAGGGCGCACACCACGCATCCCGAGCGGGTCTGCTCTTGTGTGGGGCTTGTTTCCTGTGCTAGAGCACTGGAATTTCTTGTTCCAGTTCCTGTTTGCCGAGTTTGCGAGCTCGGGCTGTTGCTCTTTTGCCAAGCTGGCAGCACGTGGGGGGAACTTCCTGCACAGGGGATGTAAAAGCGATTCTCTGATTCTTCCTCTGCAGCCATTGGGAGATAAAAGCCAGGACATCAGGGACTGCAAAGAGGGAGCCAAATTATATTTATAATATTAAAGTGAGTGCGTTTGTGGTTTTGCCATTCTCCAGGGTTTTTCATAAGTAGAAAAACATGAATTAGCATTTTCCATTTCCATATATTGACTGGAAAAATAGCCTGCTCTCAATTAAGACCTATAGCTTTTGGGATGTATGCAACAATTTTATAAAATATTTACAGCAAAATTTGCATTTTACATGGTATTACAGTTTTTCTTGTGTTTAATAGAAAGGACTTAGGCCTAAGAGAAGAAATTCATCCAGCGTACCAAAAGGGAAATAGATCTAAAATTAGATTGTTAGTATTCACAACAAGGAATGTCCAGAGCTGACTGTTACCTCCAGTAATTACTGAAGGTCACTTTGCCCCCCAGCTATTTGTTACAGCTGCTGCAAGGACCGTGCTCCCTGTGCAGAGCTATCACTATCCCTTTAAAACTGCCTTTGGAAGCGATTGGAGCTTTGTGCTAGACAGATAAGTAGAACATTTTTTACCAAATGTAAATGCGCACTGTAAAGAACATAGCTATTTCCTGGATAATTTGCAGTTGTATATTTTATGTTAATTTCACCGAAAATATTGCACCCCTGCCAGGTTTAGTAGAGGCTCACTGTGATATGAATAATTTCTAGCGAATCTTTTTTTTTCTTCATTTAAGATTTGGCACCTTTTTAAGATTTTAATAATAGCAACAAGGAGGAAGATTTAGAACAAGTGAAACATTAGAGCCAAAGAAATTCACATTGAGAGCTAATGTAAAATAGCAAGAATAATTACATGGAAAACAGTTTCCACAGATGTTTTTCCTTGTAATGTAATAACTATTTACTAAACTGTTTATTTTAGGCCCTTGGTTTGCAATAAAATATTTATACATGCTCTGCTGTAATAAAAAAATATTGACAAAATACTATAGAGATTTTTAAAAGACAATTAGTATTTCCCTGTCTGGAAAGTGAACACAAGAGAAGCAGCACCAGCCCTTGCCATGCTTGCTGAGAGGAGATGCAGGGTTAGCAGCAGCATCTCTTGCGGGTTTGTCTATGCTTGACTCTGCTAATAGGGAGACTCTGGACTTGTGGCAATCCAGAGGGTAACTTACTGAACAACATGAAAGCCAACACTCTAAAGACTGCAGAAATATTCTTTTCCACTTCTTTGCAGTAAGAAAATCATTATTCCATTCCTGAGTTATTATACAGTAAGGTTATGTCTTGTCTAAGCAAAATGTACCTGTTTTAGGAGCAGGTTTAAAGTTCAGAATTCTGAATCTTGTTCTTTAAAAATAATGTGGGACAGTGGCATCTCTGAAGGACTGCCTGTGCCATGTTTAAAGTTACTGCTTTATCCTGACTGAGCCACATCTGTCATACTCCTAATTCATGAAGCTCCTCAGGTGCCCGTGGAGTCTGTACACTGGTACACAGGGACTAACCACCTATGCAGATATAGCAGTGCCTTAGGGTGCTGAAATCATAAACTCCGCAGTACTGAAAGGTCTACAGATTATACTTTCCACACATCATCCAAAAATGTCTATTCTTCTGTTCATGAATATTTAGAAGAAATTTTATTTTGAGGTGCCTATGGTCTTACCTTTTAAAATCTTGGACACAGGATAGTATCCTATAAGAAACTTCAGTTCCTCTGCCTGCCAGTTTCGTAATAAAAGGATTTATTTTTTTCTTCAGAAGTTATTGTACATCCTTTACTTAACTCCAGAGAGCTGGCATGCAGTAACTTTAAAAAGAAGCCTCCAGGACAAAAGAGAAAATACCTTTAATTTCATGGATACAGACCTCACTGTCTGTGTGCATTTGAGTACCACCAGCACGTTAGAGGAACCTGAAGTCTGAGTAAAGACTGCATGGCTGGATATGAACAGCCAGCGTTTGGGAAGCAGGATGGTTTCAATATCTAGATATGAATCCATATTTAGCAGTTCAGGCTCTACTTTCAAGTAGATAATTCCCTTGCGTTTCCAGGCTAGCAAGTTGTGAGCTTTATCATTGCAGAAGAAACAGGGTAGCTGCCTTGTTGAATGATTTGAAAAATGAACTTAAAATACATCTATGAACTTTCTTTCTTGGTGAAACTAATAACACTCACCTGTTTAAAAATCACTGGGGTGATTACGCAGATTTTTGTCATGCTGGGTTCTAACATGCGCAAAAAAAACCAGGGCAGAGCGGAAAACAGCAAGCATAAGAACTAAAACTGAACAAAAGAGGGAGCTAAGAAATCGAAAATGTTCAGTTTTAAGGCAGAATAATCATAGTTACCAGATGCCTTTTGTTGTAAACAGACCTTTTTCCATGGTTGACTCTTACAAAGAGGCCAGTGCACGTGAGAGGTTTGTGAGCCTTGTTACTGTCGTGCCATGCAAAGCCATCACATCCCATTCCCATGGTTTACCCTTCTACAACCTAACCACAACAGCTCTTTGAGAATTAAAATTTGGCTTTCCCTGTGAAAGTCTGCATAATTTAAAATCAAAATTGCAATAAGAAAAACAGATGCTATAGTATGTGCAATATTTTCTGTAAGTTACACCAAAGTTGGGTTCTTGGCTTTTAGCCTTTTCTACCTTCCTGCCCCTGTACTGTTGACACATTGCAGAGTGCTGCCAGGTTGTGCAATTATTTCAGTGCACCTCATTTTGAGTCATTGGTAGGGTCCAAAGCTAGCATTACAGAAAACAAAGGAATTTGTGCTTGGAAGTCAGCATTGCTCTGTACACAAGAATTTCTGTATTTTTTAAGGACTGTGTTATTGTGTAAGCTAATGATTTTGTTTTTAAGTTATATTCTCAGGAGCATGGACATCCAGGATAATCAAGGATGTACTTTTAATACCGATCCTGCAATGTTAGGTCTCTGGTGGAAAAACTGGCCCGACTGCAGGGCTTGAACCTTGAATTAACCCCTGCTTGGAAGAACTGTTGATTTCCTGGTGCTGAATACATTTGTAAATTGATGCATATTACCTATGTGTGAATTAGTTCCAATGAAAGTAAATTAGCCAGTTCCCTTCCCACATGCATTTTAAAATGCCACTTACTGTTTATCACGGTAGAAGCCATTATCCCTGTTAGCAATTTTGAAAAATAAGTACATCTGCCAGGGTTCTGCCCTTGGTTGTCTTAGCCCAGCTCTCCTGCTTGGCCCTCCCTGCTCCCCCCAGCCCTGGCAGCAGGCTGGGACTCCTCTCCCTGGGAAAGCTCAGCTCCTAGATCTCTCTCCAGCCCAAATTGAATGTCTTTTCAACTGAAGTGGGAGTACAGCATAGGTATGTAAAGCAGAAATGTGGGTCTGAGAGAAGAGGAGGGCATCTTTTGGAATTTTGAATTGCCGTTTTTTGGCTAGGAGAGGAGTTAAGAAATTACACGCTTAAATTGGGCAATGTTATTCGTAATTCTGCATGGAAAAATATTTTAAAAGATGTAGATTAAGGAGCGGAGCAAAAAAGCACATGTAGAGGAAAACTGTGGAAGGTTTGAAAATCCATGTGGTATGAGTTATAATGCAGACCCTTTCAAACAGTCTCCAAAAGCATTCACCTAGTATCCCTACCATGTCCCTGCATGTAATGAAACAACTGGCAGAGAGCATTATTTTAATAAAGCATTGGCTGTTAGTGTCACTCATACTGGATCAGGAAGAGAGTTCAGAGGAACAGATTTTGCTGAAGAATCTGTCTCCAATTTTCCCTTGGAACTGTGCTTCTAGGGCTTTTAAAGGTTTATGTATTTAACATTGCAAATCTTCATTTTGGATTTTCATTTGCTGCTTGGGATTTTTATTAATTTTGCAGTGTTCATTTAAGTTGATCCAGCCCTTTATATCATTTCCAGCTTGAAATATTAGTTCAGAGATAAGCTTTGTTATTAAATACTTAATCTTGAACACTTGTCTTATTTGGTAAGAATTATCTCTGAGAACTAGGCAAAGAGAAGTTGATTGCTGTGGTTTTAAAGCAGCTGTAACTGGAGTAGCCCAAGTACTAGTTTAAAAAGGTTGGCATCCCTTCAGTTTGCCATCACAGCAGCTGGACTTCATTAAGTGCCGGTGTTAATTACTGGGAGAGTGTTGGTTCAGAATGTGAGCAGCAACACTTGGGGTGACACACAAAGTAGGAAAAGGGTCACCTTGAAATAGAAGCTTAAAAAAACCCGATCAGGCAAGGCAGGGCTGCCATTAATTTTGTAACTGGATTTAGTTCAAAGTTTTTCAGCAAACAGTGAAATAAGCACTACTGTGCAGCAGTGAGGAATGGCTTAATTGTGTGTGCCATTGAGGAGGCAGAAATGGAGGCGAGTGCTGGGGCACTTGCCCCGTAAGAAAGGAGGACGTTGATGTCGTATTTTCTGTGCGTGTTGTGTGAAAGAGAGGGAAAATTCTTTCTGTATTCTCTAGAGTTTTCAAGCCATATGCGGTATAGTTTGAGGAGGAAATATTAATAATTTCTTATACTGTAAATAGTATTCTACCGAGAAAACCTGTTAAGGGTTTGTTTCTAAGGAATGTTTAGGAGATGAATGTAATGGAGAAAAACACAAAACACGTGGTAGCATAAAAAAAGTATTGCTTGGAAATGTTGTGTCCTAAAGCTGATGACATTCAGACAAAGTGGGCCTGGTGGTGGTGTAAGCAGCTGGTGGTGCACCCAACCCAGTATCCCACCACGTGCTTGAGCAATAGCGAATTTTTATCTGTGTCTTTCACCTGGCAATTGTCTGGATGAGGAGCCAGGTGCTCGGGCTGGAAAGGGTGCGTGTGAGGATGTTGGAGGAGAATTAGGTTATTACATTTCCTCCTTAATTCTTCATCAGGGCTGCTGCCTGTATTTTCTACAGAAAAATCAATGCATTCTGATTCTGTAATTTCCCATGGTGCCTCGCCGGGCGCACGGCGTGCCGTGGGAGGTGACATATCCGGTCATGGCAGCTTGAACTCTTTTTTCCAGTGAAAGAATTCATTGGAATTTCACAACCTTTGCATGCTTTTGTGAAAACACTCATTTGTGTTTGCGCCAACCTGCTAATGGCGGATGCCGGGGCTTGCGAATCCCACCTACATTCGGTGCTCGTTATGGCATGGAATGTGCCGTTAATAATGCATCTGTGAAACTCAGCTGCGAGGGAGCCAAGTAATTATCCCACCGTAGCGTTCCCTGCTTCAGTGTCATCACAACTGGGGCTTCATTAAAAGTCCTAACAGTAGAGATGTTGTGTGGTGCAGCCTGTATATATATTTTTTCATTTAAATTATCAGCAATGCCATGGCTCAGAGGTAATTTGACTTTTTGAAACCGTGGAGCCCCTGTGAATTTCCTTCCTCCTCTCCCTCTCGCTGCCGCACCAGCTGATCAGCCCCAGAAGAACAAAAGGTTTATCTGAAGCTATGAAGCATATATTCACCAGCTTCTGGCGTCTAGATAAAAAAAAAAAAAAAATCAAAGTACTCCATTGAACATGTTAATACTGAGCAAAATGCACACAGCCAGACACTAAACCTTTACAGGGATTTAGGCATTTGAAAAGTGATACTCTGATCAGGTCTTGAGTTAGTTTCCTTAGCATAAAGTAAAGCAAAATCTTAAAATAATATAGATTTTTAGATAAATGGAAGCTTAACATTTCTCCCGCCCCCCTTTTGTTTTATTTCTTTGTCTGGTTTCAGTCAGTCAGGCAGTAACTAAATCTTGGGCAAAGGTAATGTAAACTGTAATGGAAGTATTTTCCCTTTTTAATATCATATTCTTCCAACAGAAAATACAGTATGAACCTCTGGCATAAAAATAAACGGGCATGAAGAACAAAAGCATCTGTGGCTCCTTACAGGTCTTGGAGGAAGTTTGGGATGCTTCTAAAAATTACTAATCTGGTACCTCATTCCTCCTTGCTTTTGGATCTATTTTTTATTTACTGCAATTGGCTTGCCATTTTACCGTCCTGCTCTTGGGGAGGCTGGGGTGTTGCCAGCAGTGAGCAGGACACTTTGCCATGGTCACAGTGATTGCAGGATTTGTCTGGGCTTCTCCTCACCAAGCTGATGTTGCTGGTGGCTTCTCCAGCCCGTGGGCAGCACGGGGCCTCAGGGAAGCATTGGGAGTATTGCAGGGAAGGGGAGGGGTTGCCCTTGCAC
>VZRO01003964.1:51397-116397 GCA_013397915.1 Daphoenositta chrysoptera | reverse complement strand
ACATTAGAGTACCGTGTAAACCCACATCAGTGGATCTTGGGAAACAGAATTTTTTTGTTTGTTTGTCCACAATTCTGAAGGCAAAGTATTTTGAGCAGTGGTCCTTGCCATAACATGAATCATTTATTAATATAAATATCATGGATATGGTATAAATCTTCTCTGCTCCTGAACTCTCAGGACATTTCTTCATTGCCTGGGTCAGAATCAGCAAGGACTTCCTAGAGCCTTGCTATAGTTCAAATAAAGTACCATATGCCAGTCACAGGCAGCGTATTCCCTGCTCTCAACAACAGGAGACCAGCGTATGCTTTCCGTATGAGCTGTCTGCTGCATCACATCAACCTAAACAATATTTTGTTATGCTTTATGGAAGTTTAAAACTTCTCTTCCTTCTAATGCACTCCAGAGGGCACAGATTAGGGTTGGTTCACGGATAAAATTTGACCATTCTGTCCTTTCTGCCAGAAACCAGATGTACTCACAAATGAAGTTGTGAAGGAAACTGGTTTTGTTCAGTGACAGGGTGTGTTTAGCAAAGTGCCATTGATAACCTCTCTTAGGCAGCAGCACATAACCCCTGCTTAGGTCTGTAGGAGCCAGGGGCAGAGTGGGAGCCCTCAGGGGTCAGTGCTGGGGGGTGATGTGGGGGGGCTCAGCACAGGGCTGCACGGGGCAAGGGAGTGATCTTAGCATTGCCATCTAGTGTGTATGATCCTTGAGCAGGGTCAAAACCCATGTCCCTTCTCCCCAAGGTGAAAGCCACACCAAAATTATACCATTGCTTCAACATCCACCACAGAGGTTCATCACCGGCTTTCCATTTCTTCGCGTTAGTTGTATCACTGGCCAGCTGGTGTTTTTGCAGAATTTTTTACTTGACTGAGTTCCTCCATGCACTTAGAGGTGAGCTAAAATAAGAACTTCACGGGCAAGACAGCATATCGCTTAACCAGAAATGCAAATACCTGTAAGAGCTAATAATAAACATAAATTCGTTACCAAATAATGTAGTTAAATACATTTCTACTTTGGACAAAGAGCACTGAAATCTGTAGGAGTTCTGCCTGTACAACCATAACATATCATGAGCTGATTACTCAGTGAACAGCTGTGAACCTGGACACTCAAGTGTCATCTTGGTGAGAGGACTGCCTTTGGGTTTCAGATCGTTTTAGTGCTTGGGGGCTTGGCAGGATCACAGTATGTGCCCAGGCCTTGTGGCCTTGCTGTTTTCAGCCCCTGCACTGCTATCTGCCCACAGCAAAACTGTGAATTGCAGGTGGTCAGCTGGCTGCTGAATAACTTGGTGGCATTTGGGCCACAAAGTCCAAATTACCTACGCAGAGTCCCAGCTGCTCGCCATGTACCAGCAGCACATATCGTTCAACCTTTATTTCAGGGTTTCAACTCTAGACTAAGCAATTGCCTTTCCTTTCTTAAGTAAAGATTTGGAAGAGGAATTAGAGCTGCCCATGGTTTGCAACTCTGAGCAGTTCTGAATTGCACAGGGCTGGAGGGTGCATTGTGCTCCAGGCTGGCAGGAATCTGAGGAGGGGAGGAGGCTGGTGGTGGAAAGGGGCTGTGTGCAGGCTGGCCCAGGGCATCCACCCTGCCAGCAGGTGGGCAGGAGAATGCATCTTCTGTAATATTTTTAGAACTAAGTTAATATTTTAATGATAGATGGTTTGTTTTGATGAGTTTTGAAATGAAGCATGGATCTTAGCTTTTTAAAGGGAAGTGATTCTGCCTTTTTCTGAACAAAAAGGCTGTGGTTTTATTTTCTTTCACATGATCTCTATAAGGGGTCATTTTAAGGATGCATGAAGCACACTTACAGAAGACAGGAGTAGGTTTTTTTTCTCCAGTAAAATATTCAGCCAGTGCTCTTTGTCTCTCCCTGAGAACATTGCAGGATCCAGGAGCATTAAGTGAGCCACAGATGCCAAACCAGGGGGAAAAAAATAGAAACAAACTATATTTTCTGCTCATCTGTGGAGTGAGGATAACACAGGGCCAGAAGCACATGTTGTGAAGCAATTTCAGTCGTAGCTGAGTGTCTGTTTTCCCCTGGAGCACAGACTGTAAAAACCTTAAAAACCTTGGTTTCTATTTCCTTAATATTCTGGTTTTGAAGATGATATTGTGATGAAGAAAGGAAGAGGAATGCCCTTTTTAAAGCTGTGCTCATACTTTTTAATTAGAAGATTTGGAGAAGATTTGAAGTAGGAGAACCATGCACCAGCTTTTCAACATGTTTGTAAGGCATAGATAAATATTTCATTTAGAGAGAATGAGACATGAGCACAATAACTTGGATTTGAATCTGTTACACCCAATGTAAATCTGGAGTAACTCCAACATTCTGAAGTCAGCGTTCTTAGTCTGGGTTTATCTCCCTGTAATTGGGATGGGAATCTGGCCCACTCTGCAACAGACTGCCAAGAGCTCTTTACCTTTAAATCTATCCCAGTTAAATTACATGGGGCCACAACATATCACCTACATCCTTGACTATTTTAATACAAAAATATAGTTTAAATCTCCCTGGATTTGCTGATTATCTTGGGATTTCTAAATATACTGTTAGGCTGTAATACATAAAGAATATCAACGAAGAAAAAGGTCTACAGTCAGTTCTTCTGTATTAGAATAAATAATTTGATTGTGGCATAGTTTGAGTCAGCACCCTGCAGCATGTTACTGACAGCCACACCTATGGGTCCACACCTTTGGGTGCATGTAGCCTGTGATCCTGTGACACGAGGGCATCACCTCCAACAGCACTGCAGCCTTGCAGGTAGTGCTTCCTTTGGACCCGTGTTTGTGAGTTTACAGCCTGTGGCCAGAGTAATGCTGTTCCATGCGTTTTAATTTATTTTTTAAATTGCACTTTGATTGCTTGCGCTCTCTACTAAAGCATAAGGAAGGCCAACAAGAAATAGTGGCGAAGACAAATTAGAGATATTTGGCTCTCTTAGTGGGTCATCTCCCGGGTGAGTTAAGCAAGGGCAGGGTACAGAGGCTCCATCTGCAGATGCCGGCGCTTCCGCTCCTCCATCTGCTGGGTGGACACCGGGCTCGGCTCGCTGCACAGCAGACGAAACACGGACGAGCAGATTTTTCCAGACCAACCAAAATGAATTTGACTAACCAACAAATGGCTCACTCGGCTAACGGGGAGGGGGCAGCCTGCACGTCTATGGGCTGGGTGACCGTAGATAATTCATGCAACAACCCAATGCCTTTCTTAACTCTGCTGTAAAATTGAGTAAAAATAGCACATCGGTTACAGTGAGGTGTTGCATCTTGACCAGTAATGAATGTTCTCTGGGCAGAACAGACTGACCCTCTTACAGAATGGACATGAGCAGAAGCATTGCTGTGGCACTGTGAGCCCCTCAGCTGACAACACATAGTGTTTTTCTGAGATAATATACAAAGTCATGAACTGTTTAAAAATCTATTTAGAAATCTATTTCTTTTTCCAAGAATATAGGTAGATATTTACTGTCGTGAGAGGGGATAAAATTCTGATCCCATCAAAATCAGCTGAAAGACCTTAATGCAGCTAGGACTTTGTTTTGTCTCTACAGAGACACTTTCTCAAGTTTTTCTTTTCCATAGCAGATCCTCATGTTCATAGAAATATGTGACTTGCCATACCTACTTCAGACTTGGGAGAAACCTCAATGTGAGGTATGGTAGACAAAGATGAATGTACATATATTTGCATTTTTTTAAAAGACAGCAGACAGAGAAATCTGAGGAGGAGGGGAGACGTGGATGAACTCATCACTTTCCTAATCATCATCATTAAAAATTTTCTAAAGAATAAATACTGGCCCAACTCTGGTAACAACTGTATAAAAAGAAATTTTAAAAAGCGGTAAATGGGAAGGAAAGTTTGATGAATAAATGGCTAATTTGCTGAGGAGAAATCACAACACTGTTTCGATGTGTGTTCACCTTCTACTGTGGAGTTTGTACAGAAAAGTTAACTTGGCAGCTAAATACTAGTTTGGAGTCCCTTTAGAATTATTTTACAAAGCAAGAAATGGTTCAGTTTTGAAGTAGTAAAAAGGAAATGAGTGCTTGTCATAGAAAATACTTTTTTTCATCTTTTTCTTTTTTTAAGCATTAAAAGCAAGTAAGCCCCTAGTGATCTTAAATAATTTGCGTAAGTACACTTAGCACATTCACTTCCTTGGGAGTCCTGATTGGGTACCAATATATTAGTCCCTTGAAAAAGGAGGAAAAGAAGATAATGAGAGGCAGGAATGCTGCCTTCACGATAATTTCCCGGTATTCTGCTTTCCTCGGAGGTCTGGTGTGTGGGAGCGCTGACCACCTCGATCCTTGGGCAGATAATAGAGTCACTTAGGAAATGAGAGACGGCAAATGGCAATTTGAGGTGGGAGGGATGGCTCCAGCAGTAAATGGCACGCATTAGGACAGCCTAATCACTTAAATGCAGCCTATTAGTAAGTTTAGCTGAAGATGTTAAAAGAATCCTTGCAGCCTCTCCGCTGGCGTGTTTGGAAGGGAGTTCAGTTATGAGACTATTAAAATGTTATTTTGATAATTAAGCCCACAGCTGTTGTGAGGGCGTTGGGGGCACGAGCTGGCGCAGCAGCTGAGCGCAGCGGCGGCGCGGGGGGCGGGCAGTGGGAGAGGAGAGGAGAGGAGAGGAGAGGAGAAGGGAGGAAAGGAGCCCTCGGGAGTTCCTTGGCGCATGGGAGAGCCGCAGTGGCCACCTCCTCTACGCGGCAGGCTCGCCTCCCCGCGGGAAGGTGCGAAGCCAGGAGGAGCTGCTCCGCTGCTCTGCCAGGATCTGGGTCTGCTTTCGGCAGCGCGGGCAGCTCTGCGTGGCAGGGTGAGAACGGGTCTCCCAGGATGCGTGGAGTTGGTTTGCTGTGGAGTGGGGAAGCGTGGCTGGGTGCAAAACTTGTGTCTGGGGGAGAAGGGCTGCAGAGAGCAGCGCTGAGACTGATGGTGGGGAGGTGAGTGGCACCGCGTCACACGGCGTGTGGGCAGCGGCACCCGGGCTACACAGGGGCCCCCCGCACCTGCCAAGCTGTGCACCAGGACCGAAGGGGACATGGCATGGCTGTAATGACAATATTCAGTGGCACCGTGTCACACGGCGTGTGGGCAGCGGCACCCGGGCTACACAGGGGCCCCCCGCACCTGCCAAGCTGTGCACCAGGACCGAAGGGGACATGGCATGGCTGTAATGACAATATTTAGTGCACAAGGATGTGCAGTGTTGGTCTGCCCACGGAGAATTCTGATCCTTCACATTTGCTTACCTGAGTCAGTTGTTTCAGCATTAATAAAGCTGTGTACTCCTGTGCAAATGTGTCTTCAAACTTCCCTCTCAAAATTAATGACGAAATTTTGGTTGTTTTTGGAAGTGGGACCAGGCCATGATTGTGTTCAGACCACAGATACCTCTGTCCAAACAAACAAACTGGATCAGTAGGGTCTGGTTCCTGGGAGTGACCCAGAGTTTGCGTTAGTGCTTTAAGGGCTCACTAAGTATGCAGTAATAAACCCACAACCAATTTCACTGTGGCAGGTGATGTGAACTCTTTTGCAAACCAACAGTTTGCGTTTTATTTTATGTATACTGCTACAGAGTAAAACATATATTGTGCAATATACATAGATACACAGTTTATCCATTCTGCCCCCATCTCCTCTTCTGAGTTAAAATTAGGATGATTTGCAGTGTTTATCCATATCGAGCAGGATATAATTGCCCAAATTAAGGCTGTCCATCAGGACAACTGGTAAATTCACCTCTTGTCTCCATGTGTCAGTGGTAACCTTTCCACAATTGCTCCTCTCTCCGCACAGCAATGTCAGTTGTGGTCCCTTGTTGACTCCCTGCCTGCACATGCTCACTGAATACAGAATCAGAAAACAATATGTGGGATTGTATAAAACAGACCACATAAACAGAATGTAAAAAGGGAGAAATTAGTGTTTTGATGAAAAGGGAAATGAAACCCAAGTATAGCTCCTGCCCCTGTATCAGAAATTGTTGAACTTGCATGCTCTTTTCAAATCTTCAGCCATCTCCTGCTTCCCATGATTGCAAAAATGTCTTCAGTAACATCTGTATTTTTTTTCTCGATTCATGCATCACTGAACCAGGCCAACTTCTAACATATTATATATAACACCAGCTATGTATCTAAATTAAATTATTTGTCAGCTCAGCTTTTAATTATCAGCTGGTTTATATATAACTATAGCTACTGTCAGTGTTGATCTTTATTAACATCCAAATGACATTCCTTTTTCTTTTTTTAGAAAATACAACAAAATAAAAGAAACAGCCCTTTAAAGTTTTGCCAGAATAGACAGGTATTACCTCACCTTCCTGGGAGGTCCATGCTGAAAATTAACTGATAGTTTCTGCTCTACCTGTGAGTGATCTACTTTAAAAGGTGTTCTGTAGTCGGAGTATATACTTTGAAGTACATTGGACATTTCTGTATTTGATATTTCCACACAGCATCATAAACATCCTCTGCTCTGTGCCGAGCACACAGACAGCCAGAGTACCTGGGACACTGGGTGAGTGACAGTGCAGGGCTGTGCACAGTTTGCAGAGGTTTGCAGAAGGTGCTGGGAGGCTTTGCACAGGCAATATCTGTTGGGGCAGGTGGCCCACCCTGGTGTGTCCTACCCTGATTTCATACAGGTTTGATGTCCTCCACTTTGTTGAGGTTATTTTTGCTGAAGACTAGTGGCAGTCCTAAGGAAGTCAAGCAGGAACCCAGTACCAGCATGCACAACTGGGGCCAAGGTGTGCTTAGCAAGAAATTGTTCACACCTGTGAAGTTTAGGAGAAACTGAACTTGAAATGTGTGAACCAAAACAAATCCAGGAAGGATCACCATGGGGAGAATCTTGGACTTAGAGCCAGACAGTGAGATCGTCTTAGTGTGAGCAGTTTGACCCCACCATGGGATGGAAAACCAAGATGCAAGGAGACCAAGGCAAAGGAAAATGTTGTATTTAAGGCAGGAGATGGTTACAGCATGGGTCAAGGATTTCACAATCAAGACAAAGTGAAAGGATAGATTTTTGTTGAGGAATAAGAGGGTTTAACACTACAATAGTATGTTATTACAAGTCTGTTGAACTTGTTTTTGCTTTAGGGTGTTTTGATTCCTGAAAAGCGAATTAATTACATAGTAACTCTGAAATCCTGACTTCCTTACCACTAGGAAAAGGTTACTCTTCCCTTGTGGCTATTTCTTATTACCACCTTGTGATGATAAAGTATTTGGCACATGGAAGTCGGATGCTTTGGAGATTACTACACGAGTTATTAGCCTATCTATGTACCTGAAGTATTTGTAATGGTATTAATGCCTTCCACTGTTCAACCTTTGTAACAGGGAGCATCACTTGACAATTGAGAGGAGATGCATCCTTTTCCCAGAACCAAGGCCACAATGTGACCTTCCAACAACCTCGCAAACAGACATCTTCACATGCACGGGCCAGACTCCTCTGTGTTGTTCATTACATCACCTAGGCAGGGACTCACCCCCTCTCACCGATTTCTGTTCATGTCATTCCAACTTATAGAAAACATAAGTGAAAGATGAGCCCAGAAAAAACATGAAGACAGTTTTTTGGGGAAAAAACTCTGTAGGGATAGCTATGGCATTGGGGCAGGAGGTGAATATTGTCAAGAAAAGAAATTGAATGTTCTCATTAGATCTATTTCTACACCACTTTCTGCTTAAAGAGAATATTAAATGTCCTTTAGGCAACACTTTGAAACTACCTTTTCCTATTTCCAGATGCTGTAATTAAAAGCCATTCATTTGATACCTAAGCTAGGAATCACCTTTCTCCATGTTAATTAAAAGCTATAGCTTACTAGGGCTGCTAAGTGCCCAGTTATTGGTGACTTCAGGGGTTTCAGGAAGAGCCCTGGTCAGAAGTGCTGAAACATCCTTGAAGCAGTGACTTAGAAAACAAATACCTACACTATTGCTTTTTGGGGGAGTAATGATTATAAGCTCTTGTTCTGAAGGGGGAGCCATCCTTTGTTGCTCATGTAATGCTGATGGCAACTCATTTAAATTAGGTAACTTGTCCTCTTTGTAGTGTCCATAGGTGCAACATTTATGTCTTTATAGGGTTTTTTTGCTGGTATGTGTGTACAGATATATATCTATATATCACACGCACTCCCCAGTGTACAGCCCTAGCCATTTGTTCTGAGGAGGTGGGTGTGCTCTTTGAAGGGAGGAGGGCTAACCATGTGTTCTGCCTCCTCCCTGAGCCGTGACCTCTTAGACTGCCTGAAGCCATTAATTCTCCATTCCAGGGTACTGTGAGCACTGCATTTGTTGCAGTTCATGGCAAGTGTGTTCTGTGACACAAAAGGATTCTACAGTGAAATACCAGCCAAATAAACGTTCGGTTTATGGTTTGTTTTTCAATGTCCAAACACCAGTGTAAATAGAAGAGTTGAAGTGCTGTGCTGCAGCTCCCCAGCTGAGGCTGGACGGGGCCGTGCCCGTGCCCGTGCCCTTGCCGTGCAGGATGGCATCAGCCCGCGGCAGGAGGCAGAGCTGCCCCAGGGCCTGGCCTGGCCTGCTCCCCGGGGCTGCTCCTGCAGCAGGGATGCAGCAGGGCATCTCCAGCCTAGAAATGTCCCTGAAATTGTCTCAGCACCTGGAGACCTGCAGGGATTTGGCACAAGCCCAGCTCCTGGACCACCTATGGATCTCTCTTGGGCTAAGGCAATGTCCACTCCTGGCTTATTTGGGCAAACAGAAGTGACGTGCTGGAGAAACATGAATAGGCTTTTGTGCACTTCAGAAAAGAATTTTAACATAACACCTTTTTTTTTTTTCAGGAAAGTGCAAACAGTTTGCCCCCAAATCTCAGGAGCTAGACTTTGTAGTGTCAAGGATTTCTTCTGTCCGTTTCTGCTTAGGAAAATGCCTTGAGTAGAGATCTCTGGTCATCTGTTTTATTTGAATTACTGAAAGTCGCATCCTGCAAACTGCTGGCTGAATTTGGATGAAGCTAAATTTGGGTAATGAAAAATAACCCACTGTAAAGAAAATGCTGGGAATAGTTCCTCTGTTCGACCCTGTGTAAGATTCTCAACAAGACGTTTCCATTTTTAATTCTCCCTATGCATCTGTGAGATAAAACATTACATTTTAGCTCAGAGATTTCTTTGTCCTTTACTCTTTTGCTTTCAGTACTTAGGCACACAGTTCCTAAGGCTCAGTTGCTATGTATAAAAAATCGAAGGTAATTTTCCTCCTCAGCAAAGGATTTCCAAAATTCTCCTGCCTTCCCTAAGCTATAGCAGAATAATGGGAGGCTGGTGGTGCTGTCGTGGTGCCATTAGCTTTGCTGTTCGGTAGCTGCACATCAGCACAGTAATCATTTTCAGATTTACAAGCATTAAATATTTTAATTTAATGCCTTGGCTCTCTTGTAATTCATGCACTTAATTATATGATAATTACTCAAATGAAAGAGATACAGCTGCTGTTGTATCAATTCTTCTAGGAATCTGAGATTCTGGAATTGGCCTTTGATTTCAGGGTTTTGTTTGTTGTTTTTTTTTTCCCTGGCCCTTTCCAAAAGCTAGTGGGCACTTAGAGGTAATTTTTTTTTTGAGTATGTGGACCAGAGGTGAATTTCAGGTAATGTTACTTTCCCAGTTTCTTTTCCTGGAGCATGGTGTACATTTGGCAGCTGAGGGACTGGGCACTGTGCTGGCTGTTTTTACTGCTCCTTGTGGATTACAGACATTAAAACAGAGGAGCTAAGGCAAAGCTCCCCCAGTCCAGGACCCTGTTCCATTGCAGATGGCTGCAGAAGGAAGTGAACTGCAGGAAAGAGGTGTGTGTTTGTGTACACGTGCACATACCTGTATAGAATTTAATGCCTTCATAATGGGCCAGTTGCCCAGTCTGCAAGCACTGCACAATGAAATCACATAATAAATTAAAGTCAAGTATAAAGGTTCAACCAGGCCAAATAGACCACCAACAGGAACAAAAGGATTTGGCACAAAGGCAAACCCAAGTGACCTCAGGGGAGAAGGGCAATTAACACACTGGGTGAGGAAGAAAAGAAGTTAGCAAATACAAAAAAAGGCAGTCAGTTCAAAGAAGGGAGCCCCTAGAATCTGTGGAGGATGACACTGTCTTTGAGAAGCATGCAGCTGCCAGTCCAGGGCTGTGGCACCTCTTCCCTAAAAGGAGACCTCCTTATGGGCATCCTGCAGCAGGTAATGCCCCAGATTCCTGGTTTCTGCTTTCCAGCTCTTTGCTTAATTGTTTAAAACACACAGAAATAGGCTTTTTCTTAGGAAAAGCAGTAATTATAAGATGGTGAAGTAGATTTTCTGATTTTTACTATTTTGGTTTTATTGTGTCTCCTGTGCTCAAAGGTGGAAAATTAGCTTTGGTATATTCTTTAGTTAGGAGATGTGCTAGTGAAAGTCTCCATAAAGTTATTCAGAACTTAAATTACTTAAGATCTCTGAAAACTGTTCCACATGTATGTGCAGCTTGCTCTGTGGGAAGGTAAGCACCACATCCCTGGGAGCCAGCACTGGGTCGGGTCTGGCAGGAGGGCCCTGTTGAGCAGCAGCCTTATGAAACTGCTTGTGCTCTGTATAGATACTTGAAACCTTCCATACTGAGCCCCTTCCAGCATATCAGAAAAGAAGGAGCAGTTTCAACCCTGGTGTATTCAAAGGAAACGTGCTTGTGGGCAGGCAGGAAAGAGAGTGTTCCCCCAGTGGGGCTGCTGGAGCTCTCTGGGATCGCTTTCTGCAGAGATCCACTTCATGTGTTTTAACTTCTCGTTGTTTACTGCTGCTGTATCTTCTGGCCAAAGTTGGTTAAAAAGTTTGGTGAGCTTTCAGTGCTTAACCACATAGCCTTTGCTTCTTGAAAGGATTGTGGGGCCAGCCAGCAGCATCCCCACAAAGGGTCAGTTGCTGAGCCTGAGCTTCTGGGCAGGCGTGGAAGAACTGCCAGGCAGCCACTCGCAGCCAGCACTGGCAGATCAGCAGTGCCATGATTTGCTGCTCCTTTTCTAGAAAACAGAATAAACAAGAGACTTTTAAACAGTGATCACAGTAAAGTTTTGTGAAAACACGTTGCAGCCATATTTAAAGTTTTTGTTGGTGGTGGTTGTTGACATGTGAGATTATGTTTAATCCTCCAGGGACTCCGGATATTTTGTAAGAATTGTAAGTGTAAATATTTGGCAATAGTTTCATATCCGTCCTCTCCAAGTCCCAGTGGAATAGATGACGCTGGGTTACAGTACTGTGTGTAGTTTCTGTTGATGGCAGTAGCAGATTTAACACTTCTGCATAGTTGGGTTTTACTTCATGAGTATTTGAATTTTGTCTTGTGTATGTGGAGCAATTGCTCTGCAGCATGCTTTCTTGGAAGTGAATGGGATGTTTGCTCAGTTTCTTAAAAGCTGTAAACGAGAGGCAGAGCTAATAACAAACCTATCAAACTTGAAAATGCACAGAGATGTTTTTCATTGCTAAAGGCGTCTAGCATAAAGCAAAGTATTCAGTTGCCTGGCTTGTAGTCTGATTGTCAGACTTAGAGCAAGGCTAAATCCATTCAAACAGTTACTGGAAATTGGTATTTGAACTTGTGAACTCAGGAAAACTCCTAATCTGTGCCGAGGTTTCTGGCATGCCCTCCGAGCCCCACAGCCTGTTGTCTCGAGCTTTCCTTTAACTCTCCGGAGACCTTGGTGGCTGCATTTCTGAGTTCCTGCCTAAATAGAAGTTGCACCAAAAGGGTTACAAAATTTTAAACCCTGTGTATGCAGACAATTTTCAGCTAGCTTACAGCAGCTGCGGAGTCGTGCTGATAGATTAAAAGCAGCTCCCAGCCCCAGAATGAAGTACATTAGAGCTCCTGCTGAGCTGAGCTGGGGTGAGGCCTACACAGCTGTCATTTAGGCCAAGTTTCCAACTGAAAACTGAAGAAAAGGATGTAACTTAAAGAAAAGTTATATTTTAAAATAAGGCATCTTGTTATTAATCAAATATAGGCAGGAGCTCAGTGTGCAGTGGGTTTCAGCCTCAACAGCCTGACACTTGGGAAGGTAGGGAGGCAATTTTCAAGGATCAAGAAGGGGCATGTCCAGTCAAAGGCTGTTACTCGGTGACACTGTAAAAATAATCCCGTTTTTTTTTGTACTTGTCTCTCTCCCTGAAAAAATAAACAGAATATGAATATCCTTGAACTGTTGCATGTCTGAGCGAGAGATTGACCAGCTCACACGATTGCTTTTTGCTGATACTGACCTCAAAGCAGAGCTGATTCCCAAGGGAGCGTGCTCATAGAAATCTGCAGTTAGCAGGGAGGTATTTAAAGCACAGAAATCTTTATGGCCTTTCCTCTGTTTCCCAATATGTCTGTACCATGGGAGAGGTGGTGCCCGCTAACATGACAAGCTCAAGAAACCTTGTGAGCACAGGTGATCCCTGAGCTGCCCACCCCTCTACAACATGGATTGCTGTGCTCCACACCATGCTGCTCTCACCCCTACATCCCATTCTCTTACTTCTCTGCACCAGCACATTTGTTTGACCGTGTCTCATCCCAGTAGCATAAATGAACTTTTGGTCTCCACTGCCATGACCAAGAGTAGCTTGCTTGCCCTTGGTGCAGGCCAGCTTCCAAGTGGCTTCTCAATTTTTAGGGCAAGAGGGTCATTCACGAAAAACTGAGCGAAGAACGTGAATTAATTATATTATCACATTGACATACTTTGTGTTCTGAGGACTTTTGTACCCATTTTTCATTTAATTTACTTGTACAGTTACCACAGCTCTGTCCCTGCTCCTCACTTAAAACTGACTGCTTATCTCACAGTACTGTGTGCAGGTGCTGAAGCCAGTCATACCTCTGGTTAATTTAAAATAAAATATTCAAAAATATTTGTTTAAAATACTGACTTTTGTCTGTATATAGTGTGTGGTATGAATAATTTGTTGGAGTTCAGATACAGTGTTTCAGTTCTTATGAGATATGTATGATATGAATTTGAAAGTATGCCCTCTTGCTTGCTTTCTCATGTATAGTGCATAATGAATTTCCAGCTTGGCAGAAAGGAAAGGATCAGAGTGGGAAGCAGAGTATACCATGAGGATTTATCATGATACCAGTGAAAGCAATAAGACAACTCTGGGTAATTTCTTGGTTACTGAAGTAACAGTCTCATTTGGGAAAGGACTGTGAAATAAAGAACTTTCATTCTTGAGCTAAAAAATAACTATCAGTAATTAATTAGGCTGATGTTATAGGTGGCTGGTTCTTGTTTCTTTGCTTATCCCAAACTACCCAACATTTTTCAGCATCATCCAGCATTAATATTAACATGTGTAAACCTACTTTTTGTACAGAAATTTGGGATAATGCGGATATAAATTGATGTATATAGTGAGTTGAAAGGCATAGTAAGGCCAGTGAGATCAGTTTGTAGTGTGTACAGTAAACAGTGCGCTCCAGGAGTGTAGGTGGACCAAATCAGTGATCTTCCCAGAACACTCAAAACAGAAATGGTAATTTTCTTTGGGACCTTAGATCTGAAATTTGACTCATGAACTCATTGTAGTGTGATGGTTCTTAATATATACATTTTGGCGGTGATATTCCTCTATGGGACTGTGTGCACTTTCACATAGATCCTGTTATTTTATATTATTTATTCATACTGACAGTAGTAAAAGATGGTTTTTACTTGTGGGGCAGACTAGAGCTAATGCAAATTCAGTAATCATCCCTTAAGTATAGGGGAAGTAACTCAAAGAGAAAACTCTCCACTTGGCTATTGCTGTGAATCACCAAGCAGTGGCAAATAAGAAATGTGTATGTTGAACTTCCCAGTCTATGTGGAGTAAGTGTTAACTCAGTATTCTCTCCTTGGTGAATGCAGGGCACATACATGCATTTGGCCTCTAGTAGAGTCAAGTAAGTCACCTCTACCAGCCCTTGAAAAACAGGACTAGCAAGACTTCCTGCTGTTTGTAGAACGAGGTTGCTAAGCTAGTCCAGTGTTGTCATAAAAATGTGTTAAGCACTTGTAAAAAGCTAAATATCTAAATTATTAAGTGCTAAATATTGAGTATTATTTTTTATTTGTGATTTTGAAACCAGTCTGATGAATGTTCTTAGTAAACATAGTTGCAGAAATGCATATATTACAAAGTCTTATGGTAAGAAAATTAAAGGCTATATAGTGCAGCAGAAACACATTTTAGGTCTGAACCCTAGAATACCACAGTTAGTGGAAATGAAGCTTGTTACCATTCTGTTGCTTTTCCATAAAGGAGCATAGTATTGTATTATGAGCAATAATAACAACTAAAAAAGAAATTTAAAAAGCCTAAGAGAAATTTTCATTTTAGTAGCTGTTACTTAAGTAATCGGTTGAGTTCTTGAGGATTTGTTTCTCAGTTTAGGAATGATATCCTGTAATCTGCATCACTTAGGAGATTTTAGTTTTCTGTTAACTTTCTAACATGGACAGTTGTAGATGAATCAATCAGTGTGCAAAGAGAATTAATGAGACTTTGAAGGGAGGTTTTTTGTGAATTTTGTTGGAGTTTTTATTTTATTAGGCTTGAAATATTTCTAGCTATCTAATCTCATCTGAACACATGAGGGTGTGAATATTATATATTTACATTCTTGAGACATGCATCAATTTTTATAAGTTAACATGGCAATTTTATATTTGCCAGAATGCAGAAGCTTTCTCCACTTCTAAAAGGTTTATTTTCATTAAGCTATGAATGCAGAAGAGTGTCTGTCAGGTTTTTTTTTTTGCATTAGCTTGGCTGGTTTATCTTAAGCATACTCAGTAGACTTGCCTCAGTTTTTCTCAAGCTATTGTTCTTTTTTACACCGCGTTTGCACACTGCAGTGCATCTAGGGAATTTCAGCAGTCGGAATATACATGAAAAGAGACCCGCTCTACTTTCATAAGGTCCCTGGATGAATTGGACGAAACCTCAAGGCCCCATGGTGGAGCCAGAGCCGCATTCATATTCCTTGCCATCACCACACATACGATAGCATGAAGCCCAGACCAATCGAAAACTTGACAGTAAGCCTTTTGATTTTGCGGGGAAGCCTTCATCAAGCTGAGAGAGGGAAGGGAATATAGCCCAAACTGGACTTCATACTGTGGCAAGTTTGAAATCCCAGCCCAACCACAGAGCTGCTTGATTGGAATAGTTGGAAACTGTGTCCAGGAATTCGGCAGCAAGAACTTGGCTTTCAGTTACTCCTGCCTTTTTAAAGGAAAACTCGCCATACAGGTCACTTAGAAGCCTTTTTTATTTCATCAGGATTTTAAATATGTACATTGTTGCAAAGCATAGTTGTAGTGTGTAGTGTTTGCTGCTGTACAGTTCTGTTCCACAGCAGCTTTGTTTCTTAGCCTCGTGGTGGAACACTCTTGGCTAAAGCTGCACACTTTGACATTGTCTTCTAGGCTGTGTTATTATTTGGTCCTTAGTCTACTTAAACAGAAAGGAAAAAAAGGAACCCTCCTTTACACCGTATCTGTTAGCATTAGCTTCTCGTTTTAACATTGTGCCTGCCCGTGTCTTGTAGGTGTGGTGTGAAACTGATCTCTACTTTTGCTTGGGAATTTCAGCAGTATGTCAGAATTGCTGTTGAACTCACTCATGATGTGTCATCAGTTATGCCATTGAATAACTATTATTCTTCATCGTTTTCTGGTTCCTGTGTCTGGGTGCAAGCATACCTTGATATATGAGTGGTGCCTTTGGATTTGCAGATGGAAGAGCTGAGCGCTTCCTCCTGGGGGAGAAGCTGAAGACTCTGCTGCAGCCCTCCCCCCAGAATGCTTAATTTTAAAACTACAAACATTCTGTGCTTTTGGTGCCTATCTAGAACTGCATTTTATTCATTGTCACCCCTGGAATTGTGATCCAATTATGCTTCAACCCAGCTCTCAGTCAGACAAAACTCTTGTTGACTTTCATGAGAGTTTGTCTAATTAAAAGACGAGTTGGGAGTGCAGAAGAGATAAATACCAGAAGCATGTAAAAGTGGCAAACTGATAGATTTGTGCTTTGTGTCAGAAGGTCATCCCTATAACACACTTTCCTGATTGCGATGGGAGACTTCTTTTCCATGGAGTGGTACACAGTCCCCCCTTCAGTGCAGTGGTGCCTTTTATAGACTGCAATTCCTTGTGGCTGAAGCAGAGTGCAAAACACGTAATATTGTCTTGTGGCAAGTCAATGGGAGTGATGCTGCTTTAAAATGTTTTGTGGGGATTTTGTTTGTGATTTGGTTGGTTTTTATTTTAACTGCAGCAAGACTCCTTTCTGGCAGCCTCCCACCACCAAAAAAGGTAGGGAGAGGTTGGGGAGGTGTGTGGGACATATCAGAAGCCCAGCCTGGAGCTCGGGAGGGGTTGATCTGCAAGGCCTCCCATCCTCTCCTCCAGGGCAGACGGGAGCACAGCTGGAAGGAGGTGCTGGGGTTTGCAGTGCCTGCTGCTCACACATTCTCCAAGGGCTGTGCTGGCTGTGAAGCAGAGTGGAGGCTTGGTGCAGATCCATCCCTGTGGCATGTTAAGGCTCTGTTGGATTGGCTGTTCAGCAATGTTTCCTCAGCCAACATTTTGGGTTTGGTTGATTAGATTATTTCTTAATACCACAACACTGTATAAGAGCATTTACTTTAGCTAATAAGTTTTAGGGTAAGCTGCAAGGTTCAAATGAATCAATTTCAAGCACAAAACATCATTAGAAAATTATTAGCTTAGAAACTTAATGTTAAGGAGGAATCTAAACCAGAACTTTTAAGGTTGAATTGTAGAGTATTCAAATGTCTTTATAGCTTTCAGAATCATCTCCAAGAAACACCAAATTTGAGACTATAAAATTGAATCTGTGTACATCTTGACCCCATAATTCCTGCGAATGCATGAAAATTGCATCATATAAAACCATATGCAAGGTATTAGGATGGTATCTCTGTTGAGTTATAGTTAAATGGCTGCAGAGTGAAAACATCCCAGGCTCTGCACATATCCAAAACAGAGGCAGCTTTCTGCAGGTCTGCAGAGAGAAAAGCTCCACGTGATTCTCACTGAGAGCTCTCTGCATTATAACCCAGAGGGTTCTGAGTGCCCAAAGCACTTGCCATGCCCCTGGAAGAGCAGAGTGCTCCCACATCTGGAGAGGATGACTCTGTAGCCTCTTCCTCTTCTGTTCCTCAACTCTGCCAGGTAGGTACTGCCAGCAGCACCAGCCATTCTCACTGCCGTGCACCCAGTTGCTCCTCAGGAATTCTGTGGAACAGGAGTATCCCATGTTGTCAAGAGTTAATAATTATACCAAATATATGCTCTGTGATTAAATAACGCGCAGCTGGAAAAATTAATCACATCTTGCACTGAGAAATGCTTAAGACTTTTAAAGCAGCAATAGGTGCAGAATTTAACATTTAAAGATCCCTTGAAATGCCAGGGAATGAATATAAATGACTTGGTGCTCTATAGTATTTCGATAGAGTGATGCCAACCAATGGAAGTGCAGGGTTCGATCCTGCTATTTTATAATAGGCTAGTAAATATTTTATCTTGTGCCATGTTCCTTTTACGTGAAATTTTAGTACAAAACCACCACTCCCTTAATAAAGCAGAAGTTTAAATTCATTAATTTTTTAAAGGGGTGATACTATCTGTTTACCCCACTGCATGGGCACAGGAGAGGAGAGACACTCTTTTTTCTCTGTGCTCTTTCCCTCTTTCCTCAGCTTGTCCTGCATTTTAGGATTTAAGGCTTTACTTTTCAGAAAGCTTGTCCCATTGAAGAAAAAAAATATAGTGCCATTTTGTTTGCTTTGCTGAAGGTGCAGACCTGAAGAATCAGTGCTGTGTATAAGCTGCCTCACCCTGCAGTTTCTCTTACCAGGGGCTCATTTGTATGCAGAGGGGATTAGTCAGAATTTACTGTAGCTTCGCCCTGGGGAGCTGTGAACTCCCTAGGAATATGCTCTGACGAAAGCGTGCAGTTGGTAAGATTAGAACAAACCCTTCTGCTACAGAAAGTGCCTTGGTCACTCACTAGGCCTCCAACATTGAAATCATTTTCATTTATAACCTTTTTGATCATTCAACCTCAAAGAAGCCTTGGCTTTTATGACAGCTTGCACCAAAATTGCCCAATTATTTGGGGGGGGTGGGGAGGAGAGGAGTGAGTGAGAATCTGAAAACAGTCAGATGTGAGAGACAGGGCACTTGATCTGTGCTCATGGCTTTTCTTTCCCTTCTCCTACCAATATTTTTACAGCTGTTGACATATATTGAGTTACATGTGGCTGTGCCATATCCCCATGGTATAGTTTCAAAGATCTGTTCACCGTAAAGTGTGCTGTTCTCAAGTAAATGACTCTGACTTCAAGAAAGTACAGTAGTTTAAATGTTACTATAAATACAGGAGCTAAGACATTTTAATTATAATTTTTGAGTTATACAGTGCTCTGTACGTACACGAGGCATTTACTAAAGGCTGGGGCTGTGCTCAGGTTACTGTGCTCTCTCGTGGATAAGGCAGTAATTGCAAGCAGCTCATTCTGCTGATCGCCTTTATTTGCATGTATTTGCACAGTGTTTATTGACAATGAACATCTTGCATTTGGGAACTCAGCTGCGGGAGCTAAAGAAGAAAGAAAAAGAGGTAATTCAGAAAAAAAACCCTCAAATTCAGATTCAAGAGATTTTTTTTGTTTTGGGATATCTTAGGATTGTTACTTTTGTCAGAATATGTTATAACTTTAATTAGGAAATATCAAGCACATCTATTGTCCTTTCAATGCCCTTCCAACTCACATCTGGTAACTAGGGCAGACTGAGAATTCAGTACTAACAGATCTGTCAAATTTTTGAGAAAATCCCAGGGTATGAGTTCATTGCTGATTAATTTTTTCATCAGTGTGGTAGTGTTGGCTTTAGTGAGGTTATTCCTAATTTGCTCTAATGAAAGGGAAAAAAACCCCACATTGTTGAAGTAGGTGCTGCTGTCTTGGGAATAAATAGGTACAAGGTGTGGGGAAAGCACAGATGAACAGCATTACGTGCCAGGACATTTGTTTTTAGCTGTCAGTGGGTTGGTGGTGTTATTTTACTTTTTCAGCTGGAAAACAAAACATTATAAAAAGCTTTTACAACACTTGCCCTTGTGCATCAGTACCAGTTATGCACAGTAAAGGTTCCCACCCTGGCTGTGGAGATCTGATCCTTTTCCTTTGGGCTGGGACATGCAGTAGAATGGTGACTGCAAGCTTAAATAATTTTGCAGTATGGTGACATCACCCTTCAGAGAGTTCTGCTATTAAGATCTATCAAATCAAGTATCAACAGGGCTCTCTAAATGAATTTGTCTCCCTGCTTTACCTGTGCTACAGTCACTGTAATGGAGATTTCAACTCTCTCTGCTATGACTACTGCAGTAAAAGCAGCTCCGCTCGGTGCTTTCAGGTCCTGATCCAATATCCACTGGAAGCAGTAAAAAAGAAAAATCTTTCAATGACTGAAACTAATTTTGGATCAAGCCTTTACTGCAGGCTTGGATGCCCATCATTGCTGATGGCGTGTTTTTGGTCATGCAGTCTACCAATCTGCATAAATTAATAAATAGTATGCATAATAGATAGCACATGTATAGTGAACCACATCTCATGGTTGCCCTGAACAACTGCTGCAGTTTTTAGCAGCATTTCCCATGGCCTTGACTAGAAAAGCTGCTAAAGTTGGAGCCCCTGGGCTTTGTGGAAGTCCTCAGTGCCACTGCCAGCAGATCCTCCTTGGCCATTAAGCACTGCTTCTGTGTCACTCAGCCAGGGAACACTATGTACTTCTATTTAAAAACAGTTGTGAAGTCTCCTGAGTAGGAGCTGAAAACCCTGGACCACCATCAGAGCTACATCCTCTGGCCTTTCCCCTCCAAAATTGTAACAGTTATTTTTTAAGGTGTTTTTGAGTAGCAGTGGGAAAGCACACAGGCTGCAGAGATTGTAGGAAGGTACTGAGAGCATCTAACCAACTCTTAACATCTTTTACTGGATTTGGACTCAAATCTTTGTGTGCTTCCTTTGCTTATAACTTCACCTCTTTTGTGAATCAAACCCAGCTTTTCTGTTGTGCAAATTGTACAGGAGAGTGAGGTCCAGAGAAAGATTTTTTTTTCCTTCTGAGCACCACTATGAACTCCTACTGAAGAGAGCAAGACCATTCATCTTTAGCGCCTTGCAGGTTGTTTTTTCTTTCAAAAACTTCTTTCAAAGTCAGAGCATAGGCAAGTGATCTGAATGATGAGAATAAGCCCTGTTCAGATGTACCTGGTCCCTGGGCAACATTTGAGATGGCAAAGGCCGTCCGTTTGCATTTGCCTTACGGACATTTCTGTATGTGATACCTTCTATTTTCCATGCTAGTTAAACAGGCTTCTTCCTGAGAGGAGGATTAGGAAGCTTTGATAACACTTTATTAATACATAGTTAGCTATATACAAATGAAGTGTTTATTTAATTGATTTTTTGGATATTTTTGATTATGTAAATCAAACCCAAGCAATAATAAGTCCTGTTGCTGGAGGTAGCTCACGGGCCAGCTACCTTGGAAGAAGATGTCTGGTCGTGAATGCATCAAAGGTTTGCATGTACAGTTCTTGGCATTTCTTTTCATTATCACAATTATCAGGGAGTGCAGATGAGCTGGTCTTTCCCTACATCCTGTTGGGTGGTTGCTTTGAGGGAGGAGCCTGGGTGCAGGCAGTGTCAGGGATGCAGCATCTTGCTTGCCTGTGCAGCCACCAGGGACACACTGGCTCAGGCAGGCTGGGGCTGGGGCTGGGTCTGGGGCTGGCCTCGGGGCTCCGGCAGAGAAGGGCAAGGGCATCTCAGGCACCCCTGGGGCAGCCAAGCAAGACAGGCTCCCTCCTGCAGCCTGCAAAGCTGGGGCGCGTTCACCTCCTCTGTCTTTTAAATTACTTGTATTTGTCCAGTCTGCTTAAGCTAAAATTTAAGATTTGTATTCAGAGGTGCTGACTGACACATTTCCTTTATGAATTCTTGTGGATTGCTATTGATTTTTTACTGTGGTTTTCAAAATCCTACTTCCAGGACTCTGGAGATTTCCCTGCTGCAATAATAATGTATTGTCATTCTTAATATCTCAGCTTCTTGACACAATATTCATATTAAAACCACAAAAAAGCTACATTAGACTAACACCAAGGGTCTGCCTGGAACCCACCAAGGCAGGGGAAATCAAAGTCAAGGCTGAAAATTAGGGCTGACACTGTGAAACGTATCCCATTGTAGTTAAGTACTGGAGTTCATCTGTGATTGCAAGATCACTTGCATTTGAGAGATGGATTCCTCCGTACATCAGGAATGAGTTACGATGTTAATCCCAAGGATTAACTGTTGTAGTTGAGAGTGCCTGTTTTTCTTGAGAGCTACATAAGCCAGCATTATGGAAGCCGCTTTAACATCTTTTATGAAATTTTGTTCTCTTTCACACACAGGGCTATTAAAAATTCATTCTGCATTTCTGCCACTTGCATAACAATTCTGGATCAGATTGTTCAGGTCAATAAGGCAAGAACAGAAATGTCACAGCATTATTTGTATGAGCTTGTAGCCATTTCCCCCTTAATTATATTGCCCCCAAAACATTATGCAGACGTACACTGTCTTTTATGAGTGTGATTCACCTCCATGATGTAAATGTGTTGTGTAAATGCTTGTGACACCATGGAGCTACTAGAAGGCCTTCCATTTGATCATGTCTTTTGACCTTCCTCATACTGTCTCTTTGGGAGTTAAATTTTCCCAGTCACACTTTTCCTTGCTAAGTTGGAGAGTTTACTCGAGTTTTCATTGGTCTCTCAGTGTGTTATGTGAAACCCTGTGGAGTGTCAGGGAAGAGAGTTGAGAAATAACAGGGAGATTTCCTGTGGCTCAGGAGAGGCTGGGAGGGCAGTGCATGCTGGTGAACATCTCCAAGGGATGTGGGCTGCTCATTGGCACAGGGTGCACATGATTCTCTGCTGCCTTCACCCATCTTAGCACCAAAAGGGAACAGAAATGTTCTGACCAAATTAAACAAATCAAATATCTAGGTTTATATTTTAGAGCAAGGTGTTTTAACAATATTTTTATTAATGGGTTTAGAAATAGCTGTTTATTCCCCTTTCCATCTGCTTCTCTCTTCTGTTATTCATGCTCACATGAGAATCCATCTGACACTACCCCTCCTAGTTCATTAAGGCAATGTGAAAGGGTTTCTTTATAAATGAGGATTATGGGTCATTTGCATACATCTAGGATCTCTTTTTTGGTGCTGTTTTGAGCGGTGAACAGATAAGGACAGGAAGCAGACACATGGATTCCCATCAGGGAGGAGCATTCAGACCTTGTAAGCTAAAGCACCTGGGAACTCCACACACATGGATATGCACAGTTTGTGAAACATGGCCTGGCAGTCTTGATGAAGACTCAGGGGCACATGACCAGGGATTATTTTGACGTAGATGTTGACCAGCTTTACTTACTACCTGCCTCTGAAGACACCAGTGGACTAAACTGAAGTTTGGT
Organism: Daphoenositta chrysoptera; assembly: GCA_013397915.1. Classification (NCBI taxonomy): domain Eukaryota; kingdom Metazoa; phylum Chordata; class Aves; order Passeriformes; genus Daphoenositta; species Daphoenositta chrysoptera. The sequence continues at coordinate 93,700 of VZRO01003964.1, read as the reverse complement.
GTAGTTAAATGGAACTCTGTCAAACACCAGAACTGTGCTATGTGCACAAAATTTCCCACTGTGTTTGGATATTCAACGGCACTGGAAGAATTTGTAAATGCTGTTTGCTGTTACGAATACTCTGATATTGAAAAGTAGAGCATCACCCCAGCTGCTTTCAAAGATGTGGCAATTTCTAGATTAAATTAATTTTAGAAAGGCCAGATGAAGTTACAGGTTTACCTGGAAAGCTTATTTTCCTCTGGAGAGATGGCTCATGCCTTTCCCTGAGCAGACACATCACACTGCTGGCACTTGGCATTGGTTAACACAATTGACAGGGTAAATGCTGGTAACGTACTGTGTCAGCATGCAACTCTTGGTTCTTTAACCTACTGCAAATCACAGTTTTTATCATATCCACCAACATCCCCAAAGTGTAGTGTAAATGTTTGGAAAATACCAGTTACTGCTTGCATGTACCATCAGGGTGAGGTATTTCACTTGAAAATATTAAACAACACCAGGCCACAAAACTCCTAAATAGAGAAAAACATTAAAGATGGCTCTAAAAACAGATATATGCCCCAACATTATCACACGTAATCAGTTTAAAGTAAGTTCAGTATTTTCAGAAAAAAACTGGTTTTGTTTCTTTGAAATTATGTATGCCTTAGTTAATCTTTCAAGTGAATTATAAATCTCTGTAAATGCAGTTAGCATTGGAATGAGTTATAGTTACAAAAATTGGAATGAAGATAAATCATGTCTCCTTGGTGAAAATCTAATAATAGCAGTCAGGTCCATACAACACTGCTCAGATATAGATCCCCTGTTCTGTGACTGTGCTGTGCTCGGACGAGCTCATGCTGCCCACCCCCAAGATCAGGGGCCACAAGGATCAATACTGGGCACTTTCAGAACTTTAAGAGTTTTATCAAAACTATGACACTTGAAGTGGTGCACACAGATGTGTGCCTAAAACAAGGAAACAAACTGGATTGCTTAATTTTGGAAGAGGCAAAATTAGATTTTTTTTTACTCTAAGATTGATTATAATCCTGAGTCTATTTAAGAATCACAAGGTCAATGGCAGCTTCGATAACCTGTGCCAGAACAAGGCTTTTTTGGGGTGCTGGGGTGGATTGGCCACACAAAGATGCTACGTAAGAGAGCGGGTGAGGTGTGCTGACCCCTCTGACCTCGTGCCCTTCGAAGGAATTAAGCTCGTTGTTTTACAGAGTCAGACCTTAAAAAAGAAATTAAAAAATCCTTTGAGGCCCTCACCATCCTTTTCTAGGAGGTGTATTGGGGAGCCCTTGCTAACAAGATTCTTGGAGAATTGTTAGTATTAAACTGCTGTCAGATTACCAAAGTGTAACAATGTACAGGACCTGCACTTTCAGCCACTGTCTCTTCAGTGTGTGGGTGAATGTCAAAGGGAATATTTTGTGTCAGTTCCTTGTGACCCAGATTCCACAGAAGTCTCTTATAAAATAATCTTTGAGCAAACACTACTCGCACGTCCTAAGGACACCTCATCCCCATGAACCCAAAGGTAGGAGTGAAGCTGCTGTGCACTGCAAGATCTGTGACTTTCTATCTGAGAATTTTGGTCTTGTTTGATAGTTCAGCCTTTGTGCCCTGCAGATCCATTTTAAATTGTCTGAAGCAGGAATAAATCTATTACAATGACCACCATTTAAAAAAAAATAATAATACAAGATGGGTCTGTGAAGAGGTGTTAAAAAGTAGAAATGAAAGGCAGAAGTTGTAAGAAAAACCTGTTCATTGGACAGACCTGCAATGCAGTAAATAATAACCTCAGATGTGAAAGACAGCCTGTTCTAGAAAAAAGGAAGTGGAAAGGACTTTTTTTCTCTTTTTTTTTTTTTTTTCTGTGGGTCTAGGGGAGAAAAGGTCCTTTATTCTTTAGTAACTTTTCTGATTTTAAATATGTGCTTGTCTGGTCATGAGGAGCAAGGTCATTCCTACTGCTCAGGGCCTAGGCTTTGTGCTGGCGTTGGTGGGAGCTTCTCTCCTCTCTCCTTTCCCTCCCTCCCTCTATCTCTCCTTTTCTTTTTCTCCTGAGGTGCAGATGGCCACATTTGCAGGTTAACTGGAACAGCTGGAGGCACATTATTAGCTTCCTGCTGCTAACTCATATTTGCTTAGATTTTTTTTTTTTTAACAGCAACATAATTTACAAGTAGTAGGCCAGTGACAAAGCTGGCATGTTCTAAATCCGCATCTGATTTATATAATGCTGTTGCTTATCAGTGAATGAAGTCATAATTATTGCTTTGTACCATTAAATAGCATAAATATATAAACTGTTACACAAATTGCAGCAAATGTTTCCTCTAGGGAGCTCTAGACAAAATTTTAATGTAGTGCATTTGTCTGTGGTGGCAGTTTCTATGGTATATAATAATGTTGATAAATTTTACTGTAGCAAGTGACATTTTATAACATTAATCCTAGTGGTAAAAATCTGATGAATACTACAGCTGTACTGGTGGGTACAAGAAGAAAGAGAGCTTTTGACACCAAGTGAATTGATTTTAATAGTGCTTTAGAGCTCCAAAGCACAAGGATGGTGCAGAGATGGTAGATCCCTCACTGAAAGGGGAGAGGACTCGGGCAGGTGCTGGACAGCGAGGCACTAGGGAGCTTGACTTGATGATGGTGATAATTAAATCTTTTTAAAATCTTTATTGATAAATACTTCCTGTGTTTTGAAAAGCAAAAGGAAACCAAATGGTGTGATGAAGCCATTTTAAATCCTCCCCAGTTATTTCAACTCAGCACATGTGAGTGAAGACACTGTGCTGGGTCCTGTGCTCAGATGTTCCCGATGTCAGACGCGTGGGGCCCGCCTGCCTGCCTGCCCTGCCCATGCTGGCAGCTGCCAGACGAGCTGGGCACAGGGCATGTGCCAGTGGACAACTGGACAGCTCCTGTCACAAGGACTGCCATGACAAGTTCTTTCTCTGACTTTACGTGCATGTAGCAGGAGTAGGGTGGTACAGGTGGGCTTTAGCACCTGTCAATAACAGCATAAGTGATGTTGTAGGTTTTGTGAGCCTTCAGAAATTGCCATCACGTTGCTCTGTGATGCAGGGCCCAGTGCCTGGGCTGGGGTTGGCCCATGCTCTCTGTGCAGGCAGTGGGGTGGCACAGCACTGCCGACAGTGCTGGGCCCAGGACAGTCCCTGCCACAAAGCCCTGGGATTGTCACCACTCATGCCTGAGGTGCCTGGCTTCAGTCATGGCTGAGAGCAGCTGGTGTGCTCCCCTCCTCAGAGACACCTGCCAGGCATGGAGGCAGAGGGAGCAGTCCCAGAGCAAGCCCAGGCTGTGCCCTGCCTGTCCTGCCAGCTGTCTGAGGAGTGGTTTGTTTTGTTTTTATTCCTGGAAATATGGACTGCTTATTTTCTACAGAAAAGCTTTTTAAAAATAAATGGATAACTAAAAGGAGAATCCTAGAGGGCACTGTATTGGGACACTTCTGTAAAAATGGGGAGCAGCATAGTTTTTGCACTCAGTCATTTAGACTGCCATGACCCTTCCCCTCCTGAAAGTGTATTTTTCCTGTATTCTTCATGATATTACTTCTTTCCTTTTCAAATTCATGTCTCTGTTTCAATAACATCAAAGACGGAGAGAGTTAAAATTGCAGCCCCTGGCCATAGGAAAAATCCCAGTGACTTCAGACTGAAGAGCACTGAGGTTCCTGACACACACCGTGTAACGTTAACAGCATTTTTCTTGTGAAACTCTGTCATGTCCTATATGGGTTTTCCTTCAGTTGTTTGTTTCCTGCATTTTTAGCATTTCACATGCCCCCAGTAATTATCTTCCTTTCTGAGTAATCGTATGTTTTTTCCTGCCATCCATTAGCATGAAGTTTATTGAGTGGTTGGGGATTAGTCACTGTTCTCTCTGGGGGCTGCAGTGCTGATGTTGGAACAATGTATAAGGAATTCTCCCACAAGGATGTTGTGCCTCCGTACTCCTCTGCACCACCTGGGGGTAAAGAGCAGAGGGCTGAGTAGCCCCCTTGCCTGGTGGCTTGGGGGTGCTGGTCTTTACACAGCCTTGGAGGTACCTGGATACAGACTATAAACTTTGCTACTGGCTGAAGTGGTTGGCGTTTCAGGCACCAGCACTGCTTTCAAAACACAAAGGCTCCCACCTCACACTGTGGTGCTGGAGGCACTGCGTTACAGGCAGCGAGGGGTGGGAAGCCCGTGGCAAGGGCAGTTCCCATAGGAGTGGTATGGAAGTGACAGGGATGGCAGCAGCATTGTTCTGGGACAGCCGTGCTCCACCTTCCTTTGCCGGGTCCTCCTCCATCAGACCTCTCACCCACACCATAGAGCAGTCCGTGATGCTCCATCTGCAGCCTTCCCTTTGCTCCAGCTGCTGGCCAGAGTGGCAGGTGAGGGAGCTGAGCTCCCTGACGGGTGGTTTCTGTCCCTGAGGAGGATTGCAGTGGCAGTGCCATGTGGCCATGGCTTTGGAACCCTGAGATTTATTTTGAAAGTGCATTGCTTGTCAGTGTTGCGTTTCTTAGTAAATTCCTGTACAGTCCTTTCTGGCTTGTCTGCAGGTGAAAAAATCATTTTATTCTCATGGCTCTGCCATTAACAATTTTAGAAACAAAAACATTTTATAATGTACTCTGGAAATGTGAATCCTAAGCTGTATGTTTGTAATGACTAATTGCTTAATCAGCTCAATGCACACCTGAATCATGGTTAATAATAGGGGCTGTGCAAGCTTTGTTATGTATTCTGCAATACTGCAGTGATTCCCAGCTTCCTGTGAAGAGCTCCAGGCCAGTCCCAGCACCAGGCATGTTACAGAAACTGCCTCAAGTTCACATCTCACCCTCTGCAACACCAGTGGTTGCTGGGACTGTGGCTAGGCCTGGCTGTGTTTATTCACTTCAGCATCTTAAAGCAATTACAAAGATGCTGTGGGTCCAGCCAGCTTGGACCATGGGAGCATTTTGTTTGTCTTTAAGGGGAGGTGCAGATGTGTTTGATGCCTGTGCATGAAGCAACAGGGCCATCTAGAACAAAAGCCTGTGTTACATTTACTTTGCAAAGTTGCTCTGCCTTTGTGTGTCTACCAGAAACACTTATGCTTCAATGCAGTGTTTGATTTTTTTTTCAGCTACTCTAAATAGATCATCTTTACAGACCACAATAAAATGTTTGTGTAATGCTTAACTGTACATTAAGTAAAAACCTGCATTAGAATATCCCTGTATTACTTCTATTGGGTAAATAAGAGCATAAAGACAAGTATCCCCACAATTCCCATTACCATTCAGCACTTAGTTACATTAGAAAAATGAGGCATTGTTCTGCCAACTTTTGTTTCCCTCCATTTGTGCTACTTACCACTTATGAATCCAGCATGCCGACCCATGCAGCAATTACTTCTGAAATCCAGCTATCATGGCACACGTGGGTACCACGGCACAGCTACTGCCAGGGGTTGATGGCTAGCACTGGTCTCCTGTGCCCTCAACTAGAGCATTATTGGTTTGAGCTGGTGTATAACTAATAGCATTTGGAAGGTGTAGGTGTTATGTTCTCTGCTGAAGCATGATTTGTATTGCATTAAAGCCTCCTGGTGGTTTTAAACAGGCTAAAGGGGTTTTTCAGCTGTGGTCAATTACTGGGCTGTGGCACCAGCAGTGTGCAGGGTAGTGGGGTGGTCACAGAAGCCTGTATTGTATTGACACCTTGCCCAGGCCTTTGCAGCCCACCTGAAGCAGCTGATGTGCTTGTTTGGGACTGTTGCAAGTTTATGAGTATATTGCAAAGTCTGTTTTTATACTCCTTTACTCGACTGTCCTGTGCTTTGCTCCAGGAGGTGTGCAAGGTGTGCATATCTTCTCCTCTTCCTCCTAAGACTGAGCACTCAGACTGCACCTTCACTGCTGTGTAAATTGGCACAACTGGACATGCTCCCTTCACCACTCTCCAGGCAGCAGGAGGGCAGGGGCAAGGCCAGCCACTGCTGTTCAGCTCCAGACCAGGGCATCTGTTTTACAGGGGAACTGGGGGCAGCAACCAAGGTTCAAAGCTGCGTCTGCTTGTATGGAGAAATCAATATTTAGCCATAAAACCAGGAGAGGCGTGTTTGGGAATCACAGACTGAATGAGAGGGTTCCAGTATTGTCATAGAAGATAAAACAAGAGGAAAACATTTTGAATTTACTCTTTGTGTATTGAGGCCTTTTATTATTCATCAGTAAGTAAATATAAGCTAAGGGAGTGATTTGTTTCTAACAAGCTTATAAAATACTAGAGTCATTTGTGAGTTTATTGGAGTGCTGATTATAAACATTCCCTCATGCACACTCCTTTGTGTCAAATTAACATTCAAAATATAAATATTGTATCTTTGAATATTTTTGTAATCTCTTCCCAAGTATTTGAAATCTTCGATGAGAGACGATTGATGATGTTACGTGAAAAGTAGCCAAGCGCTCTGTCACAGTTTTTGGACATATTTTTCATTTCTTTGGCATTTGCTTTGCTCATGCTGTTTCTTTGAATTGCCTGCTTCATGCTCTAGCATTTTGGATTTTGATACAATGCATAATTGATGCTCATGTAGCTGCAAAGATTCAACTGTTGTGCGTGCCACGCTGCCTGCACGCCACTTCCCGGGATGTGCCCCACAGCCTGCCAGGGCCAGCGTGTGATGGAGGAGTGGTTGGTCACACTGGGGCTGGGTGGCCTTGGCACCACTCCCTGCAGCTGCTGGGGCAGTTCAGGCACATGGCTGGCACCAGGGCATCCCAGGTCTCCCAAAGCACTCCCTCGAGGAGCCCGAGTTTGTGGCCTTGGGTGGGATTAGAAAGGAAGCCCCATTCTTGCACTTCCTCTTGTGCAGCAATGCACTTTGTGTTGGTAATCATAAGGAATAGAAATGTAAAGAGTAGGCATGATCTACCACTCATCCCTTAGACCATTGCTTTAGACCTGGAGGCAGTTTTCCAAAAGGATAAGCTGTGTGGGGAAGGCATCCCAAGGCCTTTTCGGATGCTGCTGGTTGAGACTAATGAGCTTTAGGGAACAGATCTTGGCAGACCTTCGTGCCGCTGTGGCTACAGGCTTGCCACTTCACCCCCTCCATGCTGGTACAGCAGGTGTATTTGCAGTTCAATGGGACAGACCTTTCACTTCTATTTTACGATTTTATTTTCCCCCATTCCCACTAAAACATTCCCCATATTATCGGTACACAAATTCTTTGCTTTTCCTATCAATGTGTACCTTGTTTTTACTAAGCAGAGGAAAATCTTGCAAGGGTGGGTGTTAGGCTAACATTATTATAGTGGCTGCCATTTAAAAAGTCAATTTTTGCCTACAGGCAAAGTATTGTTATCAGAGTTCGTAGCTATTTTGCATATATACAATTGTATCTTCCCTACCTCTCTGGGGTGATAGGAGCAAATGCCGACTTCTTAATGCCGACTGTTGAATCTGAGGTTAAAATAAGAACTCACAAAAAAAAAAAAAAAGAATAAAATGGTGGGTAGTAGGTCTCTGACAGAGAGAAACCTTTTTGGTTGAAGCAGAGACTCCATGATGGCTTGATTAAGAATCTTATTTTATTTGAGGGCACAGCTGAAAAGCAGCTTGATCTTTCCTCTCATTTTTCTTTCTTTCTCAGTAACTTTTGCAGGGCTGTGGAATATGGTTCTTCTCATGTGGACTTATTAGGTGGATACCCCTAAGTCACTTTCAAGTTCAATGATTGCACATCAGGCCTTTCTCTACAGCAATCCAACGACACCTTTGGATCTTTCCAAGTCATCTCAGCCACCTCTGCATGGCTCCAGTCCGTACCATGCACACCCTGAATGCACCACCCTGCTGGGAACATCTTAGTGCTTCATTTTGGGCAGAGGCCTGGGGCTTGGTATTTTTTTTATTAAATTATTTTCTTTTTTTTAATGTAACTTCTGAGAATGAAAGGAGTTGCAGAGAGCCCAGGAAACCTTTACAATGCCATGAGTCTGAGATCTGGGTGAGTTTAAGCAAAAATAGCTGTGTAGCACTCCTGCTGTTAATGAGCCATCAGAGCCTCCGGGATGTCATGTTTTGATACCGTGGCATGCTCACACTTTCAGGTGGCTGAAAGAGGGCTCCTTCAGCACCACTGTAGGACTGGCTCTTCCAGATCCCTTTATTTAACCGAAAATACAGACTTTTCTTATCTTTTACCCTAAGTTTTCTGTCACAGCCCACCTATGTTCTCCAGAGTCTGTCTACAGTGTAAGAGTTTGCACATGGCTTTCTTTAATGAATTAAAAAGCTAGTGATATATAAAATGAAGAAAATATGTTTCTAAAAAAAAAAAAAACAAACCAAGCTGGCCATGTTGTGCACTGACAGAGTATCTGCCAACAGCCATATATGCCTGAACAAGCTACTCAAATAGCAAAATAGAAAGGAATTTGTTTACAAAGGCAGAAGCCAAAGTCCTCGGAGTTTAGGATCCCAGAAGAAGGTTCCTGCCCATGTTTCCCTGCCACTGGTGCCCCTCACAGCTCTACAGGATGTGTGTCCTGGCCCTGAGTTCTCCTTCTGGGCAGAGCTCAGGGCAACTGCTTCGGTGCTGCCTGTCCAGCTCCAGATCATATGTGAAGTGTGCAAGCTGGCAGGCTCACATGCAGGACAACAAACACATGTAAAGGTGGTCTTAGCTTGATATTAGGTTTTGTGCATTGTAATCCATGTTTGTGTGTTAGATGAGTGCTACCCAGAGTAACTTAACAGTCTCTGTTATGCAGAGCCCTTGCTCAGCTGTGAGATCTCTTCCAAAAGGTCACTGGGTTACAGTTTCTCTTCTTTTTCGAGATGAAGCTGCCATAGGGTTTGATTTCCTCCTGGACTGGGGAGTGTTAATCAAGGAAATTCAACCAACATCAATGGGAGATGCTCTGTACACTTACATGTGCATAATCCCACAGTACAAGAATATATGTCTGCATAATGCAGAGATGCTTAAGATATTTTCTTGTTTTCATGCAGATTCTTCTTTTTGACTGCCTTAAGGAATATCATGCATTACTGCACCCTAGGATTCCTGATTTAAAATGTCTCATAGGGGAGGTTCATTCTTTTGGGCATATTTGCACTTAACGAGCTCTGAGATATATTCATGCCATGCAAAATCAGTTACCTATCTTAGCCAGCCAGACCTTATTTAGTCACCCTTGGTTCCCTCTGTTTGCAATGGCATCTCATTTTGTCATCCCCAATAACTGGTTTGTGTCCCCGAGCTCTAGCCCTAGTCCTGGGGAGAGGGAGTGAGGGAGGCACGTTGGTAGGGGTGGGGGACAGGAGCCTCTCTGGGGCTGGGCTGTGACATGTTCAACCCTCAGATGAACAAGTAAGCTCTTGTGCAGTTGTGCTAAATGCTTATGTCAAGATAGCTAGGTAACCATCATTTTTATTTTCCAAGGAAAAGCTGAGAAATGTTTCTGGGTTTTTTGGTTGTCTGTATGTATTTCAAAGAAATTTGGTCTTTAAGTTGATAACAACGCCATAGGAGATTGCTTTTCAACCAGAGACTTTTCCCTAGGAATACTGTTTCTTAATAAGAAAACAAAATGAATACATATTTTAAAGAAATGCATTTATTTGAGTAAGTGGTGCAAATTGCCCCAGCATTATGTGGGTGCAGCACTTGGCCAGTGTCTGAGAGTTTGGTGATCTACCACAAAAATAATGTTCATGGTTGCTTTTCAATTGCACTTCTAACTCTATCCCCACTACACCATTTTCCAGATATCTATACTAATGTAATATTTAATTTGACCACAGCTGATACAGCTGTAAAGTTTGCATTGCTGGATACATATTTCCATGTTTATGCAGAATTTGCAATATCAGAATAAGGCCCCTTATGTCAGTTCACCTGTACTCTCTCAAGAGGCATTGCACCAATGCAGGGATAATAGAATTTTTCTTTGCTGATGGAAATAAAAGTCTACCCTCCCACTCAAAAAAACCAAACAAATAAAATAATAAAATTTTGACGTTTATTGTGCTTTGATGCCTGAAAGAACCTTCAGTGTTTCTCAGTTAAATTGTACATTTAGGTGGGTTTTTTTGTTAAGAGTTTTGTTTCTATTTCTCCTTTTACCAGTTTTTCTGCTTCCCTGATGCCATCATGGGAGCGGTTTATGTCTTTCTTGTACTCTATGCATTGCTGAGTGTAGTTGACAATAACTGGCTTATAGCCTGTCACGTTAATTATATACTATTAGAGACCATTAATCTGATGATTATTTACATGATAGATTTAAAGTCTATCCTGTCAATGTGTACTTGGGAAATGGTAATGTGAAGATCAGCGATACACATCAGGGGAGCTGGTGTGTTTAACAAACACCGTGTGCTGTCCCAGGTGTGCTGGGTTAGCTCAGGGGGCTGCTCACCCTGCCTTGCATGCCCAGCTCAGGAACCTCCTCTGAGCACACAAAAATGCACCCAGCGAAAAGGCAAACGCCTTTTGAGCAGTAGCTGTGGGATGCAGCTGCCACCCTGCACCCAGGCAGGGGAGGGGTTGCCCGTGGGAGGAAGGCTTTGCCTTTGGCACCTCGTGGCTGGGGGGTCCTGGCAGCCGTGGGGGTCTCTGTGTGACCACCGTCGCTGGCACTGCAGGAGGCACGGGTGGGATGCGGTGGGGAGGGGGCACCTTGTCCCTCTGGAGGTCTGGTGCTGAGGCTGGGGAACGTGCCAGGCCTGCAAAAAGAGTAAAAAAGGGCTTTACACCTATTTAAAGTAGGTTTAAAGCTTTGCATGTTTTTAAAGCATCAGCATATTCCAGTGGGATGTTTAATAAGAGTATAATGATGTTTTAATTTTAATTTTTAATTTCACAAGAAGAATAGATGCCAAGTAGATACTAGTTATTGCTGTTTGTCTGCACTGAGCTCTTCGATGTGATATTGTCAATAGGTTGAGAGGATGAATTTTTTCCTGCTGTGTAGCAGTGCAGGGAGCTGCTTCCAGCGAGTAGAATAGGAGTAATAAAGTATATTTAGTTCTCAGCTATATAATGGAATGAGGGAGGATAGTGCAGGGAATGGGCTGTGTGGCCAGGGGCCTGGATTCAGGTCTGTGTTACTTCAGTTTCATCAGGTATTGACATTAAACTTGAAATAACACAATTGTGAGGATTTCAAAACATTGAAATACATGACTTGGGTTGAATTGTGTGGGAATGAGGTGTTCTTACTAAACTCTAGTCGTTCCTAGGGGTTCATTAGTTTGGATAAAGCTAATTCTGTGTGTGGTTGTGTGGGCTTGCACACACAAAACCAGCATGTGTTTCTTTTCCTGTATGGATTTTGCATTTCCATTTTTGCATGGAAGTCAGTGGAGTTATTCCTTAATCAACTATTATGAAGGAGCAGCCAGACCTATCAGGGTTTAGTCCACAAAAAGTTTTAATATAGGCTATTAAAAAAAGCCATCTTCAGAGAAAGGCTGATAAAGTGTGAAGTTATTGTGCTGAACTATAGTGCCTTTCTATAAATTATCTTTATGCAGTCTCCCAGATTAATATCTAAATCTAAAATAATGCTCTGCAGGCGGGTCCCTCTGGGGCTCTGCAGTCAGAGATAGATGATGCACAACTCCGTGAACTCCTTTGAACTTTCAGATTTTATTTTTCTTGTAAACTGAAAATTAAGTTGATGAAGCTGGGCCTGGCAGCCCCATCTGGAGTGTGTGAGGCTCAGCCTTCCCCTCAGGAAGGCGGTGCAGTGGGAGCTCAGCCTGAGGCCAGGAGCGGGGCAGGGGCTCTGAAGCAGCGCAGGAACTCACAGTCAGTAGGAAACTCCCTGCAATCTCATCCCCAGTCCCTCGGGGACCATGCTTCTTTTTGATGGTCATTTTAATATTGCAGTGTACTGACATATACTGGAGGCAGTGAACTTACAAGCTACCCTATAAATAATTTGGCATCTAATTCTGCATATTTTGAGCTCGAGGCCCCCTAAGATGATGAAAGAGTTTAAAGCCCGTTGTGTGGTTAGGCTAATTCAGCATGGAAAAGAATACCTTTCTGAGCCTGAAGAAGTGCATCACAAGTAACCTTGGAGTTTGTTACCAGGAATCCATACGCACTTCCTCTAGCCCCAGCAAGTCCTGTGACTTCTGTCTCCTAATACATTCCCCCATTTCTCAAATGCCATTTCCCCAGAGAGCCTCCCCACCTGAAGAAGAGCAATTGCCCTTTGTGCTGATAGACCCTTGTCTGGGCTGCCCATCCCTTGGAAAACTATGAAGAACAGAACTGATTTTAATGAGTCTTATCAAAAGGCAAATGTAAGGAAAACCACCAAAATTACATACAAATGCATGTTGGGAACTCTGTGTTTTTGTTGGTATTCCTTACATAGTTTCTAGAAAAATCCAAGCCCCTGTGATATCATTTTTCATTAAAGTGATGTTTCTAACCACAGTGGACAGCTCTCATATCCCTTGAAAACTTATAATAGTAAAATTGTCATAAGGATGAAGCAGAAATGCAAGATTTTATTAAACAATCTTCGACTCATAAAAGACATCAGTGTTGTGCCATTCTAGATCATATAAATATATTTCAAAGCAGAATCATATTTCAGCAGAGAGATAAAGCACAAAAGAATATGATTAGCGGATACCAACATAAAATATTAAACCATCCAAGAAGGGGTGTAGATGTATGTTTATCCACATGGGCAAGTCGGGGGCTGAAAGCAAGGCAAGATTTTGGCAATATATCAGTAGAGTCATGAGCAGAGATATCCGTGGCAATTTGTGTGTGTGTGTGTTTTGCAGTGGCAGGGGGGTTTGGCACGGTTTCTTACAGCACAGAGCTGGGTGTTTCCACACAGCCACTGAAAACGCTGAGGGAACGTGATGGGTGTCTTTAGTCTGGCAGAGTCATCAAAGGGAGATATGAGCTCTACCTGGATAAATAAATAAGTATTAATAGTTTTCTTTCTGATATGTGACCAGATTATTTTCCAGTTGATTTCCAGCCAAGGTCCCAAGGGGGCCACAGATCAAAAAAAGATAAGGGTCAGTTACAAGGTTGAGCTCATTCGGCGTTGCCATAGTAACTGACCTCCAGCATCCCTGGGAGGACGGCACCCAGCTCCCCAGGTGACATTTCTGTTGCCACGCCATCAATCCGCTGCCTTTCACCGCCCAGGCTGCCTCACGGCCGGGCGCCGGGGCCGCACAGCGACTCGNGTCCTCCGGGGTGAGTTACAAAAAGGCAGCGGAGCAACGTGCTCCAAAGGGTTTGTGCAGCAGGTCATGGGCTTAAGCAGCAATGGCGATGAGGAAATGTCGACTGTACAGCAGACGTCGTCTTCATCCGGTGCGAGCACCTGCAGATTTGCCATCCCCTTGGAGCGGTTGCAGCGTGTTCTCAGGCCTTGGTTTTGCTTCCACCCTTGGATTGTTTTACTGAAAACCAGCGGTGAAGTGGTGCCAGGTAGATGAGGGGTCAAAGTGGTTCTCTGCAGGCTTTGTTTTGGAGGGAGGTGTCCATCACTGTCATCCTACCCTGGTTCCAGCCCCTTGCTCCTTCACAGCCACATGGAAAAAATGCTGGGGAAGCTCCTTCTTTTCTTACATTATAAATTTTTCCCTTTGATTACTTATTTACTGGGAAATGAATTGCATAAACAGAATAGTTCCATGCAGTTTTCATTTTATTTCCCTGTGTTCCTTCCAATTTCTATTTATTTCTACCATAATTAGAGCACACGGCCCATTTAATTCTACCAAATTTATGATCTAATGGACAGGAGAAGGTTCTCTGTGAACACAGTATATTAATGCTTTGTTACACCGAATCACAGTATTTCCAAGTTCATTAAAAGCATGGTTAACTCATGGATGTGAACATCTGAGTACAGGAAAGAAATTCCCCTTTATTGTCTTAATTTGCTGCAGTAGAGTAGAAATATACTGGTCTGGGAAGCTATAGTGTGGGATGTCATGTTGTTGTCAGCAACAAGCATCAGATTGTCTTACATGATCTCTCAAATTAGGACTATTGCAGTTATTCCATAAGGGAAAATTTTTGCTTTATTAAATCAAGTTGAAGAGAGAAGTTTTAACTAACAGTAAAGACAATGCCATCTTGATTTTTGGTGTTCAGATCTCCTATTCGTTGTTGTCATAACATGTTGGTACACGACAGTGTTAACGTGTTCTTTTACATTGCCATTAATACAGTTATAATTAGAAATGCAGCTGATGCAGTAAATGGGTTTAATACAGCATTATTAATTATACTGCATCCTCACCAGGAGGCTGCTGGTGTCGGTTCTCTTAGAGGCTTAGAGACTCATTGTAATATGTATTAAATGCACATTGCTGCAGCAGAAATAGCTTTATGGAGAAGCATATTCCCACTCTAAAATGGGCAGGATGGCAGTGTGAGTGCTACTAAACACCCTATCAACATATTTAAAACTCTCCTGCACACGCACCTGAACTTGGGAACAATGAGCAACGTGCTCTGCCACCGCGGTTCAGCTGGGTCTGCGCAACCCACTAATCCTCACTAACAGGCAGTAAATTATGTACCTCCAAATTTATACAAATGCCTGCCTTTGACATCAGTGGGCACCACCCAGGTTTCACCTTCAGGATTCAGATAATCAGCTCTCATTCCTACTGGCTTCCCTCAAGACCAGTATGGAAATAAGTATGTGTCTGCCAGGGATCAAATGCTTTTGGAGACAAAAGTAGGTACTGAAAACATTACAGGATACTATCATCTCCCCATGATACTTTTACACAAAGCGCTCTGTTCCTCTTTTGGCCTGACATAGTTTCAGCCTGACAGAATCCAGCAGGCCTGCTTGTTTTAAACAAGAGCACATCCTATTATTTTTTTGAGAAATGAAGTGTAAAATTAATGCTTATTATTTGGAGCTCAGGAAAAAAAAGGCAAGAAACCCAAGATTCTTGTTTGCCATGTATTGCTCGTTTAGTCTTGTAATCAACTGATCCCTCCACAGATACACTTACGAAGAAATGGGAGAAGATCTAGCATAACAAACTGTAAAAATCTGCATTTTATTTTACAAATGAGAGGGGCTGCATAATTCACTTGAGTTATTTAGGTCTGCTGTAGATGCTTGTCATGCTAGGCAAAAAAAAAGGCGAATAAGAATGAGGGAAAGGATGATATGTTTGCTGTTACTAGTGCCCAGCACCACACATTTGACTGTCACACCGCATTGTCAAAAAGCCTCCTTGCATGTACCTATATGATCTTATATAATTCAAGGAAGTTATTCTCCAAAGGTGACTGAGTATCCCTATACATGTGCTGTGTTTCTGTGTAAAATAATATGCTGTAAAATGCCATAGAGGAGAGAGTGATTATAGCAGCAATTCTATCTATATCTTTGGGCATTTTCATATTTTGAATACACGTGCATGAAAAGAGAAACGTTTGTCATGCTAACCATGGTACTTTTCCCCCCTTTTTTTCTTTCTGGATGGTTTTATAGACACAAGAAATACATAATGGACTCCTGTGGGAGTGGAATAAAAACCCCCACCGGTGAGGAGAAGGCCTTATAATTCAGAAGTGGATTTGCAAATCAAAAGGTCTTGCCTCGAGTGGGATAAATTTCCAGATCTGCAGGAACCCATTATGTTTTATTATTTTTCATTCTAGTTTTAGTTTGTTTGTTATGGGTTTAACTATTTAAAATACTGCAGGGATCAGCCAAGAAAATACACAATCTCTGTTACCTAATTAAACATACCAAGCCTGTAAGAGTATACTTTAACTGAAATGCTGAACATTGTTTGTTTTTTGGGGTTATTTTTAGTTTTACTCAAATTATAGATGTTTCAGCTGGAAAAGGAGCAACTGTCTAGTCATCAGTATGTGTCTATCTGTATTTATGAACACATGTGCTCACACAGGACCATAGGCTGTACATGAATCACTGTTTTCCAAATACCCAGTATGGAGAGGGCAGAAAATTAATGTCAAACATGATTTCTCTGATTTATTCGTAGAAGGCGTTTGTTCCATTCCCCCCAGTTCCTGCTTTGTCCTCTGCGGGTTTATTGCAGCATTTGGTTGCTGTACACAGCGGTGTGGCTGGGCACGCTCAGCATGAGCCTCATGTCCCTTCCCCACCTCTTCTCCCCTCCGAAGTAGGTTGCAAAATTCACACAAAGCCAGAACTTTTCAGGCAAGGGTCTGATGGGAGAATTCAGCCTGAAGCCACAGTGAGGGGAGAGGGCCTGGTTTGGAAACCTGTGCATTAGAGAAGGCAACGTGCCCTCCCATGGAGGCTGCACAAGCAGAGCTTTGCAAACCTCGTGGCGTCCTGGAAATATCCCAGTCCCCGCTTGTGGCTCCCAGGGGAATTCGTAGAGCTGCTGCCATGGAGCTACCAGCCCTTTCATCTTTCTGTTCCTAGCTCTTTCCTTTTCTCTTTTTATCTCCTTCCCAACCCACCTGTTTACTTCTCCCCATGCCTTTTCCCCATTCCCCACCCAGCTCTAGTGCCAGCACCCACTGTGAGCACCCACTGCCACACGGGTTTCAGATCCACCCGAGGCAGCGTGGGCAGCTCTCCACTGTCCCAGCCTTTTTCAGGGGCTTTGGGATCCTGACAGTACCAAAGGCTTCATAGAAAGCAAAATTTTCCTTCTGTTTAGCCCCTTTAAAGATAGAAAATTGCTAATTTGAAGCAACTGTAAGTAAAGACCGTGCTTCTGAGGACTCACATTATTCATAGGATCCAAATGTATTTGGCAAGAATTAGTTCATGGAGTAATGTAGTGGTTTGGTAGTGATCTTGGAACTAAAAATTAATAGCCATTGATATTTGAGGATGTAAAAATAAAGCTGAGGTTAGAACAAAAGAAAGAATTTATTTAGTTTTTTAAATATGTTTTCATGCGAAGTTCATGTGCTGCCACAGTGAAGGAAAGACATTTTCAGGAAGTATTTGCAGTAACCAGCCACAATATTAAAAATTTTAGGTGGTTTCTGATTTTTATAAATTGTGTATTATATATGTTTTCTAAAATTCTGCAACTCTTTCCCTCCCTTCAAGAAAACCAAAGGATTGTTTAGTTTTGTGGGTGAAAATTGCTTTAACATGGCTTCAGTACCTCAAAAAAAGGCTCAGCTGCACCCAGAACCACAACTTCAGTAAACAGAGAAGCATATAATCTTACAAAAGCGGTGGGCTTGAACCAAGAGTAATAATTATTGCTATTTCACTGAGTTCAGTTAGAATATAGAGGCATTTAAAACGGGCCACGTGTATTCAATACTTAAGATATATGACAAGGAAATTACACTTTCAAATTACATTTAAATACCTTCAGTGGTCTCTCTTCACCTTGTAAAAAGCCAAGAGATACAAAAATTTACGCAGACACTCTGCTCTCAGCTCCTGCTACTCCCCAACAGTCCCTTCCTCTCCTGTATGTTTGCAGCGTACTCTGAGGTGAAGACATCACTTGAGCCCTCTGTCAGTGTTGGTGGTTGAATTCCCAGTATTAAGGCGATTGGAGGTGCTGTTTGGCTCTGTGGTACCCTGTACCCGAGCAGGGCCGCTGTCCCTTTGAGGCAGGGCTGTGCGGCGCTGTCGGAGCCCGCAGCCCCCTGGGCTCCCGGCGGATCAGGCCCGNCCCGCCGGCCGCGGCCGCCGCCCCACGCTCATCTGCTGTGTCACTAACAAGGTGTATCGTTTGAACCTTGCAGAGGAAGGCATCAATCACGAGTGCAAGCTGTGTAACCAGATGTTTGACTCTCCGGCAAAGCTCCTGTGTCACCTGATTGAGCACAGCTTTGAGGGGATGGGAGGCACATTCAAATGCCCTGTTTGTTTCACAGGTAAGACAGGGAGGCCAAGACAAGCCTCAGCGTGCATGCTAGATCCAGAAATGACACTCGGGGGATTTGTAAAATACTGTATTCCTTTCCCTGGGAAAAAGAAATACTGTGCTTGGAAATGTTCAAATATCCTCTGTCTGAAGCTGGGGCTCACTCTGATGAGCAGCTCTGTGGCGTTTGACACCAAGCAGCACTGCCACATGCAGTGGACTCCGCATGGCCCCAATTCCAAGCATTTACATTATGCCTTGTGGCTCAAAGGTGCTATGTGTTTCCAAGTGTGGGACTTGCAAAGGATGGACCTGCTCTTGCAAGCCCTTATTCACCTGAGCCAGGACTCTTTAAAGACCAGGTGGTTCATGGTCTGCTCACAGTGCTGAGTAAAGGGGAGTAAAGGTTTGATAAGACCAAATTGTACAACTCTATGGTTTTGCCAGCTGCTCTCTCAGAGGTTTCTTTAAGCCCAGTTTTCTTACAGTGGCACGTTTCTAATGCCTGTCTGAGAGCCTGCTAGGTATTCCTTCTCTGTAGATCATTTAAGCTGTCTCATCAGTGCAAATGATCATGGGTGATCTTGCTTTCCCAGGATCTGCAGGGTGCAATGCTAAAGGCTGCCTTTTATACTTTTTTCAGCACAGTAGTTAACATCTGCATTTCCAATCTGTTTGAGAGATAAGGATCATGTAGGTGTCACTGTGGACCCAGTGCCATTAAAGGGGCATGGCAGCACCTGCGATTCTTTTAACTTTGGTGGGAATAAGGTGAACCTATGTTTTTTGGGGTTTGGCCCACGATTTGAGGAACTGCTTTTTGTGTGAGCTTGGAGTTAGTTTATCCTTTCTGCAATATGCTGTAAAAAAACTCTGGGTGCATGTGTTAAGTTCCTCTGAAGAAGCATTTTCATGTACAGATTCATGTAAGGTGAGACAAAAATGAAATCTGAAGTATTTTTTAACCAGCTAAAGCTGTGGTTCAATATGTTCCACTTCAAAATTTCCCTCAATAAAGTCAGAATAATTGTCAGTCCAGAATCAGAATGCAGATGCTGTGATATTTGTGATGTTAAACAATAATCTTTTTTCTTTTATATTGAATGGACAACCTATTTAAAAGATCTAAAAATTGTGGCAAGCCTGCCCTTTCAGATTCACATTTCTGCCAGACCAGCCATCAAGGCTTCTCCTGGCCCAGTTGTCCTGCATTAAAAATGCATATGATGCACCTGCCGTGGGCCCAGGGCTCCCCGCGGGAGCAGTGACGTCCTCTCTTTGGTCTGATGACTGAGTTCTTCCAGTTACCTGTGGACAGTGTTAGCTTTATGTGAAATATCAAAAATCCATACAGGATGTAGAGTCTGTTAGAAGTAAGCTGACTGTCAGCCTGGAGACTCTAAATTGACTACTTGTAAGGAAATTCTGCTGAACCAAGTGTGTCGGTACTTCTCTGGCAGATATCCTTGTACCTGTTACAATTGCAGAGACTCTGAAGTGCAGTTTGAGACGAGGTGCCTTATGTGAAGCAATCTTAACTAACTGTAGTATGTTGTTTCAGTTTTTGTACAGGCAAACAAACTGCAGCAGCACATCTTTGCAGTCCACGGGCAGGAAGACAAAATTTATGACTGTTCCCAGTGCCCACAGAAGTTCTTCTTTCAAACAGAGCTTCAGGTATGTTTACAACAGGAGTAAAAACAAAGCTAAAGCTGTTGATTTCTCTGTGCAACCGTCACCCTTGTGCAGCGTTTAGAAAAGGTGCCTAACCTTGGTATGGTCTCTTCTGGCCTTAAACAGTCTCTCAGTCTCCTCCTGCCTCCCTGGGTGCCTGGAGGAGAAAAGGGTCTCTGAGCATGGCTGGAATAAATAAATAAATAAGACAAGACAGATATCATGATTTATGAGTATTTCTCTTGACAGTAGTGTTGCTACATCCTTACATGTCTACGTCAAACACCTTGTAAATAATTTCTTTTTCTCTATTAATAATTTAGGGACTGATTAACATACAAAGACTAAGCAAATGGTAGCTGCCCCATCCCCTTCCTCACTGTTAAATCATAAGTAAAGGAATTTTCCCTACTGAGGCACGAGAGCAAAGTGTGGGTGCAGCTCGAGATGATGCTCAAGCAGAGGCTCCTCGCAGGCAGTAGCAGATTGCCAAGCTGTGGCTCTGCACACCAGGCCTGGCACACTGCTTTCCCTGGCACCACTGGGGGCTGCAGCCACAGCAGCTGGAGCCTCCACAGAGCCAGTGCTTGGCCCACACCCGTTCCCAGGGGCACAGATCCTTCTGGAGAGGCTGGGCCCTGCCCTGGGCACGCTGCTGCAGCCATGCTCGGGGCCCTGGCCCCAGAGCCCTCCTTGGAGCCGTGGCAGGGAGCCTGGGGGTTAAATCACACCGACACCCTTGGTGCTAAAGCCACCAACACTGAACCTCTGTGGTGTGTGTGCGTGGTACCTTTTGGGCAATGCAGCCCCAGAGCCTGCCCTGCCGCAGAGCTGGGGGGGAGGTGCCCACCCTGGCTGGCCCCCTCACACCTGTCTCACCTGTGCAGCAAGGCCACCAGAATCCCCGCTCCCATCCCCTGGGAACGGCGCTCCTTTTATAGAATGGTACCATATGCCTCATTTAAATCTATTAGCTTTATAAACCATGATTTACTTAAACTTTAGAGGGTTTTTATTTATCTTGTTGAATTCCCAAGCTGCTGCCTCTTGTGTTGTGCTGTCATGCTGTGGAAGGATGGCTGATCTTTTCACTTTGTTGATTTTATTTTTTTTTTCTCCCGGGGGATCTCTTCTTTCCCTTGTTCTAGTGACCTGATTTGCATAAGTGTACAAAAGTTTTAACTATACCTTGTTAATATTTTAATAAAGTCAGCAGATTTTGGGTTTGTGTGTTCTCACTATGTACATTTTATGAAGGCAGCAGTGGCTTGCAAAGACAGCTTTGATTATTCCTCCCATATCTCCCTTAAAGTGGTGTTTGGTCAAAATGCCAGCACAATTAAAATAGGCACACTGGCGTCCTAGGCCACTGCATTAACCTTTAAAATCAGATGATCAAATAAAGAGAACCTGGTTAAATTATAGTCTAAGCGGCCTGTTTTTTTTGCAATTACCAATTTTAATTACATAGTGTTTCAATTCTGAAGTTTTGTGCATTGCACAATTGCTGCAAATGTCAGCTTTAATCATATAAATTAGGATTGTAATTTTTCAGGTTTTATGCAGGATTTTTCTGTACTCAAAATTTTTCTGCTTATAATAATTCATAATAATTAGTTTTGAATGATGTTGGCTGAATGAAAATTCAATACTTAGCTGCACAGTTTTAGTCTTTATTTCAGTAATGACTCAGAAATGTGTGTTTACTTTATGCCAGGGAATTTACTAATGCAAATATTGGAGCCAAGGAGGACACAAATTTGTGTATAAATCAGCTGGAAATGCTTAAGACTTTTGAACCAGTCTGCCTTGGCATGATTATCTCATTAGTTTCTGGTGTGTAAGCTGCCTGCTCTAAATTCCTCAACTGTTGGTTGTATTTCTGTTGAGTAATGAAGATGTAGTATTATTTTAGTGAACCAGTTGTTCAACTGCTACTTAGGGTTAAATCTGCATAAACCTTTCTGTGTCTTTAACTGTGCAATTATTCTTATGTGTGCAAGTCACCCTCCATCAAGGGGTTCCGCTTGATGAATTTGACTGTTCAGTTCTGAACTTGCTTTCCTACTGGCATGAAATAACTGCTATCAAAACCTGAGCCTACGCGTTGTTTTCCTTCTTTGCATTTTTAAGTGAAACCACTGAAACTACTTTTAAAAAAATTGAGCATTCAACTACTTCAAGAAGAAATTCAGAGTAAGGTGCTTGTAGAAAAGCAGGAAAAACAGGGAAGGTGGGGAAAATGACAGGCAGCAAAGGGAAAAGGTAACTTTCAGAGATGTCATGGACTGGCATGAACTAGCCCTGCTGATTTTTGAACATTTTTTTAAACAGGGTAAACACCATGTGTGCCCTGTAATGACAAACTGTAAATGCTGCTGTAAATTTATTTCTAGTAGCTGGTGCAGATACTGCTTTGGTAGCTTAATGCTCTGGAAGTCATCAAACCCTCTTTGTGCTGCTGAACTAGTAGTTGTATTTTAATATAGGTTTATACTTTGAAGTTTACACCATCTGATGGAACTGTAGAAGCAAGGCTTAGGAACACTCTGAGGAACTGAGTTTGCTTTATAAACGGTGGGAAATTTGGTGAGAATCTGGAGCAATGAGTCAGTGACGTTACTTTGATGATATTGCCACAAGAAAAGAAAACAGTATGCTATTTAACTGCTTGCATTATCTCACTGGAAATAAGGAAAGAAAACATGATAAGGTTAAGTATGAAACACAAAGGGAAGAGTATGTGTGATAACCCTACACACCTTTAGGGCAGAAGAGGAAAGGCTGGCAGCTCTGTGTTTTTCACATCCTCACTTTGTACAATTGACAGCTATGACTATCATGAAATTCTCCTGGAAAAAGACTGAATTTATAGCTAATATATAAAACACCAAGGCTATGGCATTTCATTCCCCCTACGGAAACATGCTCACTGAAACAACTGTAGAGGTGGAATCTTGGGGTTTCCTTACATGTAGGGCAGAAGGAGCCCTTTCAAACAGATTCCCATCTCCAGGAACTGTGCTGGGAGCTGCTGGTCCAGCTCCTCGGAGGCAGCCAGAGCCATGGGCACTCGGACGTGGGAGATGAGCTTGTTCTTTGACAAGTGAAATTTTGATCTTTGCTGTTTAAAATGTAGCAGGGAACCCTGCCAACCCCAAAGATGGGTCGGAAATGATGACACATAGTGGGTGCTGAGAGTTATATTTGTGGTGTGATTCACAGCAGGGAGAGATCCCTACTCAGGTGCTTGCATTGAGAATTTTATCAAGCAAATTGTGACTGAGCAGTGGTTTTCAGAAAACTTGAGGAGGATTTTTGTGTGTACTCTCTTTTGCCACACTGCTTTTCCAGGGAGCCATCACATAACTGGTGAAGTATTTGTATTTAAAGGATTAATTCCTGCTGTTTGCTTGTGTACTGTTAATCATACTGTTTCCTCCTAAATGATTACAATTGATGAAAACTAAGGCAAGGGATATAATAAACAATGCGCAAATAATCCAGGTACCAAGGGAGCAGGGTACCTGCCAGGTCTTTCCTAGCACAGGTGTTCAGGTGGTTTATTGCCTGCTATGAATAAAGGGCTTTCTTTTCTGCTCTGATTTGGAGATATGTCAAACCACTAAATTAAGAGAGCTTCACTGGAGGAATGTGCTATCATTTTAAATGCCCAGTTTTTTAAATGTACACATATCAGAAGCTGAGTGGCTACTAAGGCGCATTGGCTAACACTGTGGTCTGTCTCCCCTCTCATTTTATTTTATGTAAAAAGCTAGCAATTTTCATATATCCATAAACAGGCATGAGCCTGCTGCACAGAAATTGCACTCATTATATTAATAATGATTTACCATGAATGTCCTCCAGGGGCTTGATTTGGTCCACATCAAAGTCCTTGGGATTCTTTCTGCTGATTACAGCAGATCAAGCCCTAAGCAGGTTTTCTCTTTTTAAGTCTGCTTTTAATGTCAGCTCGATGTTAGATGTGCCTCCTGTAGAGGACTGTGACCTGCCCAGGCGAGGGGGCACCACAGCGAGCTGCCCCGTGGTCTGGTGTGGCCCAGTGGGGGACGCAAAAAAGCTGCTCTGTACCTGTGCTGGCCTTCCTGGGAGGGGGGCAATGGGGAGCAACGTCTCCAGCTGCTCCTGCCTGTGGTCCTTGGGGCCATCTGGGTACAGCAGTGTCCCCTGAAGCACGGACGGGAACGAGAGCCTCTTGGCTTGGCTGGGAGCCACATGCCCGCAGGCGATTCTGCAGGACTGCGTCCAAGGGCTGACTTCACCACCAGTGGAGCACTGAAGAAAGGCTTAAGCAATTTTGAGTCTGTACGCAGCTGTATCTCCAGCTCCTATTTGAAAAATGGGCTTTACCTGCTTCCTGGGGGTATAAGAAAGCTTACTTAAGTAGAAGTAGACTTTTGCTTCCACCCAGCCCTGTGTGCTTGCAACAGTGCAGTATCTCAGTGTTTCTGGGCTCCAGTGTCCATTCAGGCAGTGAGAGGAAGGCAATTCCATGGTGTCTTGATGAAGTTGCAGAAAATGTTTTTCCCTGAGAGTGTGTGGATGGCAGGACAAATGGGACCTGAAATGTGGCTCTATCTCAAGGCAGTGCTTTCACTTGATGTAACTTTCGCTGTATTTCAGGACTTACGTGTGACTTAGATGGCAAACATCAGGAGCTTCTTACTGAAAACTTACCATGAGCTCTTTCTAAATTTCATACAAAGCACACACAAAATCATGTGTAGAATTCATTTTCTGCAAGTAATGTCCTTTTTTTTCCTTTAAAACCTTTTATATCTTTGCATTTTACTTGTTGATAGGCTTTTAAGAGTCTGTTACCTATTTTTCCTTCTTTTGTACTTTTATTTTTTATTTTTTTATTTTCTAAATTTTTAAAATGTTATTCCTCTAAAATTGTGAAAATGACCTAGTCAGTTATCCTAGCAGATTTGGCTAGCATTTCTTTAAAAAATGTTGCTATGGTGCTTGGAGTATTGTTAAATTTTAATTATTAGTAGTTACAAAGCTAATAAATTACAAGACTACCAAAATCTATTCCAGCCATATTGCTGGGTTTCATTCAGACGCAGTCAGATAATTATAACTAACAATAATTAAAAATTAAAAGTGCTGTAGGCACATACCCATCGTGTTGAGTCTGCCTGCCTGAATGTTCTTTATGGACTGCAAAACCACAAGTTTTATCTGTGATCTGTTTTCACAGTAGGGAAGAGATTTTACCTATTGGGTTTCTGGTTTTCAATGTGGGTGTTTAAATTCAGAGGAGGAGGAGGAGGAATACATGTCTGTTTGCAAATTTAAGGTTAGGATCAGGCTCTGATAGGGACCAAAGTTAAGAAACACCATTGTAGACTACGTGGGGCTGCTGCTGGGTCTGCAGCAGCTGCAGCTGGGGTTCCATGCAGGGGATGCCAGAGGTTTTCTGGGTCTGACAGTCACAGAGGCTACTGTGAGAGCAAGGGCTGTTCGTGCTCATGCGCCTCGGTGTGATTTGTCAGCCAGCACCTTCTTCCCTTGCACTCAGGCAGGGGGTGTTTGCTGGGGCTGGGGCTGCTGTTGGAACAGCAACGGCATCCAGACCGTGTGGCCTCTTTGCGTGGCCACTTCTGCTGCAACAAAGGAGGTGCAGAAACCCTCAATTGCCCTGTGTGTGACATAGTGCCAGGGCGTAGCATTTTTTTCATTTGGAAAGATGGTTCTGATCAATATATTGCTGCATCTTTATCCTGTCTGAGGTCTCTTCAGTGAGAGGCAGAAAGATCTCTCACCTGAGATGAAGACATGTCTGGCACTGGAGCAGCATGGCCCATAAGAAAAAACCCTCCTTCATTTCTTAAATATTAAGGCCGCTCTGTGGCTGGCCCTGGCTAACAAAGTGCACACAACTTCACATTAACATGTGCAGAAAACCCAGCAGCCATGCAGAACAGAGGAAAAAAAGAAGGGAGCCAGGTGAAAGGCATCGTTTTAGTCATTAATGCACTTAAGCGCACCCAAGTGTCAACATGTGTGATCAAGTGTAAGGAGGCATGTCGTTCCAATGTGGCAGTGCTGGCACACAGACGGGGCTTCCTCCAGCAGAGATGGCACTTGGATCCGCTGCTCAGGCTGCCCAGCTAAACCCGTCGTTGCCTGTCATCTATGCCCTAGGGCAAGGGTCCAACCAACTTTTGCGCAGGCACCATGCCATCCCAACAGATGGGCAGGACTGTAAGCTGCCAAGAGACAATGTATATGCATCAATTGTGTTTATTGAAAGCACAGTTCCGGGCTGGAAATGTTCAAATGTCTATTTATTGTGAGATAAGATGCCTTTAGTTAATGGGTATGGAAGTGCAGCTTAGCTTTGAATTAATTACTTTATATACCTTACAAAATAGAATGCAGATGTGAAGGTGTAAGGTGTGCTGATTGTAGGGAGCTCTGTTAAAGGTCTGCCGTGAAACAGAGTCCCCCCTAAAATGGACTCAAAGTGCCAAGGTGCTACTTGCCTCCAAGTACCGGAGACCAAATTTTGTAGGTGCTGCACATAACTATACCAATCTCTGGCTCAATACATAGTGATGTGCAAGGAGCCAGCCTTTTACACTGGCAGGTTTTCCTTTGCACACAGATGTCTAAGCTCACCTCTCCTCTTAGTGGAGAACACTTTTACTTTTTGGGGCAATGAGGGTGATACATTAATCCAGACCAAAGCCAGGCCAGTTTACACACCTCACTGAAGAGATTTATTTTCCATGTGACAAAAAGGGAGAAAAATCACTTAATATGCTTTTATATTTGACAGCATTGCTGCCCACCAAAAAGGGTAAATTATGGAAGCACCCAGAGAGGAGTCTGTATGCACAGATTTAAAGGGGGTTCCCTTCCCCTACTTGTTAGCTTTATTCAATTAAGACTTGTTAGTGTTCTTGAAGGATGTGCTTTGAAGACCCTTCTGAATATACAATTTGATATTCATAAGGATCCAGGCATACTATATGTAAATAAATAAAGCAGGAATGTTGTACTTTCAGATACATTAATGCATTCCCATCCTCTTGGAAGCATGGCACACGGGCTGTGTTAAACATCCATCCTGACCAAAAGGAGGAAGCACAGGAGAAGAAATGAGAAATGGATTTTCTTTCAGAAAGACCAGATTGCACTCTCTGGTCTGGCAATAACAATTACTAATGACATTTAGAGAGAAATTAAGGATGAGAAATGCAAGTTGGCATTTCAGCACTGCCAGTCAGTAACATTGCATCAGAGCTCACAGGAGAGATGAGAAAAAGTTTAGGGATGGAAAATTAATTTTGTTATGTCAACAATTAACAAATACCTTTTCTTCATTCTTTACCACACTATCACAAATTACCACTGTGATAGTATTTAGCAGCTCCTCAGGTGAATGAAAATTTCAGCACTTTGAAATCCTTATTTCTGGAGTCAAAAGCACAAGTTTATGTTTTGCTGTGTTTTGTTGAACAATGAATGACAGAAAGAGGTTCAGACTGACCAGGGACAGAGAGCATGAGCTCCTGGATGTAAGTAGCAAGAAAATTCTGTGGATTTGCTCTGCAGATCTCTGTGGTTCTTATAACCATAAATGAATTAAGTTTACCAGCACATTTTCTGAGGTTGCTTTTTCCTCTTTTGCAAAGTTGGAAAAGCAAGGTTGAATAATATACCCAGTTCCACGCAGAACAATTTTGGGGGAGCCAGCTATAAAGCCCTGAAAACCTCAGACCTTTTATTCCAAAGTCCTTCACGTGTTCCCAAGGTGACATCCCTGTCCCCACAGGGGCGTGGTAGGAAGCCCTGTTTGCTGCTGCTCTCTGTAGAGACTCAGAGCACAGGGGCCATGAGCTGTGGGGCTGTGAGGGGGCCATGGCACAGCTGGCTGTGCAGGAGCAGCGTCCTCAGGGACAGCACAACCAGCTACCCCTGCTTGGCCCTGCCGGGCTGGGTAGCACATGCCTTTGTAAGCAGGGCAGAGTCCTTAAAATAGAAACAGAACACTTGTGTAATATGTAGACAAATAATTTTTTTTTCTTTTGTTTTCTGTCTGAAATGTCTTGTCAGAGATTTTCTTTGCTGGTGGGAAGAGATCTCTAATCCAGCCCCTTTGATTTTCTCCTGCTGTAGTAGCTGCCGTGGAGCATAGTTTGAGGTCTGAGCACAGATTAGCTCCATTGCCTCCTGTAAGTGTCGCTAGCATCCAGAGCAACTGAGTGTTTTTGAAAGGAAGAGGGATGCTCCACTGGAAAGGGCAGAGCATAAGCGTTATTTAAAGAAAATAGTGGAGCCTGATCAGCCTCGGTTTTAAAGAGCTCATTGAGGGTGCTGTACAGCATCCTTTTAAAAGTTCAGTCTCTTCCTTTGCTTGCAAAGACCAAAATGGGGATGTTTGTCCAGACATAACAGTATATACCTGAGTGTTTTCACAAGAAATGTCTAGATCATTAAATATAATAGGTCTCAGCTGCAGTTTTGATCACTGAAGCATGCACACAATTCATCACAGCAAATTAGGTACGTCTTTGTAACTTATCTTTCTGCAATTTGCTGGCACTTCTAGAGAGCTGAAACTTATATTAGATGTGCTGCAGAAACCATTTCAGATAAAATATTCTGTGTTTATTGCTGGAGAACAAGGATTCCCTAATAACAAAAACATGGAGCAGTATGTGTTTCTGCTCCTGCATCTTGCAGAACCAGCAGTAGTACCAGCAGAGATCCCCAGCCACATTCATTATTTATATATTTCAGTGAATTTCTTGTCTGCAGTAAAAGAGATATAAGCTTCAACATCAGTCTGTGCCAAATTCTATCCTACAGCCCATTCAGAAACCTGAGGCAGCCGTGGTTCTCAATCATTACACAGCCCATTTATCTGATTGGAGTTTTGTCCTCTCTGCCTCGCTGAAATGTGTGTTCTTTAAAAGCTGAGTTTGACCTTTGGAAAGAAAAGGCATTTACTATTTTAATTTTAGGGCTTTTTTTAGAGAGAACCTGAACCTACTTAAATGGAAATTGGCATTCAAAAGCAGCAGAGTTATTGAAAAGCTTTTACTTTATTACCAGAAGAGAACAGACGCTAGTGGACTCAAAAATTACATTTCAGTGGATTCATCAGTTTCAGTCACTAGTTAGTCTGTGAACAGATGGATATATTTGTAACAGTTAACATGAATTTGTACCGTGGAATTTTACACATGCCTTAAAAGCACTACTATCTTAGTTGCTGACTTGAAGGTTTTGGAGATGCATTTTATTTTTCTGAAAAAAGATATGTTTGTTTCTAATTGCAGAGATTTCTTACATCATAGAAAGCGCCTCAGCTTTCAGAAATGTGAATGATATATAGCTTCCATGTAAGGAAAATGTTGTAAAAGAATCCCCAGTACAGCTGCTGCGGAAAAAATAAACATCCCGGCCTAAACCTAGATAAACCCCTGTGGACTGAGAAAATAATTTTCAATAACCAGATATTTTTAACTCTGTGTATGAAGGTAGTAATTACAGTCACCTGTATTTGCATCTACGGCCTGCCACAGTCTAATTGCTTGTCTCTTTCCACCCCTGCCCCCCCTAAATTTTAAGGCTACTGGTTAACTGAGCAATGCATTAAGCACTCCATCTCCAAAACAGAAAGAAATACTGCCCTAGCCTCTACCATGTGGCATCTTTAGGTTTCAGGGATTTCGTTTAAATCTGAAATTTATGTCCAGGAGAAATAAATTATTAGATTGTAAAAGCAGCTGGGGAGGGAGTAAATATAGTCTCTTTTGTCCTCTATATCATTTCCCCAGGAAGATAATAAATGTGTGGCAAGCGTCTTGTGTTTCCTCAGTCATACAAATGTTGTGTGTGTGCTGTATTTCAGATGTGAAGCCTAGACTCCAGACAGGAAATCCTGGAGTGATACTGTACTGCTGTTGCCTACTGCTGTGGTGCTGGTAGAGGCCCCATCACTTTTACTGCTAGAAGGAATTTGAAAAATAATTTCATGAAGAAATTTAAAAGGCCTTGTGTGTACCCCTGATTTCCTGAGTAAGAGATTTAGGGTGTAATCCTAGGGTTTATCTTCTCAGCCAGTGAAAAGCAGCAGGAGCCGTGGTTCTAGCCCTGGCTGCTGGAGAGAGCTGAGGACAGGGGTCCTGCCCTGTGACCCCATCCCAAGGGCCAGTTTTCCCAGGGGGATTTTAAAGACTGTAAGAGAGACTCCTGCTAATTCCTCCCTGCCTTACCTGTTCTCATCCCTCTGTGAGGTCAGATATATGGAGCAAGCGTGATGAGTGGCCAGGAAAAAAACGGGGTCTGAGAACAGCGAAAGGATAACAAATTGTTAGAAAATCAGTGGTCTACTTGCTTTTCTGCACCTGGCTGTGTGTATAGGGCTGCCACTGCCTGCACCTCCATACTCCTGTCAGGAAGGCCGTCAGTACTCTCAGTCCAGCCTACTCTCAGGGATCTGCAAACAAGCCTGGAACAGCCTTGCTGTTCACTCCTTCTGTTGTTCCTTACAGAGAAGTATATCCAATCATATGCTATTGTTTGTCTAATTATACCCCGCTTTAACATCATATTTTGAGAGTAGTTTTATACCTCTCTTTGACCATAGGAGAGAGGAAAAACAACTTAGAATACAGCTTCTTTTCAGGTTGTGGCTGTTCTGCTTATGTAAAATGGGAAGGGGATGGGAGCGTTTGGTGCAATGACCCAACCTGGGCTGTAGCCGCCAGTGGACGGATTGTTAATGTTCCCTTCATGTTTCATGCTAGTGGAATATCTTACGAGATACTAAACTGTCTATCCTCAATGAGATGATGGGGCTGAGTTGGAAAATCTGGATGGTAGAGTGAGATGGTACGAGCTGATGGGATCGGTGTAGAGACAGCTTATGGCAAGGTCAGCTTGGGTTCAGCGAGGCTCTGTCACCCCAACTCTGTGTGAGCCAGACCAGATTTGGCAGCAGCAGTCCTGAGCTTAGCACTCAGCTGTGCTTGAGCTGATGCACTGCAGTGTCTTGTGTGTCTTCTGTGCCACATCCTGGGCAAGCAGTATGGACACCCAGAGGTCACCTCCGTGCAGAGCCTGTCCACAGAACAGCTTTGCACCAAGCAGGAAGAGCCAAAGCAGTGCCCACACCGTGCCAGCCCTGGGGGAGAGCTCCTGCCTGACCACCCAGCCTCCTCATTTGTTTCTGCTGCACAGTTAAACCTGAATAAATTGCCATGGGCATTGAGGTTTGGCTGTGTATGGCATATCTGTCATCGATGCATTACATTATTGTGTCTCCAAAAGGAGCAGTGAGGTTGTTTAGAACATATTTACTTCTGAAAAATGTGTCCTCCTTTGGGGCTGGCACATGCTCTTAGTCTTTGCATGAAATCAGGATTGTTTAAAACGTGGCATCTTGCTGTTTAAAAGGCAGATTTTCCTGAGTCCGGTGACACTGTTGTAATGGAGTAAATATGGCTGGAAAATCCCATTTAACCCAGTTGTTTCACACACATACCACAGCAATGTTGCCTTGCTGTTTTGTCTTATGGTGTGCTGGAGCAAATGGCCCATGTTGGTGATGTTTTGGCCCCTCTTTTACTTACAAGAACAAATTTGACATGGCTGTTTCACACTCCTAGCTCCTCCAGGGTTAATTCCTTGAGGCAGTGGGCAGTGGGCTGAGCACAATCCTGTCTGCAGATTTCTGCTCTGCTGGTGGCATACACACTAATGGGGCAGCGTGTAAAGCACTTCTGTAACTGTGGCCTTGCTATTTTATAGCAGAGTCACTTGCATTGGAGGATTTTTATTCCCCTTTTGAAATTAGAAACCAGCAATAACAACCATTATGTCCAAGGCAACAGGTCACTGGCCAGCCGTTTTGTCAGCCTGAGCAGTGTGTGGGTGCCACGTGACAGGAATGTTTATCTGCCTCTAAGAAAAGTGTATCCATAACACAGGGCGATACAAGTTGTCAGATCAGTATTCCATTTGAGGGAATTTCACTTTAGTTGCTGCTTCTTAAAGGAATTACTGGTCGAAGGGCTGTGGTCCTGCTGCAGGCAGGTGCTGCTTGTGTCAAGTCTGGCTGTCCACACTTGCTTATTTGCCCCAAGGAAGTTGGTTCAGCTGCGGCTCTCATCATTCAGTGGAGGATGTTGCCTAAGTTGTAAGAATGTGAGACCTGCCTCTGTTAATGTTTGCATTAAAATTCACAGTTAAGACTGAAACTGTTTTTTACCTGTCCTTAACACCAGGAATACCTTGCTGGTGCAGGGAAAAAAACAATAAAAAGTAATCAGATGGTGTTCAGTGACCCTTGCCAGAGAACAGCAGAGCAAGTTTTAGGTTCAACTCTCAATTTCCCGGCTTTTGTTGAGTCATATTCCCATGGAAACTGTCACTCAGTGAATCTTTGCCCTATGCATTTTAACTTATAAAGGTGCTATGTACAGTATTTCCCTTTTGCTCTGAGTGCATTTTGAAAAGACACCGTCCTGGTCCATAATAAAGACACAATCAGGAAATCATTTGGTGTTTAGAGGAGTCACAAAGTGTTCCATAATGATGTCTCCAGCCCTCACAGGAATGAACAATTAACTCGCTTCTGCAATGTGATTTACCTTAGATCAGGGAGGGGTTAATGAGATAAGACTTGGATTGGTTTCTAAGAAATCAACAATTCATGCTTTTGAGAGGAAAACCTAAGAAGGATTCCTGGAAAATGGTTTACCTCTTGAAAATAATTTCGAAACGTTGCTTCCCTGAGTAGGACCTTTAAGTAGACACAAACAGGTCAGCACTGGGGCGTGTGTTGGGTTTTTTGGTGTAGCACAGGCAAAGGAGTGTCCCTGTGGGCAGGAGATGCTTTCTCTGATGTCTGGGGCTTAGCTTTGAAAATAGACTGGAAGTGGGTGTTTGGATTTTCGAGGACAGCTTTGGTGGGTCACTTCAAAGCCAGGCACAGGGCATTCGTGTTGCTGCATGCTGGGTTTGTGACATGAGGAGATGCAGGGGTGGCTGTGACCCTGAGTGTCCGTGGGAGCAGCTTCCCAGGAAAACATGGGCTGACCAAGCCTAGGTTAAAGCACCAAGTGTTGTCAGCAGAGTGCTGTGCTGGGATCCTGCAAACCATTTTCTGCTCTTGGGATCAGAAATGGCTCTGGAATCCAGGCAGGGAGTAACAGGGGGGCTGAAAAAGGAGTGAAGGAATTCTAAAAATATTATGGTTTCATGCACTTCTGACAACAGTAATTAAATTTGTCCCTCTCGCTTTATATTTAGGAAGTGTAAGGTTCTTCCCTCAGCTTATTTTTGATCTTGTGCATGGCATAATGGAGACTACAAGTTACAAGGATGCTGATAAATTTGCATTTCTGAGTGAAATTCTCAGGAGCGTGCGGTCCCTCAGGACAGGTATTATTAGCTCCCTGGTTTCATTGGGTGCCTCAGTGAATCACGGTGTGTTTACAGCTAGTTTCTCTAACAGAAGACTCTGGTTATCTCTTAATAATGTATTCCTCTGTGTTTTTTATTTCCAAAGTGCTGTGGTAAGGAGATTTTCCCAAAGGCTTAAGTTTGCTTTTGTGCTTCAGCATTTTACCCAGTGTTTTTGGAAGAATTGTATACACTTTTCAGTGAGGCATTTAATAGAATACAAGAGGCTATGCCAGGCTTAGGCTGCATTTGGAGTTCACTTGTAATAGGCTCAACTTGGTTTATTCTGAGTTTTAGAGAAGAATAGAGATGGCAGATCTAGAAGACTGATGATACAAAATTATTAGTCTCAAGTGGAAAGGGGAAGGCACGTTAGGTGAGTTGTCAAAGTCTGATTAGGGCTAAACAACCTGAATTAGACGAGAAATTAAATTCATAAATCGTCTGATAATCCTTAGCTGGTGTGAGAAGAAGCTGGCACTGGGAAAAATTACTCCAAGAAAGGTATTAGTATAGAAAGGTAATTTTTCAAACCAGAATAACACAGAAACGCGTATGGAAATGCAAGAGCGGGTTGAAATGGGCAGAAGCGGTGTAATAGGGAGCCGAGGCTGAGGCAGGCGGCGCTGGGCGCTGCCGCCGGCCCGGTCAGAACAAAGGGCGGCCGGGGCGGGGACGCCGGGGCTCCGCACACCCGCACCCGGCAGCTGCGGCTTGGGGCAGCAACGTGCCGGCCGTGGAGAAAGAGTTACTGAGAAAAGGCAGTCAGCTTCTAGTCAGTCGCGTGTGAAACGGCTTTTCCCCCTGTAATTGTTATGAATTCTGTTCCCTTTGACGGCAGATGAAGTGCCAGGTCCTGGTCGCCAGAGGAGCCCGGCAGGTTTCTGGGGGTGGCTGAGGGGGTCCCCCGGGTGAGCGGGCACTGAGGGAGGCTGCTCATCCTCGCCAGTGGGTACAGAAACCCCAGGGGTGCCAGGGGTAGCTCTGTCCCGGCACAGATTAGTGTTTCTGTGTCCCAGTAGCAGTGAAAGGTGCATTTACCCCTGGAGTAATCACGTGCAAGCATCAGAGTAACTCAGAAGCAGCTATTTCCATTGGAAACTGGCAACTTCGCTTTTCAGCCGACACCAAACCTCCAGGCATATTTTCTTAGACACTCAAAATTATTTCTACTTTTTTTTTCCTGGTTCAATAACTTGTAAAGGACAGCTTTCTACCTGCATTTGTAGAAGTGCCATCTCAAAGTGTGCTGACACAGGGACTGACTGACGTATGGCAAGTTATCAGATGCTCAGAGATGAAGGAAGCTGTAACACAGGCAGCCGTTGCCTTTCACAAAGGATGTGCCACCTTTCGTTTGCCTCTACCTCCATTTCAAGGGACTCTTCAAATAAAGAAGGGACATGTGAACCTGTCTTGCCTGACAATTTTTTTTTTTTATTGCATACCATGATAACTTGGAGTTCACTTGTTACAAGCATTTTATGTAGTGGGTGAAATACCAAGGGAAAGGAAAGAAGTAATACTGTGCTGCCTGAAAAACTATGATCTAAACATATAAATGTCACTGGGTAAGTGTTACCTGAAACAACTGGAAGGGCAATTAACACCTGGTTTTATGGGAAACATTGGTTACCACTATCAGTTTTAATGAAGTGTATTAACTAAATTGTGTTCTGAGTATTCATTCAGCCCTGTTTATGGCACACTCTTGAGTACATTTACTGTTTGTCAGAAGTGCAAACTAGTGAACATATGAGGCTTTAAGACAGGCCATCTGTTAGTCTTAGACCCTTGGATAATTGTCAAATGGTTCTAAAAATAAGCACATACGAACTGCAAGGGGGTGCAAAGGTGATTTTTCTTTAGAGTGTGATAGCAAAGGGAAAGTAGCAACCAGAAATTAAAATTAAAAATAAATAGTTTTATCCTGTAAAGCAAGCTTGCTCTTCTTTCTTTCTTTTTCTCTTTCCTTTCTCCCACTCCTCCTTCACTGTGCCTTTTTTTTTTTTTAATTTAGGTTTTTTCTGCTTGCTCTTCTGGGTCATGACATCCCTTGAATGCCTCTCCAGTTTAGGATTAGAGCAGCACCAATTTAAGGCTCACAGCTTTCTGTAGAGAGCATAATCTCCAATGGCTAAAGCAAGGGTCGTCTTGTGTCCTCTGCCTAAAGTAATCCCTTTATAAAGTCAAGGCAAAAGATTATTATCTTCATGGATTGCTGTTAGAGGGAAGTAGTACCTGTGCACATACACATGTGTGCTTATGGATATGCAATGAGTAATAACAGCTGAGAGATTTATTTTTGGACCAGTTTGAATTCAAAAGATGCAAAACATTGAAAGAAAGATTGCTGCAGATGGTATTTCGTAAATATTTAGACACTCTAACTTCTGTTTGTAGCAATTTGGAGGTTTTGTTTTGTCTTTTCTTATATATATGTTCAAACGTGAGACAAACCTTTGCTTCAAGTCAATGTCTGAATCTGAGGTTTAGTTTTTGTCTGGCAAGCTGTGCATGTTGGCAGTCAGTGGAGGCATCACTTCTCCTGTTCCCCAGCCCTGCTCTGTAAAGGGAAAAGGAGAG
Organism: Daphoenositta chrysoptera; assembly: GCA_013397915.1. NCBI lineage: Eukaryota > Metazoa > Chordata > Aves > Passeriformes > Daphoenositta > Daphoenositta chrysoptera. Next base: position 58,082 of record VZRO01003964.1, on the reverse strand, counting down.
AGAATGGGGAGGGGACACAGCCCCAGTGGTCCCCAGCCATGACCATGATCTCTGGGCTTGGAGTCAGACAGTGCCTGAAGGGGTGATACAGAGGTGGGGAGAGGCAGGGAGAGAAACTACCTGGGCTCTTACCTGGTCTGGAGGACCTCCCACACCCTGGGAAAAAATATTTGGATTAATAGGTCACCCAATGGCTAATTACCAGTTAATTTTCATGTTGGCTGATTGTCACATGAATCTATTATCTCCATAATTCTTATTGAAATTATCTGAGGAATGGTTTCTGTTCATTTGGATGGCATTTGGAAGGGGGAGAGGGGCTTTGTAGCCTTTCATCAGGCCCAGTCTGTGTGTAACACTGCAGAAGGCTTATGGATTTCACCTGAGGGTGGTGGGCATCACCAGCCTTGTTAGGCCATCTCTTAACCTCTGTATAACATATGGTGTTTTAGGGGTATGTACTCCTGCACACAGTGTATTTGTAAATGGCTGGTACAAAATGTCTAAATCCATAGCAGATGCACAATGGCACTATAGACTGGATGTGTTATGGCCCCAAACCATTATCACACCCCTCACAGTTGCATTTTATTTTTTTCACCTGCTCCTGTGTAGTACACCTGTGATTTGTTGGCAGTGAGTGTCGGTGCAGTGTGGGAGACTCCCAGCTTGACTGCCTGGCTTGGAGCTCCGCTCCATCATGTGCTGCTTTGTGTGTGTGTGTGTGTTTTCTCTCGATCTTTATATAGCTTGTAAGAGTACTTTGAACTGTTGTAAGTGATCATCTTTCAAGCCTGATGCTTTCCTTCTTGACACAGTGCTCTGACAGTGGAGATTGTCATGCCAGTGTTTTCATAATCATGCATGTAAAACCCAGAGAAATATTCATTGTGGATGTCCTGCACAAATGGCTTGATCTGCATCCAGAGGGCAGGCAGGGGGTGTCTCCAGGGAAGATCTGGAGAGCAATCAGTATCTACATGGACAATAATCAACCATTCTTTGAAATCTTTTTATTTCCTGCAAAACCCGTCGCCCAGTTCCTTGATCACAGACACTTCCGTAAATGGTTCATTTGGGGATTGTGCAGCCAGTAGAAATTCCACTTAAACACTGCAACAGCCCCAAGACCTGGGGTAGTTTCATTTTTCCCATTGACATAGCTAATGGAATTGCTATCCATTTAGCATGAATATTAAGAAAACGAGAGATTTTCCAACCTTGTCCTATAAATAAGCTGTGACTTACTTGATCTTGACAGGTGACTTAGTGCTGCTGTAGAGTTTTCCAGCTGCAATAATGTCTTAGAATGATGTATTCAGTGGGGTATCAGCTGTGAGCCGTGCGTAAACCAGGGGGTCTAACAGGAGCTGGGAAGAACCATTTTTCCTGTTCAGCTTCCAAATGATGTCGTGCCTCCTGCTGGCCCCAGACGGGCACGTGTATGGATGGCCTTGGAGCCAGTAGGCATGTGCACACACACAGGAGTGTTCCTGGAGGGCCTGCATTTTTGTGGCTGCTCTATTTTCCTTTGGAAACCACCATTAAGTAGGTTTTTTTTTTTTTTTTAACTATAATTTCTGGAGCTGAAAAATCACACCTGAGCTGTTTTCAGCCAGCCCACCCTCCTGCTGGAATGGTGGGTGAAGTTTCCTTAGGCTGCCTAGGTAGAAACACTCCTGTAGTATCACATGTTTCAAAATACTCATTTCCTTCTGGTCCTTACGGTTTCCTTCTGCTGCCTGTAACAGCCCAGTGGCCCCATAGGGGTCAAAACTGTTCCTGCTAAGGCACAGGGCATTCTTAATGCCAGGATTTACTTGATTTTCAATTGCTCCGAAAGTCTGGTCAGCCAGGGGAATTTTCTCTGTCTGGGCACACAAAGAAGTGCCTAATAAAGGTATTTGAAAAACCATGGGTCAAATATACAAAACACACATGTGAGAGAAAATACATAAGCCCTCAATGCCTCAGATGCTTTCTGACATCTGCAGAGCACAATTCCAACGAGCTGCAGATGCACGGGGCACGGGGAGTAGAAGCAAGAAGATAAGACATGACAATTGCTAGTAATAGGAGACAGGTTGCCAGACTATTTTTTGGAAGGCATGTTTTTGTGGTTTGAAATACATTTTAGTAGGTGAGAAACATATATGGGTGGCAGAGGATACAGACAGGCTCTCGTGGGACTTTATAACACTCTCATTGGTGGTTATGCAGCCTTCACCCAGTGTTCACCAGCACCTGGGTGTGCAGGACTTGGCATTTGTGCACGTGGCTTGAGCAGGATGTGCTCAGAAAGGCAGGGGAAGGATGCAGGGCACACAGGCTCTCGTGCCCATAGGCATTGCAGAGCTGTTTGTGAGGCCCTGTGTAAAACGTGGCTCTATCTGTTAACTGCCTGGTCCGGGTGCTAGCCAGCATATTGATTGTCAGTAATGTATGCACGGGCAATAAATGGTACATTCCCAAGATACTAAGACAAAATCAAGATTTGCATATGAAAAATGTAATTTTTTTAAACTCCTAGCCCTATGGCACAGCTGGTTTCTCAGCTCCTGCCTGACCCAGCTCTGAATGGCTGCAGTATTGGAGTACAATGTTTGTTTCTTTGCCAAACTCTGCTCACAAACCCAGTGTATTCCTTGTATTGGGAGTGTTCAGAACATGTTATTAGCTGATGTTTGAGGAGGGAAGGCTCACAATAAAAGCTTCATTATCAGATTTAGAGCCACATACCATTCCTTTATTGACCTGCCTGGTGTAATCAATGCAGCAGCCACACAAGTTTGAAATCATGTTCCCTGACTGTAGGCCATGCGTCATGCATCCAGTGCTGATTGTGCATTATCTTTTAAATGACACTGCCTAACTAAGTATGGATTTGTCTACCACAAATAGCCCTCCTTTCAGTTTGAAGATGGTAAACCTTCTGGGTTTTTTATTGATATTCAGGACAACCTAAAAATAGAACTGTAATGAAGTGCACAAGGAATGGCCATTGTTAAAATGCTGAGGAGTGTGTGAGCACAGAGGAGCCTGTACATTCTTTCACTTTTTCATGCTTCCCCAGCTAGGTTTTGTGGGCAAGCTTCTTGTCAGTGCTGCCTTTACATGTGCAGGGCTCCATCCATCCACCTCCATAAAGTCATAGTTAGACCTGAGAATAACATCCAGCACTGCAAAGGTCATTCCTTCTTAAGGCCAGGAAAATTTCCATCTATATCAAAGGAAAAAAACATTGGATTTTGTGTTTGGTGATGTTAAATTGTCTAAAAGCAAAGCAGTTCCAGCTGTCAATTCACGAATTTCTGATTTGTGGTTCTGCATATTCAGTGTCGCAGGCAGGGGTGTGCTGAGACGGCCAGTGCTTTCTGCAGGAGTGACTTTATGATTTCCGCAGTCGGTATTTCGGTCACAAGGGCCCCATCCGTGCTGCGGCCGCTGCCGCCCGCTGCCCCTCGGGCCGCTCCCGCCCCCGGCCCGGCTGCCCTTGCAGCCCAGTGCCCGGCCCGGCCCGGCCGGGAACTTTGGCCGTGTTTGGGAAGGCAGCAGCGCTTCTGACACCTGGCGGTCGCGGTTTGGGAGTGCACGAGCCAGAAATGCTCCTGCTGCAAACGGGGTCACCGCCGCCGGCTCCGCGTCGCCCGCCGCCCAGCAGCGCTTTGCACGGGCGATTTCCATCAGGGACGTGTCATCTCTGCATAAAGCGGGGGATTGCTCTTTTATCCTGATCACGAGGTAGCTGTGGATAGTGTAGAAGGACCAGATGATTTATGAAAAGTTAAAATATCTTACTTTATTTTAAAGCTTCATCGCTGTAAATAAATAATTAGATTCAAAATTCATTTTGTGTTTAAAAACTTATTCTTCAAGCTGGCGGACTTTCCCGTCTCTGTTATTAGGCAGATGGAGACTAGGGAAATTGCCTAGGCTTGAAATAGCACAAATGAATTTTTATATTTGGGGATGCTGGGGACTCAGCTCAAGAAAGCCTCACCAAGAAGCACTTCTCTAGTTGCTCGAATAATTGGATAATCATACAAATAAAGCTAAGCTTATGTGTAGGATTGGGGTTTTAGTCAGAACACAAAATGTAGGTGAATTGGTACTGTTCTAAAAATACGCATCCGAGGTTGGCTCCACGATTTATTGGCTCCTACACAAAATGGCAAGACAGGTCAGCACCCTTTTATGTGAGGTACTGTGATGACATTGAGGCTATTACAAATCTACCAAAAGGAAAAAAGGGTACAAAAGAGACTCTAAACTGCTGAAAGAAATGTGTAAAGAAAAGTATATTCTTTAAAGAGATTTAACTTCTGGGTTACATGTCCAGCCTTTTTTTCTGCTGGGAATATTACCCTGGTGCCTGAGCTGGCGGTTCAGCTGTTATTGCCGAAGTATTTCTTGGACTGAGAAGTGTGTGTCACAATCTGGTGTCTCTTGCTGCCAGTACTTGCACCCGGTACTAGTGAGAATAAAAGAGTAAAATATGGCAAGGGTTCCCTCACGATTCAGATTTTTTAAATTTTTTTTAATTGTTACAGTGAAGGGAATCCCTAAAGGCAGGGTTTTTTGCCCGTGAAGTTACCATTTTCTTTATATGTACTGAAAGAGGAGAAAAAAAAAAGGAAACCTTCATGACTATACTTGGCTTGTAGCATTTTTTTTCTAAGTTCATGCCAGCATTAACAGATCTGTCAGAACAAAGCAAATATGTCATATTGGCAGCTGTTACTTATGAGTACTTTTTCTTTATTGCATTTTGTTTTGTAATAATTGAGAAGCTTTTATGTTGAGCTCTGCATAAATGGTACTGAGTGGGAGGGTATGGGCATGCTTTCTATTATTCTGCCCCTCATGCATGTCTCCTTTTTTCGTCTTTCCAGAACCACACATTGAGCCAGCACGCACAGTGAGCCACTGGCACTACAGGACACCTCTCTGCAGAAGACTTGACGGTGGCACAGTGGGGAGGACCATTTGAACATTACATCCAATCAAAGTGTCATTTGCAACCCAGATGTAAAACTCTAATGATTTGGCCATGAGGCGCTGCTATTATAAGCAGCTGGAAATGAATATTAATGGAAGAGATTAAAAGTATTCCATGCTCAGTATTTTTTATTGTCCTGCTTCAGCTAGTGTACTTTAGAGCTTCTGCTTCTGACTGAATTTATAGTGTTAGATAAATCTGCTTTGATGCTGTTGCCCTTTGTTGCTTCTTGTATTATATTGATAGTTAAAGATTAGGTGTGATTTTTTTCTTTTTTGTTAACTGCTTTTTAATTGCAATTTTAGGTAACTGTGCATTGTGATGTGATTGCTTGGCTATTGTCTGAATATTTCTTTTTAATTTTTTAATTAAAGACTAATGCTTTGATTGGATTTGCCAGTTCACCGGACAGTGATTAAAACTATGTAATGAATATAATCGGTTTCAGTGCAACTGGATGGTCTGCTTTATAAATGTGACTTAATCTGATTGCAATAACTAGTACAGTTCAATAAAGGGAATACATGAGCTTAGCGTCAGAGCTTGTCTGTCCGTCAGTGCCCACTGCATCGCTGCTGCTGCTGGGGTGGCTGAATCTCAGTGCTCGCTCACCTGATGGCACAGAGCACTCTGCAGCCCAGGAGGAGGGAAGACTGGGAGAATGCAAAAGCCATGGTTCTGTGTCTGGCATTGTGTTTGCTTCTGGATGTACCTCCCTGGCTCCACGGTAGGTTGAGGTGAGGTAATAACATGTACTATGAAAGGTAATGCTAGCTTATAACACTCGTTAATTTTTAATTTTTTCAGCAAGAATAGAGGGACCTGACCTATAGCTGCCTTGACCATATCTCTGTGCTGCTTTGTTTCAATACAAAAAAAAAAAAGAAGGTTTCTGCATTGTATACAAATGCACAGATACTGGATCAGGCCTTGCAGACCATGGTAGGAGACTGCATATTTTAACCACGTGGACCTCTAGACCCCCAGGTATTGTAGCTCTGTGTAAGTGCCACAGTTCTGATACTGGAAACTGCCATCAGGCAGCCCAACAGAGCCAATTACTCTTTTTAAACTTATCTTATGGTAATGAGGTAAGTTATATCTCCAGTCAGAGAAACAGTCATTTTAAGGACCATGGACACCTCTGGAAAGTTAGAAAAATGGAGTTCTCCTGGTGTCTCTTGCTTGAATGAATCATAATCATCATGAAAGATATTCAGCAGTTGTGGCAGCTGAAATGATGTGGTTACCCATTCCCACAAAGTACAAGGCTTTGCAAGACTGTGGCATGGGAACATGCACAGTCCAGGCCTTTGAAAATCGCTGCACTGCACTAGAGCACTACTGGTTGTCGTTGGCCGTGCCTGGGTTTGGAGCATGTAAGTGTTATTTTGTAGGAAACGTGGTTTCAAGGATATGTAGACAATGCCCAGATTAGTTTATATAGTGAGTTTTTTACAAGTGCGAGGGTGGCACAGCTTGTTGACACTGCAGCCCATGTTTTCAACTATTTAGATCCCTGCTGATGTTGATAGTCCTGTTATGCACACATGGTTCCTTCAGGACAGTTAGGGAAGGCTACAATCGAAGCACAACTTTGGGCACAACTGAAGTAGGGTCATCTTTACAGCAGAAAGCACCAGAGCAGTCCTAAGTTAAGAAAAGTTACAACTTCCTCAAAAAAAA
>VZRO01003964.1:0-47671 GCA_013397915.1 Daphoenositta chrysoptera | reverse complement strand
GCGCCTCGGCCTCCCCTCACGGCGGGAGCGCTGCGGCGCCGCTGAGGCGTTTTGGGGCGTCTCTTTGGATTTTGGAAATCCAAACTTTCCCTTTGTTTTCGGAAGCGGGTGAGCTCCGTGCTGGACGCGAGGGCCAGGCTGCCGGGGCAGAGGCAGAGCTGGGAGGGGCTCGGGCAGCGCTCGGCTCTGGGTGGGGGTTTGCCACCCTGTGACATCTGTGGGTGTCACAGCTGCCCTGTGAGAAACATCACGCTTCAATCCTGCTTCTGAGGGCTTTAGGGACATCAGTGCCCCCGGGTAAACTGATGCTGTGACAGCGTTGTCACCCATTTACCCACACTTGGCTCTTAGCTGCTTTGTCTTGATAGCACAGCGCAGTCAGCCTGCTCTGGCAGGTTGGAGATGCAGTGCTGGGTATTACTGAACTGTGGGAAATGTACAGACCAGCTTTTCCGGATTTTGTTTCTCCTGATGTTCCCAAATACTTGTTGGTGTTTAAAGCCCTGTACAGCACTGATGGTATCTTCAAAATGAATGAACTAGAGAGTTAGTGGGTGCATGGTAGGACTCTGTATGAGAAATCCTGCTAGACGAGGCATCACCTCTTAAAACAACCTTTAGCCCCAAAATCTTTTTGCACCAACTGAAATCTTGTTTTGAACTTAAAAAAAAAAAAAAAAAAATCTGTGTCTTCAGTTTTACATGACTGGAAGAGATACCTGGCCCCCAGCGTGATCCATCCCTTGCAATAACCGAGTGAGCAAACAAGCCCTCCAAGCTGCGTGTGCTGAAGCCGTGTCCCTGAGGTGCTGGGCTCTTCCTCACCCAGCCTTTAATTTAAAGGAAAGGGAGAGAGAAAAAACATATTTTTTCCTGCTTGGAAACAATGCCATAAATAAGTGCATCTTCTTCCGGCTGCAATTTATAGGCACTGTTCCTCAAGAAATTGGCTTCTATGCATGAAAATATAAAATATATATATAAAATATCTATATCTATCTATAAAATACAGATACCATTTGCAAAGAGCCTTCTTCTTCTGTACATTTTCTGGTTTATTCAGAAGGTATCTCAGTGTAAGCCTGCAATGAAGAGAGGCTTAAGGAAGTGTGTAAATGAGCTCAGCTAATGCTTTTGTAATGGTGCTAAATGGTCAAGAGCTTCCATTAGCCTAGGTAGGAGAAGCAATTTGGGTTGCTAATTAGAAGGAGAGTTTCACCCAAAGTAGGACCCAGAAACATTTGTCTTCATGAGGGTCTTGTGGCTTAAGATTTGATCAACTGTAGTACAATTCCCAATAGATATGCAATGTCATTATATATTATATTACCGTGTATATCCTCAAATGCTTAAACACAGAAACCTGGAAGAAAAACCTTGATCAAAGTCAGAATAAGGTCTCATATACAGAGCCAGTGGAAAAATAAGTGGATAGATTGAAACGATAAAGTGGGCAACACCTGGCTGTGGCAGAACCAGTGGATGCAGTGCATGAGCTTACATAGTTTTGCCTCTCTCTCCCTAACTGGCCTGATAATGTCTGTGAGGATGCCAAGAACAACAATCTTTAAATAAAATGCCATCTTTCACTTTGGTTTCAGCACTGAAGCTTAGGGGGTGTGTGGGTGCAAGCACAGGGCCAGGAAAGCTCTCTGCTGAGGGGAGCCATGTCCGTGATTTCCTGGCTGCTGTCGGTTTGTACCACCCGTTCCATTGCTAGCCAAACCCAGAGTTTCAGTGATGACTCTCTGCCGTGTACTTCTCATCTGCTCCCTCGCTAGCTGGGTTATTTTTTTCAAATTCCAAATCTCTCTTTTTGCTTTTTCTATATTCCCCTCCCTCAGCAGGGGCACCTGCACTGCCCACCAGGTTGCCCGTTTGCCAGTGCTCACACAGCAGCTCTCTGGTAGGAGTAAGTCTGACAGAGGAGAATCTGTTGTGTTTGGTGTGGCCTGAGAAGGAGCATCTGACAACGGGCAGAGGCACATAAGGAATGTGAAGTCCTGCACTTGTGAAGGCCCAAGAAAAGACAAAGCTGCTGTACTTGGCATCCCACTTGGGAATGGAGGTGATTTTTGCTGGCTGGTAAGATGTGTTTGTCCTTGCAAACAGGAATGCCAAAGCCCCTTCTCTCACTGAGGGGTTTAGCACCCTAATAGAGCATAAATACTAGTTAAGTCCAGAGTCATCCCTGCCCTCCATTTTTCATTTCCCAGAGTAATTCCAGTTCTTGATACATTGCATCAAAGTATACACCAACCTCATTTCCGATCTGGGAACTGCCAGAAAAGCGCTTCTTCTTTTGTGCTGCACTGAAAGTGTGTACACAACAATTTCCCTTGACTTCAAGGAGTTAAATGTTCACACATGTCAGGCACACTAGGATCAGAGCCCTTGGTAATCTGGATAACTTAGGTAATACTGGGTAACTTGGCTGTGCATCAGTAGCTCAATGATGCACCAAGCTCTGGGAGAGCAAAAAACTACACAAGCTGACCCCCAAACCCTGAAATATTTTTGTGTGTGAGAGAGAAGTCTGGAGGGAGGAGGGAGGAAAAAAAGAGTCAACATCTCTTTAGCTCTCTGTGGTTTGTTTTGGTTTGTTTGCCTGCTTCTTGTCCAAATGTTATTAGGAATAGAAACAAAAAATTAGAGAAGAACCACTGAGGAATCCAGAATACCCCCATGGCATGTGAAACCCCATTGGAACAAACAAGTAGGTGCTGGAAATATATATAATCAATCTTTGTGGACACAGGTGAGCACCAGAGCTGTAAATTTGGCCTGGAAAAGCAACTTTCTCTGCAGAGCTGTGCGTGGTCCCTTTTCTGAGACCTATCAGTTCATGCTATTCAGGCAGAGCTCCCCAGCTCAGGTCTGTGCTACTCTGCCCATAAGGGTGTTGAACAAATATTTTGTATCCAAGAGAGACTCATTAATGTCTTTCAAACCGGAGGTAAGTTCCTCATTATTCTTCTGCATAGGTCTAGTAATGGGAGCCTCCTCTAGAGATGCCCTACACAGATGTCTTTAGGAAATGTTGATGGCATGAAGCAGGAATTGTTTTCACTGAAAGATTTATAACCTTATAACCTTTTCAAGCCTAGGCAGTGCAAGTAGACTGAGAACCAGCAGCAAGGGGTTTCTGACTTCTGCACTATTCTCTAATACTGACTAACCTGGAGAAATCATTTTGGTCTAAATTTTTGCTGTTCTGGGTCCTCAGTATGAGGACTGAAACGGCAGGGGTTTTTCAAAGGTACTGAGTGTTTCTGACTGCTGTTTGAATTGAAGGTTTTGAGTCCTTATTAAAAAAAAAAAAAAACCAACCCCCCCTTCCCCCAAGCCCATGGATCTTAATTTAGGGCTCCCCAAATCAGAAGCCACTTTGAAAGACATGCAGAAGCACAGAACAGCCAATAGATTTCCATATCCTGCAGGGTTTTGGCATGAATCCCCTTCTTTGGTTCCAGGCAGAAAAATACAAAGAGACGTCTGTGAATAGGACCTCACTGGGTGTCCAACCCTCTGAGTGAAATTTCCTGTGCAGAGGATGGTCTCGGCCTACATTTTCTAGTTATTATATAGAATTTGTTTCCTGCTAAGCTAGAAAAAAATGTATAAAAACATAAAACATTCAGTGAATTCCCACCTTATACAGCTACTTCAAGCTGTACAGACAGAATTTGTACTGGAGGAGTTGACATTGAATAGGGTAGTTCAAGGGAGACACCAAAGCTCAGCAGAGACATCCTTTTAAAATTATTTGTCTTGTCTGCAATATTTTGTAAGTTGATCCAAATCAGATTTTTGAGTAATACCATTAAAGTCAACAACCAACACCCAGGATGAATCTAGCTCTTAAAGTGCCATTCAGGCTCCTTGAGAGACACACATCCCAATGACTCCTTTAACAGTCATTAAACCAATTATCATCCCAGTCTATTTCCAACAATTATCATCATAGACTTTTTGGGTTTAATCAGCTTTTTAATTGACCTGTGAATAAGACAGGAGATACAAAATTCTCCCCTGATACCTCAGGTGTAACTATTACACATTTAGCATTGCTGTGCACATGAAATAATTTACACCAGAATGCTGACCTGGGGCTGGGATATGAACAACAATATACTCATAAATTAAGGGTAAAAAAAAATTAAAGGCAATAAGAGAGAAGAAGAGGAAGTAATAATCCATAAATAGAATGTCACAATGATTGGTGACATTCCTTCTGGGACTTCCATGGCCAGCAAATTTTGGGGCTGGAAAAAGGATTTTTTTTTTTTTTTTAATGTTTGCAAAGCACAGAATAAATCGTAAGTGAAACAAAAAGTTTTGACCATCTCATAAGTGCTACAATTATAGAATTGTGTTACAGAAATGTCTTCAGACAATTGCTTAGGATTTTAAAAAGAAATCAGCCATTTAGGCATATGTCCCAACTAACTTTTAATATCACTTGCCTTAGCACAGCACTGCAAAGTGGCCCGAATGCAGCAATTTGCGGGATTTGGCACTGTGAGCCCCGCAAGCACTTAGCAAAAGCAATTGTGTAGCTCTATTGAAAATCCCGCATATCATGCTGTGGGGAGCCAGCACTTTTTATCTGTCGGCACTGTTGGTGACAAATATTAAAATAAAAAGTATGACACTATAGGTGCTTCAAAATTCAAACTGCAAGTTTCCTACTGCGGGACTTCTAACCATGTAATAAAGTGCAGGGAAGAAAGCAGAGTTCAGACCCCATGCTGTAATAAAGGCAAGGAAATCTTAAGTGTTCAAATACATAATTCATTCTCTTCTGAGACTTTCTACCAGGTTTCTCCCAGTAAAGATTTTAATTTGTGCCTGGATGATACAATCTTTAATTTCTCTTTTACCTCCAGAGGCAGCTGGGAGGGCGCCGGGGCAGCCGTACCCATTGCAGTGGGTGCAAGCAAATGGTCAGGATGAGTCAGGAGCTCCTCTGCAGCTGGGAGGGTGTGACAGCCCCCAGGGCCGGCCCGGGCACGGGAGAAGGAACCCCCGGCTGCCACTTGCTGTGGAAGTGCCTGCAAAAAAGTCACCGCAGCAGTCGGTGAGCTTTGTTTGTTTCCCATAGAAATACTTTGCACCTTAAATAATACTTTCCTCCAAGGATCTCCAGGCACATAGCAAACACTGGCTGAGCTTCATCTGTCTGTGGGGAGGTAAGACCCTATTCCCACCTCTCCTTTTATCTGTATTTTCTGATGGCTTGAAGACTCTACTGCCATTTTGTTACACAATTTTCGAAAACAGAATTTGAAACACATGACTTTGAAATTTTTTTGTTAGCTATGGTCTTGAGCATTTACTGCTTTGTTGTATAAATATTTTTACCTGTACTTTAATTTTTTGTAAAGAACAGTGCAATAATCACAAGGAAGAAGAAACTAATGAAAAACTGGAGACATCTTTGCAAGTGGGGGTGGTGCACATAAGCAATAAGTTACTGAGAAGTTACTGGCCATATAAATAAGCAAGTAAAGCCCTGCTAAAAGTTCAGTGAAATCACTGCATTTATATCAGGGATAAATTTGGCACAATTGTGAGAAGAATGCATGCATTTCACTCTGCAGTGGTCATTTGACCTAAATTATATACATTGATCTGTGTGCCCCCCTGGTGTTAGTGTACCAAATTGACTGAATTACATACTCAGATGTAAAGGTACAAGAAAGTGGCTTTAACCCATATACATTTTCTAATTCAGCATCTTAAGTCTAGTTATTTTCTTTTTAAACCCTGGTCTTTTTTCATTCCTTCTCAAATACTTTCTTAGGGACTGGCATCCATCTCATCCCAAAACACGATGCCTGGTACAGTGCTTGGCAGTCTATGCTTTAGAGACTTGTCTTAGCTGGGGCTCGGTCCTGCCAGACAGGGTAATTCAGGCAGCAGTGTTTGCAATCATGAGATCTGTGCATTTTTGCTCCCTTTCCTAGGAGGAAGCCCAGGAATCCTTTGCATGTTCGGTCTTAAAAAACGTTTTTATTTTAATAATTATTTTTTTACAAAACAGTGGGGAAAACTGTGCCCCTATTGATGTTGCTGAGAAGGCTGCCATGGATGTTGGAGAAGCTTGGGCCTGCAGATAGAGGCAGAGGACGTCATGTTTCCACCTGGGTTTGCAGAAGCGGAGGATGGTGGATCAGGAGCACAGCAGGGCTATCCCAGGGCAGAACAGGGCTCTGCCAAAGCAGGCTCTGGGCCTCTCAGCAAACTTCCTCCATGGTGCCAGCTGCTCCGAGGAAGCCCAGAGCCTCGGTTCCTGTGCCTCGGCTCGCTCTTTCAAGAAAATATTAACATTATTCCATGCTGCTTTAACAGCTCTTCAGGGTTGGGAGAGTTAGCTCTGATCCCTTACTGCAAGACAGACTATTAATTAGAAGCACGAGCCTGGTGCAGCTGGGTCGAAATATGTTAAACAATTAAAAATAAAAAAAATTGAGCACTCTCTGCCTACTTCAGTTTAGGGGAAAGGTCTCTCTGACTCTACCTGCTCAGAGGCTACATTGAGGCTCTTTGACTCTGCTCTGAGACTTGCTGACACTACTGATTCAACACTGTATCAAGACACTCCAACTGTGATCTGAGACCTGGAGCAGAGCGGGAGCATCTTGACACAGTGTCAAAACAGTAGTCAAGAGCGCATGGACGCAGCACTGAAAGGCTTTTGTCTCCCAAATGAAAACGAGCTGGATTATTTTCATCTTTTTCCCCTTTTTTTTAATTTTTTTTTTTTTTTTTTGTATTAATGGTAGCTTTCTCTTAAAAAAAACCCCCACAGTTTATTTGCAGGAAGAAAGCGTGACATGTTCCCCCCCGACTTTTTGTTTGATAAAGCAAAGTGACAGACAATGGCTTCACTGTACAATGCACTTCACTAAAGCTTCACTTTACTTCTTCGGCTTAGGAGAAGTAAAAGGCTATATTTGAAATTTATTCCAATTGGGAACGAAAAGGGGTTAATCCTTTCATGATACTGCACATCATTCATCTGTATCTTTTTGCATTTTTGTGTTTGTTGTATATTTTGGAATTGCATATTTGTACAATAATATGCATTTGATCTGACTTATAGTTTTGGACATAGTGCTGCTCACCACCCTGCCCACAAAATTCAAGCTATAATACCTGTGAATTCAGTTTTGAATGTTGACCAACAAGAGAAGAAATTAGTTCAATTGTCAGAATGTGATGATACCTGCTGAGACAGGTTTCTTTTCTGCAGATGAGATGGTCTTAATGTTACATGGACTGTGACTTTATAACAGGTTAAGCTCATTTATTTAAAAAATGAGAATATGGTTGAATTTATGTTTCCTCACTGGGGTCACAGGTACCCAGGAATTAGCAAAACCATCTACTGAATGTTTTATAGATGACAGTGTTTTTTTTCTGAATGTTAAATGTAAACAATCCATTAAAATAAAAAATGAAAATTCTTTTTGTTTCCTTTTCCTCTTGGGCCTTCCCAAAAGGAGGTCGACACCGACCCAGTTTGAAAAATACTTACCTAAGCCAATCACTGCCCAGCATGTATTCCCTTGAGCAACTTGAGTGGGCATGATGCCATCTGAACAGATGGGCATTACTGTAGGCAACCAAGAGACCATGCATGTGAATCAAGTATGGGTGTTTACAGCATCATTTCCCTGATGAGAATGTCAAAATGGCAGCCCAGTCCGAGCCTTTGGCTCAGTTCACTTGCATTTCACTAATTCAGCTCTAAAATGGACAACTTCATGAAATAAATTATTAACATTAAGTTGGGTGGTCCCTATTTTACTTCATTGAATTGGGCAGAGCAAGTGGGTAATGGACTTGCTGGAAACACCCTGCCTGTAGAAGGGAGGTTTGTTCTTTTGTCAAAGGAGGGCAAAGAAACCCCCACGTCTGTGCCAGGTATAACATAACAAACAGGCCAACACATCAGTAATACAGATGTACTCCAAACTGAAAGGAAGAAGCATTTTCACTTTTTTTTTAGGGAGGCATCTTATTTCAATCAAAATTAAAACAGTATAAAGGGGGGCTTACGTATGTGATGTATTTGAATAATATCCCAGTGGAAGGTCAGCTCCTTAAAGGTGCACATATTGAATTAGGATTTCACTGCTGTCCTAAAGAGAGATGCACATAAATGGTGCAACATTTCTGAGCCCAGCAGTCAGTGTAAATCCTGTATGTAAATCCTGAAGTGATTTCTAATGAATTATCATTGGATGTTCTCTACCATCTGTTAAAAAGAGAACTCCAAGTAAGAAATAAAGACTGGAGTTTGAAAATTGAATCAACACCTTTATCTACTTTAACAAAAAATGTCTGTAAGACGTGTCCATATATAAAATGTCTATAAGACATGTATCCTGGAAACATGATTTAAAGTATATATCTGAAATGCTGTTACTATTTTATTTTTCTTTTGATGATCTGTTGTATTTTCTTCTTGCTGGCTTCTGTGTGATTGTGCAATGCTAACTGCTTATGTAGCCTTCATTTTTAGATGTGGTAATCTACATAACTTTTTGCTTTCCTAGGTGGCTACTCAGCCTGAATTTGAAGAATTGGCATGCTGAACCATCAGTATCAGGTATGATATACTTGAATACATTTTTCTTTCAGGAATAATGCAATATCTTATAGATAATAGCTAAAACTCCTAGTGTTTTACAGTTTTTTCTGGTTTTGTTTGGGACTGTTTTTGTTTTATTTAAATAATCTAATTTCTTTATCTCCTAGGAAATACCTAGTGAGTTTTACATTTAATCCTGTCCTTTAGTTGGGAATTCAGGAAAAAAAGAAACAGCTTTTCAAAAACATTAAGATTACAATGAAAATAAAAATACCGCTTTTCTAACACTTGGTTGGAACAAAGAGCATCTGAAGTGTGTAATTCTCTGTATGCAGATTATTTAATTATTTTCCTGTCTTATTTCAAACTATCAAAATTAATGTTTTCATTTGTCTTCTATACTGTGCTGTGATGGCTCCGTCTTCTGCCATTAGACTTGCTAAAATGCTCTGATACCTTCTTTTTCATTTTCTAGGGAGCGTAATGTTTATTTTCTTTGCTCAATGTCATGGTAACAGAAAGACTTCCTTTATATTATAGCTGAGTTTGTGCTTTAAATACAAGCAGGGCAGGTTGGAGAGTGCAGTATATCCCAAGTGGAAAGACAGCACTAGCTTTCTGGGTGCCAGCACATACTCCCAGCTGTTGCTGTTGCTCTGGGGTCACAGATGCAGCTGACACTGAATTGGTTAAAAATGTAGTAGCTATGCTTGGGGACACAAGCTCAAATTTTCAGGGCCTGATTATTCTGTTAGTTTCATATGTGCAATTCCCATTGAAGTCAGCAGAAGCACTGCATGCAAACCTGACAGGCTAATTTGGAGCCCAGAACTGCGAAGGATGTAATCATACATTTGATTTCTGTGGGTGCTTGGGGTGTAATTCTCACCCATCTCCATGATATTAGGATTTTCCACAGCTTTTGAAGGTTTGGATGAAGCCAAAAAATATTAGGTTACTTGTGATATTATATTTTCAATGATCAGGGGAAGAAAAAGAGAAGTAAATGAGCTCATATTGGACCAGCCCAGAGTGAAAAATGTGTTCTACAGTGCTCTGAAAACTGAGCTAAGAGTAATACAACGTATGGCACATTATGTACAGGGAAGGGCCCCAAGGGATGAAGGCAAACTAATCAAAGGAATAGCTAATGGCCTAGAAGGAGAATGGGGAACAACCTGCTTCTTACAGAGCCCCCTGAGCTCAGAGGACTGGTGTGCAGACTACTGGGACCCCAGCTCAAGGTCTCAATGATTTTATCCAAAACGAGTCAAATCCAAGACAATTTTTAAATGTCTATATATTTTATACTTCTATCAGAAATTTCTTCCACACAGGGAACAGAGACAAGTACTGAGGCTGGGCCACTACTGCCACATCTGCACAGGCTTCTATAAAATTACTTATGCCTGTACTCCCACAGCACACCAGGGGTAATACTGCTGGTCTGGTTTGCCTGCTGACTGATCAGCATCTCAGGGCAAATAAAATTGTCAAGTAAAATGGTTTTGGCACTGGATCATTAAAAGATGATCTGAGAAGGTGACCAGCAAGGTCTAAGCAAGCTATCACTTGTTTCAATAAGCAAATGGAGACCAAAGACATCTTTAATATGATGCTCCCAGTGTCAGTATTAACTTTGTTTCTCATCTGTTTTCAGATTAATGGGACTGAGAAATCCAAGAAAGAAAGTGGAGGTGAGAGTGATGCTGATTACACTGGAAGGTATGGCACTTGGTGAGCTAATGGAGAACAGAATTACAGACATCCATAGGAATTGAAGGAGCCTTACAGTAACAAGGCAGGGCAGGCAGGGCAGCCTGCACAATGGAGAACGTGGAGGTTCACTGTGCCCTCTCTCTTGAAGCCTACAGCTTTGGGAAAAGGTGAAAATACAGTCTTAGGAATACCGCATTTCTTTGGCATCCCTAAATGCACTAATTAATATTTGTAGGAGATGAAAAGAGCTGTTTGCATTAGGTGCTATTAATGATCAGTTTTCAAACTGTTTGTATCATTTTTCTGTGGTTACAGCAGAGGACTGTGCCACTGAAATAAAGAAGGAGTTTTCAGCCTGTAACAATGAAAAAAAGTTAGTCCAATACCAAGGGTATTTAAGGCTTACACATAAAAAATTATGTGTAAGATGGACACAGTACTAGATGGCCCCAAGGATGAGGGTTAAATGTAAGGTACTTAAAGTTTACATTGCTTTACCTGCGTGTGAATAAGGGAATTAATGCCAGGAACCACATCTTGCTCCCTGGGTGCTGGGGGATGTTGGACATGTCAGGCCATCAGGTTGGGAATTCCAGGTTAGGATCGGGACAGCTTTGTCTGGAGCTTTGCCTGAGCAGACCACACTCGCCTCACCTGTATGTTGTAGTTGCTCTGTATATCAAGGACTAATAAACAGTTTTAACATTAGAAAAATATGCAGCTTCTATTTTCACATTTGAGCAGTTGTTATGTAGAAAAGCACCTTACAATATGAAGTTCTGGCATGAAATACTTCAATTTTAGAGTAGATGCTGTAAATGTCAACTGTGTCAAAGAGAAAGATGGTTCTCTGAGAATTCAGGACAGCACAAATGCAGAGGAGAGGTTTGAAAGATGGTGGTGGGGGTGCTTGGCTTAGGAGAGGAGAGGCATAATCTAGGAGTGGAAAAGGTTGGAAAGAGAGCAATAAGGGACAGCTTGGTAGGGCCAGAGGTAGGGTGGATGGGGAGTGAGATTGCTGAACCTGGATTTAGAAATTATCTTAAAGAGCTGACTTTGATCCTACAGTTTATGCAGGACAGTTCTAAGTATATTTTGCAAAATTGTAAATGTTGAATGAAATCAAGAAGTTGAGCAGGGCAGACAGTCTGCATTGTCGGGGAGAGCAGTAAATGAAGCACAGTAAAAAAAGGGAAGCTTATAGATGAAGAATAAGTAGTCTGACTTTTAGGTTACTGAGCTGAAAGCAATGGTGGGATATCCAGCAAAAAGGGTCAGAAAGTGTCAGAGATACAGAGGTAGATAGGGAGAGGTGAGATGAGGAATCAATAAAATAAATCTGCTGCATAGTCTTGAGAAGGGTTAGGTTGCCTTAATAACTAGTGTGCATGAAGGAGAAAATACAGAAAAACATGAGTGCTGCTGATGTGCACTGGGAGAAGAAAGCTGAAGGGTACCAGAAAAAAACCCAGGAGTCTGTCAGAATGAGAATAAGAGATTTGCTTTGGACAGAAGGAAGGATTTATGTTATATAGACTGATTAAGGAAAACAAACCTAGTGTGGAGACCTCTTGATATGGCCAAGATGTGATCTTTTGAGGTAGAGTTTGTAGAAGCTTTCATAGTCAGGAGAGTGACAATGTTTACTATGCGGAACATAGCCACAAATTAGCTTTTTTGGGACTTTGGCAGTTAGGTATTAAAAGCAGGTCCTAGTGTGCCTATGTATATGCGTGTATATATATATATATATATATATTTTCATGCTGAGGCTGTCCCTGATCCCCAGGATGGTTCCATGTGAACCTCACTGCCCCAAAGTAGCAAGGAGGCAAGGGGGTTGTCCTCTGCATGTGTTTTGTACTGGAGCTATTCTGGCTCATCCAGTGATTTTAGGTTCCTGTAGGAGGCTTATTCCTACAGGGAGTAATATATGCAGCAGATGTTTGCAGTGACAAAAAACAGCCTTTCAAAAGAGGCTGCATTTTTTCAACCCAAATATGTTTCTGTGTGAGAATGGCAACACAGACAGACTATGGATGTGTACAGGCTTGTAGTGTGAATTTCCAGTGCTCATATATATTATTTTTCTATGAGGGACAGCTAGATCTTATTGTTATGTCCAGCGGTGTCTCTTGCATGCTAGTCCTGCTCTTTGCAGAGGTTTGGATTCTGGTTTGTGGGTAGCTTGTATTTTGTCATTGGTATTTCACTGAATCTCTGAGGTAATTCTGGACAGGTCATTCTGCACAGGTAATTCTGCTCATCTCTGGACAGGTGTTCACAGTACTCAGTGTGCTCCTACATGGCTCCTACTTCCATATTATAGGGAAAAGATGAGTTTTATCACTTCACTGTGACAACAGTGATAGGAACCCTTGGTCTAGGTTGTACATGCTGTTCATAAGATAGCATAGAAATTCTCCACAATTGTAAATAATTGTTTGTACATTTTTAACTAGGGAATAAAAGCAAACCTCAATAGCCAGGACGCAGTGCCACATAAGTGTGTTTGCTTCAGAGTAGAAATTGGACAGAGGCACACAAATAAATACAAACCGATAGCTGTATTTTTGAATTTGTTTTGCAGATGTTTTCATGTCGTTGATAGTTTTTATTTGATGCTGCTATTAACTACACACTGTAAAGTGAAGCCAGCATTTGGAAACTGATTTGTTACTCCAGGAGCGGAGAGAGAAGTTTCAGTGGGAGACTGCAAGTGAAGAGTATTAATACTGCACTTAGCTGTGGCTCACTGTGCAGATCCTGGTGTTACAGACAGGTACGTTTGGACAGAGATTTGCACCTGTATTTCAGCGTTATTTCTTATTTCACCTTGCTTGGAGTAACTGCTGGTTCCTGGTGAGATGAGCTGCACTGCTTGTTTCTGCTACCACTCTGCTTGTTTGCCTTGCCTGTCCTTTGGGTAAACTCTAGTGATGGTGTGCCAGCAGGAAGGAGAAAGATTGGTTCAGCAAGCTGCTCTGGTGGAAAGCTGTCCTCCTGAGAATGAAACAGAAGTAGAGTCTTCTGTCGTGCAGGGGAACCGAACTCAGTCTTATGATGACTGCATGGTGCCCACATCCCATGTGAGGGAGAGGCTGGAAATCTACTGCTGCTTGTGGGAGGAAAATGTGGGAGTAGAGCCATCCCTTTGGTGGTAGCCTGCAGTTACACTGGATTGGTTAAAGTAGGAAGTCTTTTGACACTCTTGAGGCAACTGAACGTACGAGACAGGTCAGTATGAATTCATCCGGATTTAGTGGTGCACATACAACTCTTGGTGTCTGCATTAGGGACTTTGTGGAAATGAGTTTTATAGGAACAAGTTTGAGGTGGAATTAGCTTTTGGTTTGTGTGTTATTGTGTATAAAAAGAAAAACAAGCATTTGATAAATTATTTACAAAACCAGCAGTCTTTGAAATGCACTAATGTACTACACCTGTTGCTAAACAGCTGCTATAAAACTCTCCTGGTCTCTATCAGGGTGAAATCTTCACCAGTGTAGGACTGGGTGAGGAAGTGGAGCTGTGTTCCATCACTCAGCTTGCGTGCATGCCAGAATCCAGACTTTCAGCTGCTTTTCCTTGCTCCCTTCACAAGATCCATGGTATCACACACTGAGTGTTACAGCTATGAGCTTTAAAAGCAGCACAGATCTGTAGCTCTCACCAGCATTTGGTTTTTAAATCCTTTTCTGTATGCTCATATGTTTGTCATTTAAGTTACTTATTTTTAAATTACAACTGAATCAATATTTCACATTATCTGGGGGTATAAGCATCATGATTCAGGAAAGGCCTGATACACGGACCTTGTTCACTCTGAGGATTTCTTTCTGATAGTGGATGGTTTGTGATGCTCCCTGTAACAGCAAGGGTGGGGGAATTGCTCCACTTTGAGCCTTTTGAGTTCTATCAAAAGTACTGCTTTGTGGTTACTGCTTAAATCCTGTAAACACTTGTTGCTCAGAAGTGGCCCTTCCTCTGTCTTGAGTCTTTTGATTTTTTTCCCTTCTTGCAGGGATACACTAAAAATGCTTTTGTTATGTATGAGGAGGTAACATTTCAGAATTAACCAGCTGTGTGAACTCCTTAGATTCCTAATCCTCTCTTCTTCAAATGTTTAAGACTCATCTAATGGGCTTCACCAAACAGCTGTTCCCTTAACCTACTTCTATTTTTTTTTTTTTTCAAAAGTGGTCCTGCCTTTTTTCATACTTAATAGTTCTGTTTAATTTCTGTGATTCATTTTGGTTAGTGAGAAATGCTTGCATTCAAATAGGCTTTGATGCAAATGCTAACTTCTCTGAAGCAGAAGTATGTCCTTTTCCCTATTTAATTGTGGGACTTCCTGACCCTATGCTGAACAACACTTCGTTTTTTCCAAAGCTGAGATCTCCACAGTAAGAGCTGAACACGGGCAGTTTTGGGGTTGGATTTTTTGTCTGCTTGTTTTGTGATGGGCTTTTTTCTTTGTGGATCTAGGGGAGGGAAGTTGGTTGGTTTGTTTTTATTTTTTTGCCCAATGTTGATTAAACAACTGGGTTTCTTTGGTACTGAAAAGTGTCCTGAAGTAAAATGAAGTGTGGTGTATCTGTTATTCTAATGTAAGTTTTAGTGCTGTTTAAATTCTCAGTAGCTGTATGACTTCTGCTGACATGCTGTACTGTCTATGAAGAAAATCAAGAGTGTTTGAAGTCCAGAAGACAAGCTGAAAGTGTGATGCTTCCCCATTAAAAATAAACTTACATGCGGAGAGTGAACTAAATATTGCTTTATTTTTCCATAGGATAATCCTGGCTCCTTTTTAAAATAACATTTTAATAATGTCCATTGGAACTTGTGGCAGGACTGTTTAATGGACATTCTTAATGGTACTTTGATTCCTTCTTGTACAGTATTATAACGATACTTTTTTTCTGGCTCTGTATTGCCTGTTTGCCCTTCAGGCTACACAGATTATAAAATGAGATTTCTCTGCATCCAGCCACTGATCTACAGTCTCTTTTCTGTCCTCTAATCTGCTGTTCTTTAGTACTTTGATTCCTTATGTTCTTGGGTGGCCTTTCTTATCCCTCTCTTTTGGATTTAGTGTTTTCTCTAGTTTTTCCGAGGCTGCTTTCTCAATGTTCATTGTCTGTTTGGCATCAGCATGATCTGTAGCTTCGCTCTTTCTTCCTTTCATCCTTCACAAGATCTCTGCTGCATATGGTGGCCACCTTTCTTTTAAACTGCTTTAGCAAAAGCTCTTTCAAAAACTTAAGCAATCTCCAATCTACCTTCTTGCCCATTCTTATGTTCACTGTTCCCTCCCCACTATGCTCCTAGTTTGAGATCTGTCAACTCTGCATGACTAAATCAGTGTAAATAGGCTTGGCAAACAGTTTTGGGTTCTTATATGTTGGCTCTCCCTGGGTCCTCAGATTTTTTTCCCCTCCCTCTCTCTGCTAGAAAACCTGCTCTTTTCTCTCTCTCGGCACCATCTCTTGAGCACTGTCTATTTCTCTCCTTTTTCTGTCTTTGTCTGTTGTCTCCAGGGCCTCCACTGTCACATCATACAGTTCTTCCATCATATCTGGCATTTCTGACCTGATCTTCCTCTCTAGCTTGCCTACATTTTCTCATTAGTTACAGGCGTCCCCTGATTCTGTCAGACTTTTTTTTTTAAAGTTATTTCCTACAGCTTTACTAATTTTTTTTTCCCTGTGACTTTTAAAAATGTCCTCTAACAACTAAAGCAAACTGGTGGGGTTTTTGTGTTATCTTGCTTGCTTTCTTCCTTTTTTGTTTTGCATATTGACTTCCTGGAGCCATTCTGAAATACCCTCAGACCATCCCATTTGTAGTGCTTAACGCCAGCACCATCTGGATATCTACAACTACTGAGGAAGGCTGGAGTAGCATGTTAGCCTGCCTTTGTGATTTGAGAATTAACATGTTAAAACTGGCTATCATGATGCAATTTTTAGGTCTTTTAATATGGTTTGTACTACGTATGGTTTACTAACTGTTTATGTTGTCAGCATGGTGCCTTGAGCTTCCAGTTGCACA
The DNA here is from genome assembly GCA_013397915.1 of Daphoenositta chrysoptera. Classification (NCBI taxonomy): domain Eukaryota; kingdom Metazoa; phylum Chordata; class Aves; order Passeriformes; genus Daphoenositta; species Daphoenositta chrysoptera. The sequence continues at coordinate 31,296 of VZRO01003964.1, read as the reverse complement.
GCTTTAGCAATCTTCACTTACTGACATTCTCCTTCCTAGGGCCAAGTTTCCCAGGAGATTTTCATGTGACACAATCTTCTCTAAGTTAGAGCACTGAAATCTCTTAGCAAAATTAGTTTGTCAGGCTTTAGTACTGGGTGACCTCACTGTGAAACAGCCTCTAAAATACATTTTATGTGTCCAGATTGTCTAGGTAATTCCATTAGTATCATTCTCATGGTAGCTGAGCAGGTAGATTGTCTTATTATCACAGTGCCTGAATAAAATTCAGCCTAATTTAGTAGATGGTAAACTGCTGCTGCTATGGGTTCCATGTAATTCTTCACTTCCATAAACTTTTCTCTGTTTTTAATGTGAACTTTTTAAAGAGAAATACAATTATTTTTCTCCTGGTTAAAACCTTCATTTTTAAGTAATACACAAAAAATGAGTATAAATGTAGGTGATATATTTGATGTACTGTCATAAAAGTAGGAGAGCTGTTTCTTTTTATTTGTCAAAAAACATCTTTGAGTAAACGTTTCACTCTTTTGATAATGTATTGGTAAGGTTAGGATTGGTTAAAATTGACAAGGATGGGCATAGTATAAACTCCAGTATAGTGAGACTTAGCAATTAATAATTTTTCATAACAGAAAAGCAGCTAATATTTGCATTGTTTTTTCAAGTTTTCTTTCAAAATACACAGATCTTGTGTTGCCTGAAATCAACTGGGCTATAAAAAACTAAAAATAGTATTTCCTATTTGAAACTAGGCAAAAGTTAGACCTTGGATGGGGGAGATTGGGATAATCATAACACTTTTCATTTTTTAATTTTTTTTTTTAATCTTGAGATGTTGACTGTATCGAGGTGAAAGGGGATGTAGGTTCCATTGACAGACATGCCCCAAGGGTGTTTTGTGACTGTGGATTTCTTCGCCCTCTTCCAGTTCCAGACACCTCAGGTAACAGTACAAGTCCAGAAACTTCGTTTCTCATTTTTCTGTAAAGATACAAATTTTACCAGTAACCCCTGTGTTTCACTTTTATTGGTTACATTGCCTTCAGAACTGCCTTCATCCTTTCATACAAAGCAGCAAGTTGAAGTATGCGAAAGTGAAGTGTGCTTCTGTGAATATAATTTATTCCCTCTCAAGTTTTTGTTATAGATTTTAATCCTTGAGCTCCCTGACAGAATGATTTCTTGATGTTACCAGGAAGTAGTCACATCCTCTTCACTTGCACAGAAAACCCCCTGCTCTTGGAAAAAGCTGTAGAAGGTAGATTATTTCCAGTAAAATCTTTGAAGTTTAGCACTTGTGTGTTGAGGAATGCAGGACCTTAGAATGGTAACTTTAAGTTACAGGCTTGGCTACAGAGTTTTTGTAACAATATTTGCTTTAAAGGGTAAAAAACCCCAAACACATGAGTTTGGGGAAACAAGAAGCTTTATCAAACCATAAAGATCAACCTGCCTTCCTGACCAGCAGAGTTGTTCAGCACTTCTGGAGTTACATGCTCATGCCAAGGGAGGCAAAATCTTTGAATCCCTCTGGTCAGGCTGGCTGTTCCTTATGTTCCTTCTCCCAAAACATCAGAGTGTTCCCAGTGGATGTCCCTGCTCGAAGAAGGTTGCAGTGCATCTTCTGCTGCTTTATACACCATGTCAATTCTATGAAATCTGGCACACTGTATTGGCTACTACATTCTTCAAGGGGAGATTTCCTGACCCTGTTGTGAAGAGAAGGCTTTCACATGCTGCGCTGGCAAGCGAGTATGAGGAGAAAATAAGGCAACCTCCTTGGTGTTCTTTTGTAAGGGGGCAGTATATTCAATATAGCTTGTTCACTAATTGCATGTGTTAATTTCTCAGAAGTGGTTGTCTACAGCAGGTAGACTCATTGCTTTCACAAGCAGAACAGTATTTTAATATTAAAATAATTGTATTAATTTACCAAAGGAAATAAAAAGAGGAAATAAATGGTTTAAGTGTCTATTGTCACATGCAAAATCCTTGATTTGTTAACAGGACCATGTAGAGAGGAAGCATTTTATTTTAATCTCCCTGAGTTCTGTTAAGCAGCAAAGAACCACTACTTTTGTGGTGCAGAAGTCCACAGATCTGGCTCTGTGGTGAGTATCTCCTGTGGAGATCTTGCTCAAGGTTGGAAAAGTTCATACACTGAATCAGTAGGACCCAATTATTAGCTCTTTTTCCCCGACCATCCCAATGTGTGTGTGTGTGCACGTGCTCACCATAACAGACACAGTCACCAGTCGTACACACGCTCCTGGCTGAGACAAGTGCTGAAGCTTTTTAATTTAGAGAGCTCTGTTACTTGCGGGGATTATGGTTCACATTTAAAATATCATCAGTTTTCACTGTAATGTAGAACACACAGCTGCTACTGCATTTTCAGACAAGGTATTTTCAGCAGTAACTTTTCCTTTAGCAATTATTCAAACATTCATTAAACCCCCCAAACAAATAAACCCCTTCTTCTCCAGGTTAAATACATAGGATATAGGAATAGCCATAGCCTCGTTCCTTTTCCATTTCACACAGTCTTGTAACAGTATGAGCTCGAGTATTTCTATAAATTGATTTCTGGACCATGCTGGATACCTTTCTGGAGGGGCCCTGCAATGAAGAGGCATATGAGCTTTGTGATGTACCCTTCTAGCAGCTAGCACTCTCCTTCTCCTCTCCTTGTTTGTAAATCTGACAGCAGGACCTCGTCCTGCATGTACAATGCTGGCTGATTTTATAATCCTTGTTGGAGGTCAACTGTCTTTTTAGAGTTTTAAGTGTGTTCTGGATGGTGTTTGTTTTGTTTTGTTTTGTTTTGTTTTGTTTTGTTTTGTTTTGTTTTGTTTTGTTTGGGGAGGGGTGTGTGTGTGTAGTTATACCAAGAAAATAATTTAGAAACCACTATGCAACTTGGTGGCAAGCACCACTTCTTTATGTGTTTAACAGCTCCCAGAAAAACTGCCTGTAGTTCAGCAAGGTTACTTACCAAAATCTGTGTGGTTTGGGGCATAGGATGGTGCTCTCAAACAGTGCTTGTGCTATTAAGTTTACCATTCAGGAGATCACAGACAGGAGTGCTTTGTGATTACGGTAGTGGACTATGATTTGGGGCATTTGGCTCCTTTCTGTTGCATTCTTTCAACAAGAACTTAAATGAGTGAGTTAACCTCTCTTTCTCAAACTTCTAACAAGCATTTGCAGTAGTCTTGGGTATGAACAAGCCTTAGGTATGAACAGCTTTAAGGCAGTCTTCTGTGCTTCTATCTACATAAACCTGAGTTTTTGGTGCATTGTCTTGCTTTAGCTTTGAGATTTTTTAATTTGCTGGCTAAAGGGAAATGTATCAGTCCTCCTTTGAGAATGGCAGGAAAGATGTTTTGAGAGATTATTGGAATTAAAGAGATTCAGCACGTACCCTAATTGCAAAATACTTAAATTTGACATTGTACTTTCTGAAGCATTATAGCCATTCTGTGATCTAGTGTAGGTGTAAGTTCCTCATTAAATGACTTCTAAACAATATGGAGGTGGGAGTGATGTGTATGTCATTGCTGAAATGTGTGTTACAGCCCGTTAGAGGTGTGCAGTGCCAGCTGATCTTCAGCTCTTCATTGTACTGATATCTCTAACATTTGCTGAAGAATTTTGTGGGCTTGCTGCTTCGGATGTTCATGCTAATTATTTTGCCTAAGGCTCTATAAATAAATACAGAAATGCACCATTGAATTCAAGTTCCTGTGCTGTGTTTGTGGTGCTGTGTTTAAAGCAAGGCAGCAGAACAGGGAACCTCTGCTGGGTCCCCAGCAGTGGTGGCGCCTCAGCCTTTGGGAGCTGGGTAGCTCTGCCGGTTTGGCCAAATTTGGAGGAGAATATCCTCCGAGGGAAGGCAGGTCACCACCACCCCTCCCCGCACCAGGTTTGGGAAAAAAAAAGAATTTTCCTCGAAGGAAAATGAAGGAGAACAAAACCTATTTATTTAACAAACACACAAAAAAAGGACAATAATGCTAAACAACAAAATCTCTCGCTGTGGAGAGAAACCTGGGAAGACCTCAGAGTCCTTCTCTGGGTGTGGCCTCTCTCCTCCTCCTCGGAGCTTGGTTGGACTGGTCCCCCCTGGGCCCAGTGTGTTCTGGTATTGTTGAGCAGTCCAGAAGAGAAGAAGAAGGAAAAAAACCCAAAGTCCCAGGAAAAAGTTTAACTCTCCGTCTCTCTCTCTTCTGAGAAAAGGAGCCAAAAGCTGGGAAAAAAGACAGGAGGTGCTTTTCTCCCCTCTTCTCCCCACAGCAGCACCGCCAAAAGAAATAGCAGTGTCCTTGGAGCACAGAACTGCTTTGAAAAAAGTTTGTCTGGTTTTTTTTCTCTCGCACCCAGTTTTAAAGGCACAGAAAGGCAAAGGATTCATCTTCTGGGCATAGAGTGATGATAGGGGATACACATCATAAAGTCACCCCAAGACATTAGCAAAGCTCTGGCTACCTTGGTCAATGTCTGTACTTCAGTGGTGTAGTGCAATGGTGGCCTGGCTGCCCATGGGAAGGTTTGTCTTTCATTGCTGCTTCTTCAGAGGATGGTGGTTTGCATGTGTCTGAACTGAGCTTCTTGACTGAAATTACTCATCATCTAAGGAAAGTTTGAGGAATCAAACTGCACTGTAGCACAGTGACAACCAAAGAGACTCCTTGAGATATTTTATGAAGTAATATAGCAGTTAGCATGCTCTCCTTGTTTGTGTAGGGGAATGTGCATGTGAAAGAGCCTAAGCACCATTTCCATAGGCTTTGTTCATTCCTAGTTACCTTATTCATCCTTATCAGCAGCAGTGAGTGGCTGCTAGTGAAAACTAAAGCAGAGTTCAGGTTGCTGTCTTGTATGGTGGGTGCAGAGACCTCTACCTACTACTCTTCAAGTTCAGCATTGCTCTTTATCACGTCCCAAATAGCTGGACATATAACTCAGAGCTGTGTTTCACATTTAAGATAATCTCTTTGCAGTCTGCAGCTCACTGATTGAAGTGATAGACAATATAACATTAGCACCTAAACTGAAGTGTGATGTTTCTAGTGCAAAGATCAAGGGAAAGCATTTGAAGTTAAACACAGGTTGTTTTTACTGTATGAAACTCCTTTTTATTGTGTGATTTTCTTAGTTTCTTAAACTTTGATCAGTGTTTTTTCAATAAAATTGCGAAGCTGAGTTAGTTCAGGTCCTACAGTGTCTCTTAAGTTGTTAGACAGAAAGTAGATATAAACATGTCCTGTTTATTTTTTTATGCATCCTGTAATAGAGGCTATACAGTATTATTTTCAGTCTTAAGTTTTTCAGCTTTCACAAAAGGACTTGAAGTTGTATTAATTTTAAAGGACATGCTATGGTAGATGAACTTTTCAACATAGAGGAAGAGAGCTTTTGCTGTAATTCCTTTGATAATCCTTAATAATGGAGTAACATGTAAAAGGCTTCTACTAAATGACCAAACCCTCCTTAAAGTTACAAAAAATTTCTTCAGAAGAACATTTACTAACTCTTACATAAACTCTAAAATTTTTATTCTTTATATTGGGTGTCTGCTTTGAGCTTGATTTAGTTTTTGATCTTTTACCTTCCTTTGTCCTCTTTGCTTAAGATTTTACACTGTGTTTTTTATCTGTACTTCTGGTATTCTATGATCTCTGATTGTTTTATGTTTTCAGGACTCTAGAAGTTTTAGAATATTTCTTTAAAATCATTATTCTCACTGCTGTCTGTCCAGACGCTTTTTTCTTAGTTTTAAAGAATTACATGTTTCAAGGTAGAACCTTCCTTGCAGCATTTTCTTGCTAATTAGTAAGAAGAAATTTGCAAAGAATTTCTGTCTTCAACATTTCAGACCATGGCCATGTGACAAGTGGGTAAAGAACAAAGTCTGGATTAAAAAAACAAACAAACAAAACCAAACCCAAATAATGTCATCCACTATAAATACCGCCTTCTAAAATGAAAACTGATTTTTAAGAAGAACCTTGAACATTTTTTTAAATATACTTTTCATTTATCTTTCAGGAAAAAAACTAACATTTAACTTGACTCTACCATCTTGAACTAAGCAGTGAGAGGGCACATGAGTTTTGGAGGGGATAGATGTAGTACCAGATTTGAGATCTCATGGTTTGATTCCTAAGATGTTACTTTACCTTGTGCTGTTTGAACCTCCTTTAGGCTATAACTTAGGCTGTTGGAACTCTTGACATCTCTTTGCACAGTAAGGCTCTTGTGTGGCAGAAATGGCAACAGAGACTGCTGGGCTAAGGTGGCTTCAGCCATTTTATGCTTTAACAGAATGGAATAATGCAGCTGTGTGAGCTCATACACAGCGTGTCCTTCATCCATGACAGAAGCAGCTGAGCTTCAGCTATAAAGTAAATGACCTTGATATTTGGTGCCTAATTGGCATGCGAAGTAGACGGGGAAGGTTTTACAGAGCTGGCTTGCTCAAGTGGTGGTTAAAAAGCTGTGTGATTTACCTAGTAGTAAGCATGCCTATAAATGCAGAATTATTTATATTTTTCCTTAACTAGTGAAGCAGCAGGCTGATTGTCTCTATTAAAGGTTTTCATTTAATACTAGCCAAAATTGAAAGTTTGACATCATTCCTTTTACAGAAGAGTGTAAGTTTATTAACATTTGGGAGCTACACTAACAAGAGCTCCTGACTATTGCTTATGTTTATTTTTTAGAAATCAGAAGTTCCTCCTGGGGATAGTTCCAGGAAATTTCAAGTACCAGGTTCCTGTTCGAACAACTTCTCTGTAGTGTTCAAAGTGGTGTAGGTAGTATGGTCAAGACCAATCTGTATTTTTTGGTTTATGTGTGCAAGAGCTTTCCACAGCTTCCTGGGCACTCTGCATGTGTTCTTTATTCTTCAGAAATCTGATTTGCACCAATAGTGTAGCTTCATACACAAATAATTCTCCCCAAAAGAGGAAGCCCTTACTTTGCATTCCTCAGCTGAGGAATGTAATAGGCTATTGCCATGTGATTTTCTGCTGAAGATCTTTACAGGTTTTGTTTCAGGCTCTGGCTGACATGGCCAGCTCTGGGCTTTCTGCTGCCAGGTGCTAAAATGTACTCAAATATTGACTTCCTAGCCAGAGAGAGGTGCTGGACCTCCAAGTTAAAACACTGTTTATATGCTCATGGTTACATTTTGAATTGAACCTGGAAATAGTCACCAATAAAACCTTAGGTATGGTACAAATGCTTCCTGTATGCAACATTAAGACTAAAATTAATGTCTGTGGTAAATGAGGTGATGTTTCGAGGAATTCCTGTTGATCTCCTGTTACTTTTCCTTTTTCCTTCTTTTTATTACAGATTAAGTTAATGGGTTTCAGATAGAGAAAATTCAGGGCTTGAAGAGGGCTCTTTGGTTTGCTTTTATTTACTTATTTATTCTTAAAATGAACCTAGTCCAACACCCAGTCGAGTCTACTTGGGTCTAGGTCACACTGAGCTTCAGTCAGCTTCAACCTTAGAAGTGGACATTGAAATTATTCTATCCAGCAGAAATTATTCTATGTACAAAGAGAAATTTTGTCTCAGCATCGATCCTGAAATGTTATAGAGGAGTCTCCATTACATACTTTCTGAACCTACAATGTCATTCAAGGGATTCAGAAGACACTGACACAGAGCAGTTCACTTTGACAGGATATCTAAATCCTGAAAACAGATGCTCGCTGGTGCTTCCTGCAAAAATAAATTAGAAATAGAGATAGTGCAGTTCAATCTGAATGCCATTTAGAAGCCTTTTAGGAGTGGTCCAGAACTAGGAGCAAGTGCTATTTATTTTTCTCTTGTTTTAGATATATCAAATATTTAATCCTTAAGCCTTGCTGAGCTATATAATTATTTTAATTAGTCTAGGAAATACAAGTGAAAATCTTAGCAAATTCTCTCCAGCCCTTCCAGCTCATCCACACTGACCAGTCTGGCATTGCTCCAAGAGCAGCTACAATTCATAAACTTAAAGAAGCATTAAACACATTGATCACGTTAACCAAGAGAATAAAAGTTGCTGCCTTCTACCATTAGGTTCAGAAAAGGCAATCAATAGGGTTCTTTGGGACTATCATTTTGTAGTAGTGGAGAAATTTAATTTCAGACATAATTTTATAACCTCTGCACAACTGTTCTACAATTTTCCATATGCTTTATTTGAATGCCACCCATCAGAATCTGCCCAAGGCAAGGATGTCTGTCCTTCGCCTTTGACTTTTTCCTTTCCTCCCTCTGCTCAATATATTTGCAGTAGCTGTTACTTGGGGTACACCCAATCATAGCATGGAACAGAGTTCCTCCCACAGTTGCAGCCTTCATGAGTCAGGAAAACACAGCTGAAACCATTCGATTAAAAACCTCCTTGACCCCAAGGAGCCCTTCTGATCAATGCTGTGTTTTTGTTAAGGGAACTTCTGCCCTGCTCTCAGAAGTGAGGATGTGTGGCTGGGATCACAAACTCCAACACAGGGACAAGGGCCTGAGTCTGTTGGTTACTCTTGTGTTGTTAAGTCAAGGCCAGGATAAGAAAGTGGCCACAGCTCATGGCAACAACACTTTCACCTGGTTTCAGCATTCATTAAGGACATAAGAACATACATGTAATGAGGTACAAGTTCAGCCCAAAGGTCCTGCCTGGTCCAGGAGTTAGCATGCAGCAGTAGATGCTTGGGGGAGACATGAAGATCGTATGTGTGTCTTTTTTTTTTTTCTGCCTTCCCACAGTTTGCATTTCACAGATTGTGGTTTATTATGCCAAGCTAATATTTTAAAGCCTACTGAATTTTAGCTGGTTTTGTTGTGTACATCACCAAAGAAAAGAGGACACCAGAAGGTACCATTTCCACTGCTTCAATTTTACAGGTCAGTGATTCCTTCTGAGGAGATTGAAATGTCTCAATGTACAATTCTTGCTCAATTTAACCAGGTTAACAGTACTATGTTTGCAGTGTCTTTTCGATGATTTCATGATCCTCTGTAATGGCATCTGGTTTTTTAACATATTTCAGTCCACTGGTAAATGTTGATGATTGTCCTTGAAGAGCTGTCATAACTACCTACAGCATTCTGCTGCATGCGTAGGGATTGAAAATCAGCTTGAAGTTATGATATGGCTTTCATTTCTTTTATATCCTCTAGGTTTAGTGAAGGTGTTTCTGGAGAAAGTGATTTAGAAACTAAGTTGATCACTGTCTGGCTGTCTCAGTGTTACTTTAAGTGGGAAGCCAGTCTCTGTCTCTTTTTTTCTGTATGCATTGCTGTTCAACACCTTAAGCCCTGAGCAACACTTTTGTCCTGTGTGCTAACATGATGCAAAGAAAACACAGTTGTAAATTTACAGGGCAGCTGTGATTCTGTTATACCTCTGAGGATAGGTTTTAAAGGGCTGAATATCTGTCTGTGAATTAAGAGTACAGGACATGGGCTGTTTATCTCGATCCAACTGGGATGTTTTGTGAGGTTATTGTCTGTAGCAACAAAAACCATGGAAAGTCGTAGGTGAAGCCAGAATGAACAGGAACCTGTTGGAAGCAATCTAGAGAATCAATATTACCGGTGACAGTTTTGTCAACTGTAGGGTGCCTGTATCTGTATCCTGCTTTACTAAATAATCAATCTATTGACTGCCACTTTAGGCTTTCTCTGTATTCAAGGCACCATGCTTGTTCCTGAGATACAATTAGTGTCTGGGATTTGATGAATATGGGGGGAAATATATTGATTAGGATTTTCCCTTCCTTTCATAAGAAGGGTAAAGGAAGCATTGTTTTCAATGTGTTGAACACTAGCACCGAAACATGTTTAACTTCTTGTTAGATAAAATATGTACTCTCTGATGGTAACACAATGATTCCCGACTGTCTTACCAATACATTACCAAATAAAAACATATTTATTAAAAATATATAAATAGACAAATCTGGCTCTAAATACAAATGAATATTTATACTTTAAGATTGCCTTCTTTCAATTTACTACTAGATGCATACACTTTGAAATTTCTACACTGTTCAGAATTGCCTTAGAAGAGACTGTGTTACTTGAGTGACTCATGACATGGAGAAAACATGCAGATTTCCTCTGCTTCCAGGACAATGGGGGAAGGAATCAAAAATGGCGTGGAAACAGACTTAATGGAAATTTTTTCTATATTTTTTTTCCTTTAACTGTAACCAAGTTTAAAAAAAAAATCCAGTAAGGTTTAAAAAAGGTTTGTTTCTTTTATAATTTCTTAATGGGGTAAAGAATTCCTGTAAGACTTGTCACAGATGATCCTTTTGCTTTTGTATTAGAATTTGAGGGGGTCTGGAGCAGAAAAGCTGGAAAATTAAAGAATTGGCGCCAGCATGAGCATAACAAAAACGAAGAATGAATATACCAAAGGGAATAAGAGATTCAAAAATCTGAATTTTGTGGATTTCTTTGACTTGTATCTGTGCATAAAATATCTAAGCATGTCTTTGGGTAATATTTGAGACAGAGGTATTTGTTAAAGTCTTAAATTTGAAAGTGTATCACCTGTAAATCAAGCAGGAAAACCAGGGAAGAATAGCCTTAACATACTTTATAAGTTTTCAGTTATGAATCAAATAGACAGCAGAACTTAAAACCTGTCAGGTCTTCTTTATAGACATCCTAGAGCATTGAAAATGTCTCTGTGGACATTTTCCAGAATTCATTCAATACTCAGTATAAACTTCTGTGTTTCTCAGGTAATCTTATAACTAACTCTAAATGAGAAAGATTCAGACCTTATATTTTTGTGCAGTCTGTATGGACTGTATATTAGTTTGAATAGCTAAGAACTCAAAGTAAAAGTTACAAATGGAAAGAAAGTGATAACAATTGGTTGAGAAGTTTTTGTAAGAACCATGGCAGTTTCATTTATAGATCAAAGTCAAGTCTTTACCCCTCACTTTTAAATTCCCTCTCATTTTTTGGCAATTTCTCAATTGTCTGTTATTGTCCTAGATCTTTCATGCCATTTTTTTATAACTTTTGACCCATCTCTTCTTGCTGAAGGCAGAGTTAACTAGTGCTCTAAATTGTTCAATTGTTCTATGTGGATTTTTGAAGACTAGGATTTTTGAGATAGCAAGAATAGTTCCACTGGCTTCTCTGGAGATACTTTTAGATCTCTCTGGTGCTTCCCCAAGTACCACCTGCTTAAGCAAAGGAAGCTCTTCAGCAATGGCTTCTTAATGAAAGAAGTTGTTAAGTACAGTATAGGTATGCCCTTTAATTTTTTCATTACCTGGTTATAAATCTAGATGGAATGGTGAATGAAACACTTCAGAAGTTTGTATGGCTCAATAAATTAAAATCCAAATTTCTTCTAAGGCGTGGAGAATGCAGTGATGGACATCAGTTTTGTGTTTGAAAAGAGTTTACATATGTTAGTAAATTTAAATAATGAGTTAAATGGTTTTTAAATGATAGAGTGTGAGGGCATATCCTTTACATAATTACTTTAAATGCTTTTTTATAGCTTCGGGTTTTATGTTGGTAATCACATTGCTAACTGACAGTCTGCATGCTGTAATCCTGCCTCTTTGATGGTTTTCACCTTGTTGAAGGGGGTATTCATTTGATCTCTCTTTAACTGGCAAAGATAACTTCAGGAAAAAACAGTGCTCTAGTAATTCTGAAGTAGTTTGAATGATGTGCTAACATTCTATAAGAAATAGATGTTTCCTTGAAGCAACTTATTGACTTTCAGGTGTTTTTGCAAAGTAGGAGTTTTGATAAAATGCTAAGCAATAATTGGGCTAGTTTTCACGGTATATCATTTTTAGACTCAATAATAGTTCCTTAAGGAAGGGGGATAAAATAAAATTAAATGAAAATACAGTGATTAATTAAAGTATGCTAGATGGGCACAACTATCTTTTTCCTTTGTACACATTAAAATCCTTATGTAATAAGTAAATATTTGAATGCTGCTGGTGTTGTATGGATGAAAGTGATCCAGTTCAGTCCTTGAAAATGTTGTAGGGCCTTGGAAAATTCTGCAGCTGACCCGGATCACTATTTTTCCAGATTGTCTTTTTCCAAGCAACCCTAGACCCCTTGGCTTCTGCTCTATAAAGCTGGTTTTGTTTTCCCGTGGTCACTGAGCAAGCCCCATGCCCAGACACACAGCTTGCTCTTCCCCTCTCCTGGCTGCAGGATATGGTAATTGGGCTCCAGGGAGCTGTGCTGGGAGAGGCACAGAGCATCCTCCTGGCCTTGCTGTGTTTTTCCCTTAGCAGAGGGCAGGCAGTGCTGCTTTTCATAGCTGAGTGACAGTCCTGTTAGAAGGTCTAAAGGAGCTACAAATGCTCTTCCAGCTATTAGCTCTGAAAAACAGTTCAGATAATGGGCATTATACACCATTTCCAGCTTTGCTTTTTTTTCCCCCGAATCCAAGAGAGAGGTGAAAGGCAGCATGTTTTAAGAATCAGAGAAACCTTTTATTTGTTAGGATAGCTCCCACATGAAATTTGAAGTAGTGAGATGGGCTCTCACAGGTGACCTCTGGCAAGCTGAGCTGGTTGGTGTCTCGCCCTTCTGTTGGTGGCTCGTCCCTCTGGAGCAAGGTGCCAGGTCAGCAGGTGTGCCCATGCCTCTGGCACCTCCCTCAGCAGCTTGGTGCGTTACTGGATCAGCACAGGCACTGAGTCGTGACTGAGCCGGTGTGACCCACGGCAGCACCACCTCTCACACTCCTGGAAGAGATGTGAGTTTTCCAGAAATGTGTACATTTATCTGTTCTGAAAGAGACGTGTTTTTAACTTCTATCTCAGCTATTGCAAAAGGTTTCTTATTTTAGGTACACAGATGTATCACTTCTATGCTGTGATCGTGACTGTAAATTATTATCTCTGTGCAATTAACTGTGATGTGTTTTGGGCTGTACAGAGCATGGTTTTTCTTTCACTTTTATATTGGCTCTTTGTCCAGTGCTTGCTGTGCTGCTGTGTATGTTTACAATTATATACAACAGTCTGTCACTAGTAGCATATTTAAGAAGATGGGGGGCGGAAATGGATTGACTGTCCTCTAATCAACCCTGGTCAGTAATTTAAATATTTTCCATTAAGGTGAGCTGATTCTGGGCAAATTTGCTCTACTTTTCTTCCTTCCAAGTAGCCCTGCTGTTAGGTTTGGAAAGTCCTATACTGTAAAGTTGGCACCCTGGAAAAATAAAGACAAAAACCACAAGAAGAAGTTCAAAAGAAATACAGACTAAGAATGAAGTTTTCAAGCTACGTTCCAAGGCAAGGACTTTTCATCTTTATACCTTTGAATTGTGAATCAAGGCAGTAAAAGTTACTACTAGGTTAAAGTTTAAATGGCATAGAAAAGGTAGAAAAAAGATTAAACATATTCTGTCTGGACAGTGGAACAAAGACTTTGAATCCTTATCTATGCACCTGTCTATTGAGTATCTAAGTTCCAGGAGTCCCACAGAGGACATGCAATGAGCACTCTTATTGTTCGTATTAAGAACTGAAGTAATTGAAAGGAAAAGTAAGGTAAGGAGAATCAGAAATCAGATGTGACTGCCTGTATGGTTAAAAAATAATTTAAAGGGAAAGTGACTATCAAGCAGTTCATATTATGGAAATCTGACCATTGAAGATAGAATAAAAAAAATCTATTATTCTTTGAAAGAGTTTTTCCTCTCTAAGTGAGACTTAAATATCATTTGAAAAACAGTAATTTTCACAAAGTGCCTCACTGGCCACTTGTAAAGGAGCAATTCAAATGCATGTTTTTTTGATTCTTTGAATTTTTCTGATGGCTGGGTCTGAGCCATGGAGATCTTTTTATTTTGTTTTTATTTTTTTTTCCCGTAGAGACATCTATTTTGTGGCTTTTTTAAAGTTTGAAAATTCTGCTGGTATAAGTAAGCATATTAAAATGACACACTCTATTTACTTTGTCTTCTTGCTGAGTACAGACATCTAATTCAAAATTAGATGTGCCACCTCTTTGCTAAGAGGGTAGTAATCCTAATAATAATTTAAATGTTTTATAATTCTGAGTTATTAAGTTGTGTTATCTGCCCAAATCTTGGGTTTGGCAATTTTTGGGCATTTCTTTCAGTTCATTAAATTGGTAACTGCAGGGTATTATATAGAAGGTGGTTTACTAGCTTATACATGTTAAAGAATTATATAGAATTTTTTTAATTAGGTAGAATAAAATCAGTTTTATTTTAAATTGTATTTCATGCAGAATTTATAAATTATCAATTAGCTCTAAAGCTTCAGTTTCATTATGTTGTTGGCTATGTGGGGGTGGGTGGGGGAAGAATAGTTGATAATTACTTTCTGGTGAAAAAGAGAAGAACTTACCAAAGAGAATGGAAAATGCTTTAAAAAATAGGTTTTAAAGTGCAGCTGTTATTTAATACAGATATTCTATGCTCTGAAGAAGTTCAGCAACTTTCAAAATTGCTACGTGGGGCTTACTATGATTTATGATATATTCAGGAATATAGTGTGTCTAGGACTGATATGAAGTATTGTAGGCTGTGTCATTATCAGATGGTAAGTTTTTATTTACATTAAGTATCTCCAATGCAGAAAGCAAATTTCTGTTCAGCTTTCATACATCTATCACAAAGGTATTATCTTTTTAACTGAGACCCACTCTGAAGCTGAATTCTGGCTTTACTGTCCATATTTCTGACTGAGGTTCTCTGTCTCATGGCCCCATTACCTCAGCTGAGAATAAAACTTTGTCATGTTTAGGCCTTTGAGCAGGAATCACTAGTGATGAGCTGATTGTGTACAGAAATGTTGCATGCTGCAGCTATGCTGGATTTGCTGCCCATAGTAGGATCACCAGGAAAAAATGTAACTGAGTGTGTCTGGGTTTTCATGGGGTGTATTATCTGGATACTGGAAATCTAGGCTGAATTTAGAATATGAGATACTTTGCTTTTCCATGTGAAAAAATACATACATGAAAATCCCAGATACATGATGGTCTGCTTTATAAGGTCAGAATTCTTCTGACAATCTGTTTACCCAGGCAAGAAGTCAGCCTGATAAATTTTAGACCTTTGTGCACAACTGAACAGGTAAACAGAACGTACCCTTCAAAACCACCACATAATGTCTCTGGTGGCCTTGCCTTGATGCTCACTGGATAGTGTTGTGTATGCAGGGTTTTCACATGGGTTATTTGCTGTAGTTCTTTCCACCACCACTCAACATAGTAGATGTTAGCAGTGGTACAAGTGTGTCAGTGTTGTTACCCCACTGTAAAGTCTGTATATCCATCCTCTACATGTCATTAGTCACTGGGATGCAGCTCAGCACCAGTGCATTGACACTTCCCATGGCACTACAAATTCCTCCCCATCAGCTGCAGGCACACAGCAATTTTACATCTCACAGGGGGTAGGTGAGTCGTGTGAATAGCCTTTTTCCTTGGCATCCCAGATTTCATTCCATCTCATCTGCTTACCCGTGCTGGGCTGGAAGGGGCCTGTCCTGTTGCACAATGGTGGGCAGCCCACTCAAGATGTCACATTTAGAGAACCATCATCCTTGCTCATCCTGCTCTGCCAGAACCCTCATTACACTGAGAAATGTGCTCAAAAGTACTTTTTTTTCCTTACAGTTGCCTCTGCTTGGTCACTGGAGCTGTGCTGGTGTTGAGCTCATGGAGGCTGTTTTGTTTGGGGTTGTGGTGGTTTGCAGGGAGATGAGAAAGCTCTGGGGCCCCAGGATGGTAACACCGAGAGAACACCAAGGGGCTGTTATTGGTCTGGAAACTTTAATAGTGAGAAGACCATAAGAAGAAACTGATGCAAAGAGCTGTGGGCTATCTGACAGATGCACAGGATGAAGATTGCAGTTGCATAATGCCTGTGAGGTTTTCCTCTTAAAAATTCTTTGCGTTATATTGATCCACTGGAGTGATTTGATGCTAGTATAGTGCTTTGCATCATGTTATTAAAGTGATCTTTATGTCATTCTGAATATTCTAAAATGTGCGCTACATCACTGTAAATGTTTTTAAGTGGAAAGAACCTTCAGAATTCAGAAGTTGCAGTACTCTATCACGTTGAATATTCTTTTGTAGCCATAATATTAAAACTTTTTGGTTCTCCGGACAAGGAGCACACATATCATTACAGAGAAATAAAATAAAAAATTATTTTTCATAGGTGTTTCTACATAACCTGTTTGCATGTGACAGAAATGTGGATTTCCATTAGAAACAAGCTTCAGAAGAAGTAAAATTGTTATTTGAATGTTATTGATGTGAGTGAATCACTTAATTTGTCCTCTCTAAGTATTCATTTTTGTTTGAAGAGGGTTTTACTCTGATTGAAATATCTTACAGAAAATGTCTTTTTGTCTCAAGTTTTCAGTACAGGCCCATTTATATTATAAACACAATGCAGCTGACTTGATAAATATTTCAGTTAATACCTATATAATGTGTATAAAGTAGAGATGTAGATTTTACCCAGCCAGTTGAAGGGGTTTTTTTCTGTAGTATATCCTACATGCTGCTCTCCTGTAATCTTGCCAGATTTTAGAAGGTGAGCACTTATCTGGGATGTCCCTTAGGCAAGTTGTCCTGTGCAAAGAATTTAGATGATGCTCAAGACAAAATTGAAGAGTAGTCTGCTTATAAACAGTGCTAAGAAGAGTGTTAGGAGTCAGTGGGTAGCTGGAGTGCTGACTTTGGGTGATACATGGAAGTAAACTCTCTAACATGTGTGATAACTGTAGATTTGAGGCTGCTTCATGTACAGAAGGGGTGTTACACCTCCTCACAGGCCTGGCTTGTTAGTCAGCTTGGGAAATTACATTCTTATCAAAGTTCCACATGAAATTCAGTTGGGATAAAATATTAATCTCTTCTTGTCCTAAACAGCTCATGTTACTAAAAAGCCGCTGTGTTTCAGCTCCAAAAGACTTGCATTGCATTAAGTTATTAGATTATT
The DNA here is from genome assembly GCA_013397915.1 of Daphoenositta chrysoptera. Taxonomy (NCBI): domain Eukaryota; kingdom Metazoa; phylum Chordata; class Aves; order Passeriformes; genus Daphoenositta; species Daphoenositta chrysoptera. Next base: position 14,288 of record VZRO01003964.1, on the reverse strand, counting down.
ATTTTGTGTGTTATTCAATATTTTTGAATGAAAAGCATTTGCTTTTGTCTCCTTTCTTGCCTCAATCAGTCAGAAATGATGAACTTCAGAGTGTTTTCAAACTTGAAACTTCACATTGGGTTACACAGGAATGGGTATGTATTTTAAACAGAGATGGACACATTTGCCGTAATTAAGGAGATAAGAGGAGGTTATGCCCATTTGTGGAATATAGAATGCCATGCCCTGCTTTAAGAAATGGTGTGTGTGCCTTGTCTTTTTAGTCTGAATTTCTTTCATAAAGTGAGTTGGAGCTAGCAGATTAGGTTGCTGTCCTCTAGTGACTTTGATACGTCTCCTGAGCAGAGTAGTTTTGCCCTATGTACCATAATGAACACAGTGTAATTAACCATTGAAACATCTTGCCAGAGTAGGTTCTCTGTCACTTGAAGTCTTGATTTAAACACTGTACTTTTCTTGAGAGACATGTTCTAATGCATCGAAGATCTAGAGAGCTCAGGAGAGGTGCTACTGAGTGGAAGCCTAAATCCTATTTAATCTGAGACCTCAGACTACATAGTCCAGATGCCCTTTTTTCAGCTTTAGAAACCACATGAACACATGTATGGCTATATCAAGATAACATCCCATGTGCTAATCTGTTTCAGTCAGATAGCATGTCACTGAAATGTTTTTTTCTTAGCAGGTGTTGCAAAACAAGGTGCTGGGTTCTTTGCAGATTAATGATCAGAGGCTTTCATTAGGCTTTATCTCATCAAGTATCTTCCTGGACTTCTGTTTCCAGTGGTCTCCTTGCTTCCTTCTTTAAAATCATCTCTGCCTCTTCTTTCACAAAGATGACCTTTTCTGCAGACAAAAAAAACCCCAAACAAACAAACAAAAAAACCCCAAAACAACAACCAAAAACCCCAACAAAACAAACATTACTTGCTTCTGTCTGGCACAGCTTAGACTTGGTAAAAGATGTTCTATTATTTATTAGTCTCGCCAGCTTGGCAAGATTTGCATTTTTATGACTTAGCAAGCTATTTTAGGATCAGCTTGATACGTGGTTGGATTTGTCATCTTTCTAAATCTTCTTTTACATGAGCAGAGTACTCTGGGGTGACATACTATGTGTGTCTGCATCATCAAAACAGGGCAGGTACCACTGATGGCCTCTTCTAAAGGTACCATTTTGGGCTCAGTTGGTGGCACAGCTGTGGTCTTGTTCCTGGAGAAGGAGCCTGTAGGTAAAGCTTGCAGTTCACCAGAAGAAATTTATCACCAAACCTGGCCCATTTGTATCACTATTGTCATATCTTTGTATAAAACTCACCCCATAGTAAGAATTAACTACTCTGCAAAATAACTGATGAGAATAGCATACCTGAATGGATTTATTTAGGTTAAATTGTGCCATGGGAGTGGTTGGAAATTATGAGTTATTTGAAAGCAAAGGAAATTTATATTATAGGGAAGCAAGATTTGCAATGAATTAATCAGTTGCATATGTAAAGTAGATGTTTGTAATTTGTATGAGGCGAACTTAGTGTAAAATAGGATCGTGGGGTTTTGTTGTGGATTTTCAGCCTCTGTTTTAGGGATTGTACACAAAATTTGAGATTGCTGGTCTTTTCCTTTTGTGATGCAAGTGCAGAATACTGTGCTCTGCCCTATTATTGTGCTTAAATTGGAACTGATGCCACTGTGGAAGCACTGTGGTTCTTTTTTGCATTCAGTGCCTGTGCAGTTCTGAAGCAGCCTGCAGGCGCTCTATTGTAGTTCGCCTTGCACAACACTTGGGGCCCAATTTTGAATGGTTTATGCATTAAAGAGACATTTTCCTTATTTTTCTAAATGTTTAGTACTGTTCCATGAGAATATTTGTAAATTTTGTTTGGTTTAGTACTACATTTTAAAGAGAGCACTTTCAACCTGGTAGGTGATACCTACGTTTTGCACTTGTGTCCGATCAGATCCTGTAGTGTATGTGTGTCTCTGTGTAGTTCACAAAATAAATTATATAATATATAGTCATGTCTGGCTGTTGTTTTCTGGAATTTGACTAAGGCTTACAACTTCAAAGGTGAGGCTGGGCTCCTTTTTTGTGTTCAGAGAGGGTGACTAAACTATTGTGGTCAGCATTGCAGTGTAAGACTTGTGAGGTTCGTCCTTTGTTTTAATCTTTAAGTCCCTCAGGAGTCATCCATAAAGAATATCCCAGTGGGGGACTTGAGGTCTTGTAGACAGTTGGTGGAGGGGGCAGAGTAAAAATTCTGGAAAAATCTGCAGATCTCCTTTCAGGATTTCCACTTTTGTTCCCTTTGGCTAAAATAAGTCTTTGAAAATGGTGCTGTGGAAGTGGGTAAATGAAAGAGAACTACATGGGGCTAAGGAATGGTGATGTTCTTTTGGGAGTTCAAGGCATTTATACAGTTTGAGAAAGAGAGTGGGGAGCTCAGTATTTGATAAAATCTACTGGAGCCCTCTAATTTGTTGGAAATAAAAAAAAGGAAAATGGAAAAAAATTTAGGTTATTCCCTTGTTTAATTTGCTAGACTGGTACTAATTCTGCAGTTCACTTACTGTACTAGTTAATTTCAATATCCACTCTGCATTCTTGATTTCAACAGGGGAGAAGGTGGATGCTGAGGGCAAAAGGGTACAAGATTGGAGGGGGTTTGACTGGATCTTCGCAGCAAATTGTGCATGCCCTTTTCACAGCTGTACCTGAATACTACTCATGTATTTTTTAAAATTATTTCATGAGGTTTTTAATTGTGGAATTGTTTTGTCACTTAAATGAAGCTTCTCAAAAATATTTTTTCTGACAAATTTTATAAAACTAGAGGGAAATCCTCAACCAGAAAAGATGAACTTGCAAGTAATAACACAAATATTATAGAAAGTATTTTCTAACAGCTTCTAATTTCAGAGTTACTTCATGCTGCAAGGTTACTTAAATTTATAACAGGGCAGAATGCAGGTGCTCTAGAGATACTGTAGCCCCCCTCTTTCATTCATGCATTGCTCCCTTTGCAAGTCAAAATGCAGTTTTGTTTACAGATCTTTCCCTTACTACATAATCAGCTTTTTAAGGAGGAATCACAACCCAACTACCATTTCTGATGTTGACTTATTTTTTAAGGCACTGATTAAACTTCCCAAAACAGTTATACGAGCCACAATTCCTCTTAAAATATCAACAGAAGTTTATGCTTCCAAATGTTGCAGGATGAGGCCGCTAAAATTGGGGTGTGCATATTTCCATATGAGCAAACAATGTACAGAGGAGTGTTTCAATATTTTGAATAGTCTTTTGAGTAAAAACTACTTCAGTTAAGTACCTTAGCTCTCTTCTGTGGAAACGGTTGTTTTACACAATAGCATTCCCTCTTACAGTTGTCTCTTTTCAGAGAGGTTCATTTAATATTTGTCCATGGTACCACCAACTGCAGTGCTCATTGAATGATCAAGAAGGAAAAGTGCCTGTTCTAAGCAGATTCCAATCTAAGGATGGACAGCTAGACAGATAATATAAATGAGAATGTATAACAAATGCTGAAGAAGAAAGGGTTTGCTAGTGTGAGGGGGAGGAGAGACACTTCAGCATGGTGAAGGCATATTTTAATCACTCCAAGGAGTAACAACAGGTTGCGTTATGGCAGGTCTGTTATTTAATGCTGGCGGGGTTTCCTTTTTTTTGTTAGGTGACTGCCATAAAATGTATTTATATGTTTGCGCATAAGAAACTGCATCCTTTCCATATAAAATGTTGGTTGTCCTTTCGTATTGAAAGAAGCTGGGTTTATTTCAAAGCTCTAAATCTCACTCTGGTCTAAACCTGCCCAAATGGCATTTATACTGGTGACTTGCTTGACAAGGGTTCTTTGTGAAGGTGCAAATGTGCTGCAGTCTCCCTGCTGTACAGTTAAACTTTCTGTGCATAAATCATTTTAGTAGATTGGGCCAGCAGAGGATTGCTTGTAGTGCATTGTGTGTGATTTAATATTATGCTATATGCAATGCTGGAGCTTAGTTCCAAATCTCCCAAATGATGTAACATGTACCAAAGACTGAGTCCAGACTGTTTTAGCACCTACAAGGCTGGCAGCAGCAATGCTAAAGTGGTTGTGACTCCTTAAGCAGTTTAAAATCTTTTGCTTCTCATAAAAACCATTTGCAATATTGACACTAAATTCAGTGCACTGCTGAGCCAGGACCAGTCCTGGACTGTTGTTGGATTCACACCCACTTTCCTGGGGAAGGGGATGGGCTGGTGTCAGTGTTGCCCCTTTCATTTAGGTCTGTTATCTGTAGAAGCATTGTAGACTTGTAGCAAACCAGTTTATAAAGGATGTGTCCACATACAAAGGGCCATAAGAAAATGTCAGTAAAGATTTTGGTTAATTAAAACACTTCAGAATGATGTACTCAAAATTGAGTTATTCAGGTATTATTTTTTGAAATCTGGAGATTTATTCAAAGGAGAATTAATAAATTTTAAATATTTATATTCTTAAGGAATCACTTAACTGGAACTACATAACTTCTGTTAGATTACTTCTTTACTGAAACCAGTATTGAATTGATGAAATATTTCACTTTTCCTGTTCTCTCAGCGGGTGAGATGATTTTTCTGGGAGGTACAAAAAAAGATGAATTTTAGTTGTCTGGGACATCAGAATTTATAAATCATTAATTAGAAGAAATGGACCCTGTGCTTTCAGTTTGCTAGCTGAGTCTCTGTGAGAATTAGATCAAAACGTTAAAAACGCAACCTTTTGGGCTGTGGCATTTTGAAGTTTTTATAGTTTTAAAATTTTCTGTGGCATTTACAGTAGTCATAAATGGTTTCAAAGACGCTTCTACACAAATTCATAACCCCTTCCCCTGCTGCGAGGGTGGACTGACTGCCAGCTTCCCCCAGCCCGGCTGGGTGCTGTGGTCCTCGGTGCTGGTCGCGCCCTGGGCCTGGCTGGGTGCGAGGGAGCCAAAGCCGGGCTCTTCCTGGCGAGCAGGGTCTGCTCCTGGGAGAAGCGGGCATGGAGGCACAGGGCAGGACACTTTGGGAATGCTGCTGGGGAGCCCTGAAGGGTCATGGGCACTGTGAGGCCGTGCAGCTCCTCTTGGGGCAGGGGGCAGCTGCTGGCCTCCATCCTTGCAAAGTGAGGCAAGCGCTGCTGGGGAACTCCTCAGGGGAGAAACGGGCTGGATAGCAATGGTCTGGTGCCATTTAGGGCTATTTCTTATTTGGTTGGGGTTTTTAAAATTTCCTGATTTTTTTTTTCCTCAGGACTGCAATGTCTTCAAACCAACTGAATTAGGCACAATAACTTTAATGATTTCTTTCTAGTGCTTTTTTTTCTCATGACGTGGGATAGAGTCTTGGAAAAAAAGTTGATTATTTTCTGGGAGAGTTCTGAGAGATCAGCTGGCCCAGGCTGATTACTGTCCTCTCCCCTCCAACATATATCGTGTCAACTCTTCTCTTGAACACAGGAAAAAGTCAGGAAGTCAAAATGCAAACCCAAGGCCTTATCTTTTATCTTCTGGCAGGTTACAGAAACACTGAGATGCTTCCTAGCGAATTTCTCTATTGCTTAGTGCTCTGATGGAGGTAGTGGAGGAGACCACGTCAGTTGTCTGTTTGGGAAATTGGAGAGAACTCACATGGGAAAGTGATGCTTTCTGAGGCCCAAGAACTTTACTTTACTGTTCTTGGTTCAAGTATTTAACCTTTAGGAAAAAAACTGTCAATGTCATGTTTATTCATTTTAATTAATATTGAGTAATTATTTCTCTCTTACACACCTTCTCGTGTATTTTTGTACAATTCAGTGGGGAAATGCTGCAAAAGAATAAGTTTCTAAAATAAATAACATCTATCTTCTATTTTTTTCTGTCATTTTTTTCACTTCTGTCATGGTTTAACCCTTGTGTACCACACAGCTGCTCATCCTTTCTTCTGCTGTTCCCTGGTGCAGAGGAGAGTCAGGGTCAAAAAAAGGAAACCTTGTGGGTTAAGATAAGAACGGTTTAATAATTGGAACAAAATAAAATATAATAATAGGGCACTGCCCCTCACAGTCAACTGCACCCAGTTTATATGCTGGGCATGGCATCCTATGGTATGGAATATCCTTTGGCTGGTTTGGGTCACCTGTCCTGACCATGCTCCCTCAGAGTTTGTTGAGTACCTGCTCAGTTGCAGAGCATGAGAAACTGAAAAGTCCTTGTTTTAGAGTAAACACAACATAGCAACAACTAAAAAATCAGTGTGCTATCAATATTATTCTCAAACTAAATCCCAAATACAGCATTAAACCAGCTGCTAAGAAGAAAATTTTCTTTATGCCAGCCAAAATGAGGACTTCTTTTCTTCTTTCCTTTGCTCAGTTTACACAATATTTTTTTTCTTTTGGTAAAAAATTTGCAAAATGTGCTTCTGTTATTATTCATCATCATTGATTTACCTTTCTATTTAATATATTTTCCAGGAAATCATCTTTTGAAAATAGTAAGCATAGGTAGATATTTCAAGTCTTCATTTTTTTGAATATCTAAAACTAAAAGTGCTTTGAATCCTTCAGTGTTTCAGTCAGCTGGAAAATGTTGCACATTTTATTTTGATTCTAGTTAAGCTGTTTAATACTCTAAGGATTGTATAGAGAAACGTGGAACTTCAGAAATAAGGGTAAGCTGCACATGCTTCGGAAGAATCCCTCTTTAAGAGGGACTTCTAAGAACTGAGCACAATGATTCAGCAAAACCTCTTTGTTTTGTGTCTCTACATGTGAAAAATCAGGCACGATTCCTGGATTTTTGTTGTTCATATGAAATAATATGTACAATATGCTTTCAACAACACTTTTCTATTGGTGGTGTTTCCAGTGATCGTATGAAATTTATGAAATTGTTCTCCTTTGGAATATCAGCTTTTTGTAGCACATGGACATGCCATAAGAGGTGTGTTGGGGGAGAGGGGAACATATCTTCACCCTAGAGCAGAAGTGGTGTAGTATGTGAGTTTTTATTGAGAAAATGCTTGTTTTATACTCTGCATTGCACTCCTAAGGATGGCTTTGTGTGTAGCAGGTATAGGGATATCCATTTTTTTAGGGATATCCATTTTAAGGACAGCATTTGATTATCACGCCCTCTTTTAGTCACTTTTTTCACTCCCTGCCATCTCAGGTGTGCATCTGTGACACGCCAGCTGTTATCCTTTTGCAGTGTGGGGAAACTGTCAGGTTAAAGCAGAGATGGCTTTGATCCCATATGAGCTATTTTCTTTGACATGACTTCTTTGTCCTTTTATAAGGGGCTTGGTAGTACATCTAATACCTATTTCATGCTTCTATTTTAAGTATTTATTACAAATGTCACAAGAAATCCTGGCAAGGTATGCTTTACAGGAAACTGAAAAAATCTATGGATAAGCAAAGCAGGCTTTGAACTGCAGCAATGTACGTATAAAACATACACAGAAATAAGGTCTTTACACCATCTCTGCTGTTGAAAACAAGAAGCAAAGAACCCTTTGCTCCATAATTCCACCTCTAAACAGCCAATTAACTCTGCAGAGATTTTTAGTTCCTAAACTGAGAACCTGTAATACAAGCAGAGGTGTTCCCAAGTGACTGTTGTATTTCAGTTGAAACATGTCCTGCAAATGCCTCTAATTTGCCTCTAATGAAGGCCCCTGGCTTTGCCATTCTGATCTTAATATATCCAGCCAAGCTGGCTGTAGAGGTGCATGGATTAGATATTGGGAAGAAATTCTTCCCTGTGAGGGTGGTGAGGACTGGGCACAGGTCACCCAGAGAAGCTGTGGCTGCCCCATCCCTGGGAGTGTCCAAGGCCAGGTTGGACGGGGCTTGGAGCAGCCTGGGACAGTGGAAGGTGTCCCTGCCCATGGCAGGGGGTGGAACTGGACAAGCTTTAAGGTCTCTTCCAACCCACACCATTCTGTGATTCTAGGATAGTTAGGTTCAGGCTCAGTAGAAGTCCCTCCTCTGTGCCACACGAGTCCTTTTGGGACAGTGACCCAGCACTGTGGGAAACACTATGCTGCTCATGAACTTCAGTATGAAATTAATTCAGAAAGGGAGAAGTTTTGGGCTAGCTGCAGTTCACACAAGTTATAATTGTAAGAATACAGCTGTGAGGAGAGTAAAGTGGATTTTCTGAGTCACACTATGTATGAAACTACAGCATCTTAGCAGGGCCAGCGTGTGCTCTTCTGGTACTCCTTAGACACCTGTAAAATATGCTCTTCGACTTTGTTTTTAAATGTATTGCATGAGGTGGTTGTGAGGTTCTAGTTAATTTGCTGAGAGTCAGTCTTGGCTCCTGTAACCTCACCTGGTAAATGAAAGGCTCATCTGTAGCAGCTATGGTGGGGTCTTGTGTTCACTGGAGTACACCAGCATGGGTCTGATTACAGCCTGGAAATCAAATAGTATTCTGGCATGCACCCTGTAACCAACACAATGCCAACACATTCTGGCAATCAAGATTAATTCAATCATATTTGAAACCTACATGACATTTCAGCCGTCTTTCTTGTAAGGAGTTCTGAAATCTGCAGCCTCCTTATGAAATAAGCTCTTAAAATGACAGGTTTTCTTAAGGGTAAAGATCTGATAAATTATGTCAATTGCAGAGCTTCGTTTCAGTCTAGTACAGTTATTCTAGAAGACCTGTAAAATTATAACATATTTGACCTAGTGCTAAGAATGTAGCAGATTTTTATTACAGCCTCTTTCTGTAGAAAATTCATATAAAAAACCAAAATGTGAACCTCAGAAGCCTTGGAGGTGGCCTAAACTTTCATGTCCTCTTCCAAGCAGTTTTTTACCTACTATTTTTTTTTTTTAATTGTAGCAGTTAAAATAAAACTAATTTCTTTTAGAAAGCTGTGTGTGGATGCCAATATGTGAGATTATTCAGGAATGCTTGTGGATGTGCAGGACCTCCTTGCATGTTTGAAACTAGATGTCATTACTTCCCTGAAAACATCTTGCAGCAGTGCTCTCACCTGGAGAGAAGCATAGCCCAGATGGGGAAGGGAAAGGTGTTTGTTATCCATAGGCCTTCTTGGGACTTTTGGGTTTTTTAATTAGTATAAGTGCTTCTGAAAATTTTACAGACAAGAATTTTAAGATTGACTTTGACTGTGGTTTAATGGGAACACTTTTAAAATCTGGTTTTATAAATCTTAGAACTTCACAGTTGCTGAATTGTCAGAAGAAAGCTGTGAAGACCAAATACTTTTCCAGAAACTGTTCACTGGTGTGTGTATGTTGCTGTAATGGCAGATGATGGAGAGATTAGTTTTATTGCCAGTTTTTTCTCTCTCTACTTGACCCTTGTGATTTTGTGATTTTTTTTTTTTTAAAAGTTATCACTTTGTGCTGGAATTTACCATATTATCTTTGCATTAGCTTGATTTCAAGCTCTTGAATAAATGTCTCCTTTAAAGAAGGAAGAATGAATTCTAACCCATTAGAATATTATTTATTAGAATAAATTCTAATTTAGTTGTACTACACAAAGACCATTGCAAGCCAGGGGTGTTTATTGTCCAAACACACATTATTTTTCTCCTTAGAAAACAAGTCTGCACCTTTGTTTCATTATTTCTTCCTGGTAAGTGGACATTTTGTAAACTACCACCTAAGGGCATGGCACCTCCAAAAAGGACTGTGTCAAGGTTAGTTGTAATGAGTAAAATATGCAAATTCAAATTAAAAATATTTTCTTAATCGAGGATGCATAAATTACTCCCAGTGGGCACCTAAGTGACAATAAATTTCACATACCTGGGAATTAACATACCCCACTTATATTACTTTTCTGTTCCATTAAAAAAAGGCATTATTTATTTAAATGGCCTCCATTGTATTCAGCTTCTGAAAAAGAGATCAAACTACTATTTTGAGGCATAAATTTGAGCAACACATAAAAGAATTTTTTGTGTGCTTTCATACTAAACTTGGAAAAAATCTTCCATTTGACTGTCTTTAAAAGTAAAAAAATAAAATCATGCAAAAATAGGTAAACCCACTCAGCTAATAAGGTACCACTCAGCTAATTGCTGTGATTGACTGAAACGATGTCAGCATTTCTGATACCTAACCTTGGAGTATCCAGGATCTTTCTGTACATGTCTAAATCTTTTGAGCTGGGGCTGCATCCCTGTTAAATCCACACTGTGGCCAGGCACTACAGTGCATGAGCATATTTTGTCCTGTCCTCCTTCCGGGGTGGTTTGCCTGTCCCCTGATCTGCCTCTGCAGGCAGTTCTGCTCTGGCCCCCCCACGCAGGGCTGAGAGGGGACAAAAGGAGCTAAAGCTTGGATTTTCAAGGGGGACCAAGGAGTGTTTGAGCTGGGAATAGGCAGGAGGGAATGAAGATCTGTGGGGATGGCGTAGAGAGCTCTTGGCTGTCCCTCTGTAGCTGTCTTTTGATAATCTTTAACTACCATTTTGCTCATATGAGCAGCAGTTATTAAAAATGGGGGGTAGTTTATCTGCACGCTTTCTTCTTAGCTAAGCATGTTTGAGTGTCCAAGGGTTTCTGTGAGCTCTTACTCGGTGTGTACTGAGCACATTGTATCTAATCATTCATTTTTTTTTAAGCCCTTGGAGGTGCTTATAATCCTAAGGATGCCATACAAGCTCCGATTCTCTCCATGTAAGTAATTTACAGTGGGATTTCAAAAGTGCTCAGCCTAACCCTGCTTCCTTAGAAATCAATTGTTAAGGTCCTTGTGACTTCAGTGGGAGTAGTTACGCCAATACAGAGTGCTTTGAAAATGCCTCCCTAAACTGTAAATGAGAATATACATTTGAGAATGTTGCAACCTAATTTTTAGACTGAGCTTGTGATGGTAGTAACAGAGTGCCCTAGATTTAGTGCTGTATCTGCTTGATTATGTCACTTTACCACCTTGTCTGAATTTGGCACTGTAATTCCTATTTACATGGGATTTATTCTTTTGTCTGTTTGGTCTTTGTAGTTTTATTGTAATGGTCTTATCAGTCCAGCTCTACACTGTATCCGCACAAACATTTAAGAATCTCTTTACCATATATGTTTCAGTATGTATAAACATGATATGTTTTCATGTGTATATATATATATATATATCTTTGTATTTCTGTTTTTCCACTTGTACATGTTTAGGGACAAAGTAGAAAAGTAGATGTAGACTAAATTGAGATTTTTTTTTTTGGATTTGCATGTTGGGATTTTTTTTTTTTGGGGGGGGGGGGCTGTTTTTGTTTTGTTGTTTTTTTCTTTAAAACATCAAAATTAATATTTAGGTGGCCCTTTATAAACAATGGCATACTTCACTGTTCAATTATGACTGTAATATTTGAAATGCTAAACCATGACAGATTTTAAAGAATATTTCAAAAACTGAGTCTAGTGGTAACAGCTTTATTACTGCATGATGACTTGACCCATATTTCCTAACATGATTTCCCTGCTGTAACTCGTTCTTGTAAGTCTAATGATATCAGTTGACCTTGACAGCTAGACCTAAAAGCTTGTGGTTGTCCTGTCTTTTTAGGAACTTTTAGATTTTTCTTATTTTGGTTTTTCTTATTTTAGTTTTTCAGCCATTTCAAGTAATGAATTTTAAATATAGGATACCAAAATTTCTACCAAGAAGGTATGGCTAATTCTAAACAACCAGAATTTTTGCAATTCCTTTGAATCTTTGGACTAAGCATATTTTACATACAGTTGCACAGTGATACTGCTCTCTAGCATAATTCTCAACACCTGTGTAGCAGACAAGTAGTGCTCATTACACAGCCACATGGAAAAATGGCTATCAAATGTTTTTGATGTTTTACTGAGTGATGACTTTGCTATTGTTGTTTAGAATTATTCTTAACCTTCACTTAAGAATAATGCCTTTAAATGAATAATTTTTATTTTTTCTTTTTAAATCCCCCTCCTAGTAAATATTTTCCCCTTTCCTTAAGTGGAATTTCTAACCAGGGTACCTTGGCCTGATGTCTAGGTCAGTTGTAGTGATAATGATGAGATTAATGCCTGGTATTTTAAAAGCCAGACTGTTAGAAACATTAGACTTCTGCATAATAATGTAAAGGGGACACTACCAGCTTTCCAGTGAGCATGTCACTTTTAGCTCTGAGATCACATCTTAAAACTTGCTTTGAGCCCTTTAAGAGCAAACCTGAAAACCACCTCATTACTATGCATAGAAAAACTACTTTAATCACTTTGAGATTTCTAAAATGTATTTGTTAAAATCTTTCTCTCATTCTGAGGCTGATATCATTTGACTAAGGGCACTGAGGGAGCCTGACTTGAGAGGTATTGGGACATGAAAATATTGGAAATTCTTATAAGCAGTGTTTAAAATAGCTTTTCTGTAAATGATTTGGTTCACACAGAAAAAGTGATTGTCTGGTGCTGTGGTTTGGCAAGCACTCTTGATGAATATGAATAAATTCACAGGTGATTTCACCTTTTATGAGTAACACGACCATGGTTTAAATTGTCATAACAACTTTTCCAGCATCATGAATTCTCCCCTTCTTGTGTTAGGCAGTAGTGTAGGCAAGAGAGACATGGAGCTTCTGGACAGAGTCCAGTGAAGGGCCACAAGGATGATTGAGGAATTGTCTTTGAATCATCTATCCCCAGAGGAAAGTCTGGGGACTGTTCAGCCTGGAGAACAGAAGGTTCAGGGGATTTTAGCAATGTACCCTCAAGGAAGGGTGTGAAGAAATCAGGGCAAGGCTCTTTTTGCTGGTCTCCAGTGACAGGATGAGAGGCAATGTCCTGGTTTTGCTCTTTGTTCTGTACCCACGTGCAGATAGCCTAGATCCAGAGTCCTTCCTCCTTGTTAGCCAGGCTTAAACAGTGCTCGTCACACAGGATCTCCAGTGCAGCCCCTTGGCCTTGTCGTGCCCCTCCTGGCTGAGTCCTGCATCAGGAGGCCCTGGGCTCGGAGGACAAGAGCTCTGCTCAGCTGAGTGGAGGGAAATGGCCAGAGAGGCCAGAGGCTGCTTCCCAAGGCCTGAATCTGATTTCCACCATCCCAGTCTCCTTCCTGTATCTTACAGCCCTGAAGAGAGCTAAGCCATACCAGCTGTGTGCATTCCATGGCAATCCCTTTCAACACCTTTCCTATGAAACCCATCTGTCCTGAACTGAAGGACAGCCTTCCCGTATTTTTTTGCAAGGACAAACCCATTGGAGCAGAGATGTGAAGTTGGGGAGAATACCTGTCAGGAGGGGGTGCAATGCTAAGAAATAATTCTGTTGGCATATCTATCTGTTCATACCAGATGCTGAAAGCATCATTGAAGGACAAAATGCATTCTTTTGGGGGTTTGGTTTGCTGTTGGTGTTTAAAAAAAATCAAGCAGGGAAGATTTGGGTTTTTTTTTCCAAAAAACTTGTTTTTTCTTTGGCCTTGATGTTTTTACTTTTACTCGATTTTTATATAGGAGGTATTTCAAGCAATAAAGGGACTCTGTGATTGGTATTGAGAAGGCAGGAAAGAGACCCATGTCATGCAGACTAGTAAACTGTCTAGAACACTGGGCTTTATATTGTTTGTTAGAAGGCAATGATGACTGAAAATCTTGAGTGCATTGATTGTTACTGACAAGCAGGTTACAGACAACAACAGATTTTGTGAATTGGTAACAATCCCGTAGAATAAAATTAATTTATGAAATTACATTTATATGATAGTTTTATTGGAGACAGTTTGAAATTGAAGATAGATGACACAAAAGACAAAATTCTCCTTTTATGAAAATACTCCATACTTGAGCACTTAAGAAATAACCTGAAAGAGGAGGAAGTATTTTGCATATTAGAGACCTAATAATTCTTTTATACAAGTCTGCTTCAGTAAGATAAATTGATTTCTAGATTTTGGCCTGGATACTAATAAAGACACCTTTCATATATGAGAATAAGCATAGAGGGCTTGAGGAAATACCATGATTAGAATTTCTCCAAGCTGAATGCAAACTGAAGTTGCAAAGGAATTTGGCTGTAACACTGGTGTGATGTATTTGATGCAAAGATATTTCTTCCCTTAAATTCAGAGCACAGTAGTTTGCGTTTCTTTTTTTAATGTTTGGGGTTTTTTGTTTGTTTTTTGTGTTTTTATAATTTTGTATCTTGAAAAACTAGTTTGTTTACCTCACAGCCAAGGAAAGGAGAGAAAATAATAATTGGGATAAAAGAAACTGGTGGCTACTAAATATTTGGAGCTGTTTGACAGGCAAAGTGTGGG
>VZRO01003963.1:137109-258434 GCA_013397915.1 Daphoenositta chrysoptera | reverse complement strand
GCATCTCACACTTTTAGATGTCTGCATGTGACAAAAAGAAGCTTAGTAAGAATCAAAACTATCCTTATAGTGAAGTCCTGGGTCAATACAATGGCTCATTTTGACACACAACTTTTGTGATGCCTCCACATTGACTTGGGCAAACCACCATGAGTTTAACTTTGGCAGAGAAAAACCAAAATTTTGTTTCCAAAACAGGAAGTGTATTCAGAGCTACAAGATGATTCCAGGAGTCAGAGGAGCAGTCGCTCTGCTGCAGGTAACAGTATCCCTCACCCTCAGGAAACCAGTGGAAACCACCCTCTGGAAGCCAGTGCCCTTCAGTGCCATTCCAACCACCCAGCCACATGGAGAGAGCTCTGAAAATCATCGAGAAGGTTAAAAAACTCCATCTGAAGTAACAACTCCATGTGGTAGCTTGAAATACGTGTTCAGCAGTTTTCTGCTGCCACACAAATGACAAGAGCTGCAGATGAGCGTTTCCTGCTCCTCGTGGAACAGCCCTGCTTCAGCACAGAGAGCAGCCTGCAGACCCAGAGCACAGCAAGCAGCCAGGACCCTGCAGACTCAGAGCCCACTCCCTGCCACAGGGAGCCAAGGACATACTCTGACCCAGAGGATTTACTTCCAGATTCCTGCACCTTCAAGAGGTAAGTTCAGCATCAGGTGAACTGAACAGGCACTGGAATTACGGATGCCACTGCTGAGCTTGTGTCATCAGGCTGAAGATAGCCTCGTGCAATGACTACTTGTCTGGAGATTTCAATGATCACCTTCACAGCCCCCCCATAACACCTGGAGTTATACTAGGAAGCACTGAACAACCTGGAATCACTTTAAAAGAGTTGCTATGAATTCAAGCAGCAGCAGGCATACATTAGTTAGCAGATTTTCTTACCAAACAGAGTCATATAGGACCACTCAGGTGGCACAGAAGCACAGGCTGAATGAAAACCCCAAACCAAACAGACCTGAGATTTCTTAGTGAATATCTACCCTTACAACTCCTCCTGTAAGGAGGATGTTGAGTTTGGTTCAGGTTTTAATCTGGAGGACAACTGGGGAGACAGCTTGAGGCATTAGGAGATACCTGCAAGTGACAGGATTTTTCCTGATAATCGTACACAATACAGACTGTGCTTCTTTTAGTCAAGACAAAATGCAGATTTTCATCCCATGATTGCTACTTAGAATTGTGACCCTACTCTTTTTTTCTCACAAACCATCCCATTAACATGAACAGTGCTATTTATATATCTGCAAGGCTTACTAGTGTGATTAAGGGTTGCTGGATTAGGCTGTGTGTTTGCAGTGTGATCTTTATTTTAGGTGCGTGGGAGCAGAGTCCTGAGATTGCACAGAGACATGTTGGTGTGAAACACTGAGGAAAGAGCATCTGCTGAGCTTTGTGAAAAACAGATAAAGAAATAAGGGAGAGATAGAGCAGATGAATGGGCAGAATGATAAAATAGTATCGTAACAAGCCCCAGACATTTGACTATTTATTTTGAATTATTTTAGTTTTGATAGCCCCCAAAGAGCACTTTAAAGTGCTTAATTTGCTTTGCTCCATTGATTTTAATTAATCCTGCCCTAGGCTTTCAAACTTGATGAGCATGGAGAACTTAAGAAAAAAAAAATAGCAGCCTACTTTTTCACTGTATAAAATTCCTTAACTGCTTCAAATCATGGGCGACTGCAGTGCAGCCCTGGACATGAGCACTTGTCATGCCCTGGGCACTCCCCTTGTAGGGGTAATGCCTTCATGGGCTGAACTCAAAGCAGAAGAGAGATATCTACTGCTGAGGCCTTCTGGATGGATGGAGCTGACCCAGTTCCTTTCCCTCCAGCCAAGAAGACAGGAGCACCTGCTTGCAGAATGAGTAGTTCTTTCCACAGTCACGGCTCCACAGTGGCCCAAAGTTACACAGACATCACACGTTTGGATTGTGAGAGGCTCCTGCCAGCACAGAGCAGATGAGATTTTGCACTGCACAGGAGGAGGTGCCTTGGCTTTAGGAAGGAAGGATGATTGCCAAATGAAAAGTTATAGGGTCCTCTGTGCTCCCTAGAACAACCGACCCAAGGCAGCCCCTTCAGTAAGACATCTCCTGGGACTTTTTTAAGGGGACCAATAATAACTGATGCTGATTGCAGCATGGGGGAGTGGCTCTGCCTGCAAGTCCATCTAATGAAGGTGAATTTGGCAATTGTCAATTGTCAAGTAATTGAGTGGTGTCTAACCAGGTGTTGAACACCTACGTAATTCTAAAATCTTGTTCCAGAGTTACTAAATTTGAGATTTAAGAGATATTCTCTTCCAGCAACTTCCTGTAAAGAGTCAGAAATCCCAGAAAGGTAGGGACCTTCTGTCTGACAGCACAGCACTGCCGCCGTGCATGGGATGTGTGATGGGGCCAGAGACTGGTGAAGATGTGCCATTTTCATGCTTTCCCAACCAAGCAGAAACAATATCAATCAATGACCAATTTGCCATCACTTCTGCCAAACTCTAGGCGTGGACATGTAATCTCTTTTTGATTTAGCTGAGAGCAGCAACCTCCACAGAAGCCCCCAATGCCTCAGCATCCCCCTACTGAGCAGGGCTGCTGAGTCCTGGGGAGAATGCTCACGGGCAGCACCATGGGAGGAAGGGATGCTCTGGCAGGACCAGGCTCTGGCAAGGGGCCCCAGTCCATCATGCAGGGGGACAATAAGGTCAGTCATCAACTGGGATTTACACCTTGTCCTCCTAAAGGGCAAAACACTGACCAGCGTGAACTAATCAGTGGTTAAACTGTTACTCAGAAGCTGTAATTTAACATTCATGACTTCTCTAATTACTTCTGTCTCATTCTGCATCTTGCCTTTCTGGGAAAGGTTATTAGAAGGTCGTCTGTTTTAGATAACAATTACTTAAATCTCCTGCCTATGAATAAGCAACCTCAGATTTTTTATGTCTGTAATTCTGAGTGTGGCTATCTGTGTCCTAATAAAAGAGAGGAAAAATAATTTGCTTTAGCAAAGGAAGGTATCGATAATGTATATCCACAAGAGACTTATAAAGAAATCCACAAATAGATTAAAGTAATTCATTAAGAACATTAATCAGTTTTGGACTATCCCACACTGTAGTAATCAATCATTTTAATTAAAAGGAACCATGCATTCTCTCCCTGTCTTTTACCTCAGCCCATCTTTGCAACACAGCTGATCAAAGACGTCATATTTCAAAGATGCCGAGTACAGTTTCTATATTCTGCAATAAAGAATTTCACAAAGCAACAATGTCGCTGGACATTCCAAGACCAGACCCAGGATCACTGCTTCCATCAGGACCACTTCATTGGGACTGCTACCAACACCCTGCCCGACAGGGTGTCAGGTTGTATTCTGACTTTGTCAGTGATTTTTTGTAATATTGCACTTATTTTTACCTTTTTTCCCTCTTCCTATTAAATTGTATTTTCTGACTTGGAGTCTCTCACTGGTTTGTTTTCAAACCTTGACACCCGGGCAGGCAACACCACTCAACAGCTGTCCTTCCCGTGTGCCCCAGAGGGCTGGACCTCACAGAGTCTCCATCCTGCCCAGTGCCTTTCCTTCAAAAGCTGCCAAGGGCAGCCAGCACAGAGAGAAAGGAATGATTGCATAGGGGAACGACACAGGGGTACCTCCCCACTCTGCAGTGGGTTACAGTTCAGGGACTTTTTGAGCCACAGGCAGCGTTTATTGGCCAGAATGGATTTTTCATGCAATGCATTTCTCCAGTCCCTTACTGAGTCATGTAAAAAGCTGAGATAAATTCTTTCTTTTTAATATCAGCTGCTTTGTTCTGCAATTTTCAGAGCAATCTAACACTAAAAATTATGGGAAAGAATGAAACATTTTGTCTCATAATAAGCAAGGAAAGAGTTTTGTTCCACTCATCAATGCGTTGCAGTTTTCTAAGATCAAAGAGCACTGCTACTTTGCTTTTAGGAGCACAAGGAAGAATGAATTTAAAAAAAAAAGAAAAGAAAATGCATTTATAAAGTAGCTGTATCTTCCTTTTCTTAAGTTGATTTTGCTGCTTAGCTGATATTTGCCTCTGCCGTTCAGCATGAAGTTTCAAAAGATGTCTGGCTTCAATGATATCTAATGTTGATTTAATTTAAGATAGAGAAAGACAAGGGTGTAATAGGGAGAATCAGTCAACAAGAAAAGCACAAGTCAAATGTTGTAGCATGGAAGATTTTTTCAGCTGTCCTTTCTTAGAATAAGACAAACAAAAGGCAAATGGATCAGTCACAACCATGATTCTTGCACTCCTTAAACTGCTACTCAACGAAAGGGACTCGGAGGGATCGTTTCATTTTTCACCACCCTATGAGGTAACAAACGGAAGCAGAAGCAGCTGACGTGGTTCAGCAGCAGCTTCAAAAAGCCACTGGCAGAGTTTTGTTTGAGAACACAAATAAATCATGGCATGAAAGATAAGCCGTGATGTGGCCTGTAAACAGTGTAGGAACAGATGGATCAATGAAGGGTCGCTTCTCCATAGACAGAAAGTTACACTTGAGCATGAAGTCCCTGACTGAACTAGGGGTGCTAACTATATTTATATATGACCTGAGAAAAATAGAGCATAGACAAATAGAAAAAAATACTATTTACGTTACTCAAAACTAGAAAAACCAGGAGGATCTCCTCAAGAGAATCCTGCTGAAACAATGTGACATCTGGGAAGCAGACAAATGTGAGGGAAATGGTCTGAGTGACTCTTTTGCATTGCTAGTATGGAAATGCAATGCAGCCACAAAAGCCCTGCATCCATGCTCAGTATGAACTTCTGCTTGCAGAAACAGTCAAGACATTGGCATGCAAAAGGAACAGGACAGAAAATTCTTAACTCATAAGGTCCCAAAGTAAACAAAATGCTCACCCTTCCTTTCAACAGTACATCTGTTCTGAGCTTCATATCTCAAAAAAATAGAATTTACCTAGAAAGAGTTCAGAAAGGGATAGTGCAAATATTAATGGACATAGCACAGTAAAGGCAGAAAATAATTCTTGCATCAGAGACAAACTGAAAAGCCTGTGACTCTTGAGAGAATAAGTGAACAAAAGCAGATATACCGAAGAAAATTGTTCTCTACCCTGCCATAAATCAAAAGGAAAGTAACATTTGAAGTATTTAGAAGGCAGCAGTTATCTACATCGAAGGAAATGCCATCTTGTTAAATAGAAAACAAAAAGGCTAAATAGCCTGTGAATATCCTTATTTCAAGGTATCAAGTAACAAAGAGCCTCACAGAGTAAACAAGAGGATCAAACACCTTTACAGCTAGCAACACACACTGACATTAGATAAAATTAAACAGAAAAATAAACTTCCATCTATTTTTTCTAAGCTAGCCATTAGCTTGACCACTGTAAGATTTTTACAATTTCTGGGGCTTCCTGGAATATACCCCGAAAGTGGTGTATGATGGAAAGCCGATTGAAGGAGCAGAGACCTGAGCTGCTGCTGCTGCACAGGGCAGCTCTCCCTGGGCTTCCCGGCCTTGGTGCGGGTGCAGTCCAGCCCCAGCAGTGCCGAGCTGTGCCAGAGGGAAAGAGGCTAACCTGGCTCCATCCAGCCCCAGCAGTGCCGGGCTGTGCCAAAGGGAAAGGGGCTGACCTGGCTCCATCCAGCCCCAGCAGTGCCGGGCTGTGCCAAAGGGAAGGGGGCTGACCTGGCTCCATCCAGCCCCAGCAGTGCCGAGCTGTGCCAAAGGGAAAGGGGCTAACCTGGCTCCATCCAGCCCCAGCAGTGCCGAGCTGTGCCGTTCCAAAGGGAAAGGGGCTAACCTGGCTCCATCCAGCACAGCAGTGCCGGGCTGTGCCAAAGGGAAGGAGTGCTAACCTGGCTCCATCCAGCCCCCTGAATGTGGCTGCAAGCCCTGCAGACCCCCAGCCCTGCTCTGCCCCACCTTCCCACCTCTGCTCTGCCCCAGCTCCCCGCAGTCACGCTCGGGGTACCTGAGGGACCGGGCTATGAGGAAACGAGGACCAGCCTCGTTTCATCTGATGCCTCCTGTGATTCCAAGTAGAAATCCACAGTGTTGATAGTAATCCTACCGCTGGACAGAGAGCAGTCGCTCTGTTGAGGACACAATCAGAACTAGTACATCTCCCTCATTCCGCTCTGTTTTGTCCCTTTTCAGTTTATTTTCCTAAACAAAGATAAACAGCACTCCTCACTGCTGCAATCCTCACTGTAATGCAGCCAAAATATTTTACAATTTAATTCTGTGTTTTAAAAATATGCTAACTTCAAACGATCTCATTGATTGGGGCTTCCTCTAAGGGAATGACACAGCATTTGCACACTTCAGAAACCAGCTTGTCTCTGAACAATAGAAAGACTTGTTAAATGGGAATTCAAGTAAAAAGAATTACTGTAAGAAAAAAGCTGGTGAAGACTGACAGATCTTTCTTTGTTTTGACAGAAATACCTTGTGGACGACCTGAACATTTTTTTTGGACCATAGTATTGGCTTGAGAAGGGTGAGTTATACTGGGGGTGAGATCTTAACAAAACTTTTAATGCACTATTTATTTGAAAAGAAACATGGTCACCAACTTTTATTTAAATGGACTTGAGACACCGTTGCCCTATGGAACTAGGCAGGCTTGCTTAAAGAGACTTTGCACATAATGTACCACTCTTTAATATTTATGAGACTTTTCCCAGGTTTGCTAAAGTTCAAGTGCATGTCTCTTTTTATTGCATGAGTCACAATATTTAGAGTTAGTTAAAAATAATTTATTCCCACTAATTCTAATATGAGCAAATAATTCTAAAACAATACAGCAAGGAAAATCTGAGTGCAAAATACCCAGCTTCTCCCATTCAGATATCTCGTCCATTGATAATCCTGGCACTGCAGCACACACAGGTAAAAGCCTCCTCAGTGCATTAAAATCATTTATTGAAGGCAATTCTGCTTCAATGTTTGAACCCAGGAAATCTCTGAGACTCTTGTTTTTCAGTTCTCAGTTCTACTGTTTCTTTATTTGCAAATGCAATAATTACTAGAACTGATAATAGAAAAATAGTTGGCAGACCCTGAAAAAGAATGTATTTTATGGGTTAAGCCTACCCATGGACAATTTATGGCTAGAGTGTAACTGGAGCTGTGCAACAAAAATAATAGCACAGGTACAGTTCCTACCATAAAAATCACCCTTTTCCCAGTATACTTCTATAATAACTTCTCTCTTTCTCCCTCTCCCCACACACCATTTTTGTGATGGCAGTTAGCCAAAGGCATGCAAGAATGAATTGCACTGTTGTGGCATTTAAATTATATCAATACTGAAATGCAGAATAGAGTCCTTTTCTATTTTATCTCTAAATTGAATGCTTTCACAGAGAGGCACTGTTATCTGCATTACAATTTGAGAGCTACATTAGTAAATCTTGAATGCTCTGAATTAGAGTATTCAACTTTTGAGATGGATGGTTGAGCTCAACACAAAAAATGTATTAAGCTGGAGATATGGCTTCATTTGGAGTGTACAAGTATTTTGAAGAATATATGTGATTCAGGAACTAAGCCTAAATTTCTGGGGAACCTGCATCCAGATGAATGTTACCCCCTTTTTAAGGTAAATCTTTTTAGATTTTCTTATTAAAAACTATGCCTTCTAAATGATTCTCCAGGTACCATTTCCCTGTCAGATGGGGAAATTATGTAAATTCCCACTTTCACACAATCATTGGAGCTGTCTGGAAATGCTTCCTGGGAGTGGAGAAGGTTCCCATCTCTTTTATGGCTCACTGCAACCACACTAGTAATGCTGCAAATATATTGATGGGGCCTGCATCTGCTGAACAGTTATAAGGGTCTGAAGAAATGAATTAAATCTCTGGGTGTATCTCAGAGGTTTTATCCTTAGGACTTCAGTGACAGCAACCTCTCAGTGCCCCACAGTCACCCAAAGACCCTTTTGGCCTTTAAGCAATCTGCAAGTTTTCAGGTTTCTGAGATGCCACAGCTGCCAGGTGCATCTCTGGAATGGTGCATGCCTGGAAGTGCTGTGCTCACTGCTCTCTAGGCTGGGTGCAGAAATGAAAAAATTCCTCCCTTTCACAAAAAAACACACAGAGCAAACAAGTGCATTTAAAATCTACGTTTGTGGAAAATTGATAAATATCATGATGATCAAAAATGTGTGCTTACCTCGTGATAACCAAAACATGTATTCTGAAGCACAGTCTGTGTTTTCTTTTTTCATGTGTGGGTGATATTTGATAACAAATATCCAAAGCACAGCTGCTTCCCATTAAAAAAAAGCACAGAAAGACTATTTACCTCACTTGGGCTCAAATGATTATTGCTATGAACCGAATGGTAGTGCAAAAGGAAAGTATTCCCACAATTGAAAAAATGAGGTCAGAAATAGTTATACAAAAAAAAATTCTTTGCCACTAAAAATTGTTTCATTTGTGAAACTGATAAAGGTTATCTTACTGGTATAAAATGTGCCCTCAGTACTGGGATTATTTGCTAATGCTGACCCAGAAACCGATCTGTGAAAAGCAAAGTCCTTCATTCAAAGAAGCTTGAAAAAGACGGAAGGACTTTGGGGAGAAAAACTGAGACGGCCTATGTTTGCAACCTCATAACAAGGCAGGTTTGAGAAGAACCCCAGAGATCTCTGGCCATGGCTGGAGACAGATCAAAAGCACTCTCAGCACAAGGAGTCTGCTTTGTGCAGGCAAAGGAAGCTCAGGGCTGGGGCTGGAGTCCCACCTGTGCCAGGGAGAGCTGTGACCTGGTGCTCAGCTGGAGACCACCAGCTCTGCCACCCGAACCCAGGCAGAAACTTCAAGGACTCTTGCCAGTATTTTTAGCCCTTTTCCTCAGATATCACGTGCCAGCAGCTGATTTTCCTCTCTTGGTAGCTCCTTGCACCAGAGGGGCCATGGTGACCTTGGTGACATGGCCATGCTCCAACACCATGCCTGGGAAAGGAAAAGCCTCCAGCCCCCAGCAGCACAGCTCAAAACCAGCTTGGAGCTCAGCCTGGCCCCACCCCGAGAAATTAGATTATTTTTGCCAGTGCATGAAATAGTGTCATATGTTGAAGAGCAAAACATCCCTTTCGTTTCCTCTTTGACTTAAAAAATCCTGGAAGGGCTCACATCTGCATTTCAGTTTAATGAAGAACCTTTTTCTATCGAATTCTGTCTGGTGGTGATGCCCATTTGGGAACCTGATAGAGGTTTCAGGTGAAGTCCCTTTGATCTTGAGTCCGGGGGGATGAGGAACAGGTCACATTACTTTGATCTGAAGGAGACGATATGGGATCACATTCATGTGCTCCCTGATCTTCCTCTAACCAGAAACCTTGCTTGCCATTTTTGGGCAACATCAGATACGGATTTCGTTCCTCAAACAAATCTATGGAGCCATCTCCTAGGAGAAAGGAATGGCCCCTGCCAGGGCAGGGGTTGCAAGCTGTTCAGTTTCTCAAAGACCTCCTGCCTCACCTCTCCTCCACCAGTAAGAGACAGCAGTTAAAAAGCAGGATTTTCAGATGCTCACACCAGAGCCAGAAGGAGAGACTGCTTTTCTTACAGGCTTGCACACTCATTTTCCGTAAGCTTGCTGTATACAAAAAGTACAGTTTTAATGCATCACTGATATAACTCAGCATGTGATACCACCCATGAAGTAGCTGCCAGAAACTCTTGTGTTTCTCTCTCTCTTCCTGACAGATGCCCCTCAGCTGTGGCATTTCTAGTCCAAGCTGGATCTGGTAGTGTTGTCTGTGAAAGCATATAGAGGATGTGATGCATCATTATTTATTTTTTTTATTATTTAATTACTATTTATTTAATTGTTTATTTATTATTTGAGATTTTTTAGAAACTAATTCTTTACTGGGAGAGTGATGTTGCACTAGAACAGGCTGCCCAGAGAAGTTGTGGATGCCCCATCACCAGAAGTGCTCGAGGCCAGACAGGATGTGACCTGAGTAATGTGGTCTAGTGGAAGGTGTCCCTGCCCATGGCAGGGAGCTGAAACAAGGTGATCTTTAAGATTCCTCCCAAACCATTCTATGATTCTGTTTGATTTGATCCATTGCCATTATGTGGTTGACTCTGTCTGAGTCCATTCCTGCAGACAGCTGAAGTGATGTTTATCTACTTGCACAGCAGATAAATTTTATCCAGGGTAAAGCACTGACCCTCTTAGCACGTGGATGCCTTCCTGCAGCAGTCTGCTCTTGCACACCCTTATAACTGGTGGGATAACCTTTATCTGGCTGCTAGAAGCTGCAGCAGGCACTAAGCTTGAGCAGACCTCAGCTGGTTTGTTACCCTTTGCTCCCCTCAGAGTCCCTGGAGAGAGAGCAAGGCAGGCATCTGGGAGAATTGTTCTGAAACTCTCCGATTGCAAAGAATGAGGCCAGGGGCTTCCCGGGCAGCTGCAGGTCTTTAAGGAATAATTTCACAGCACTTCAAGCTGTATTTTAAAGGACATATATTATTATTTGATCCTCATACAGAGGGATGTCCCCCCTGTTTATTCTGAGCACGTGTGTCGAAGGACCCACTGAGGGCTTTGGGCTCTGCTCCTTAATGCATTCCCCTGTTCTGGTTCCCTGTGGGCTGGGGATCATTCCCCACTTGCTTTGTGGAGCTCAGCTGGAATTCAGCTCTGATTTTATCTATTAATTTTGCCTCTTTCCTGTGCTCCAGTTTTCAAAGTATCTGCTTCAGAAATAATTTACGTAACTACCATCTCTCAGCCTTCAGAGCAGCTTTGTCTTCCCTCACTTGCATTAGCTGTGCCTGAAAAGCTCAAGAAAGTGTGGTTCAAGAAACCGTGGCCCCCAGCTACCTTCTCCTGCACTGGATCCCACCAGTCAGAGTTGTACCTCTGGTCACTAAAGGTCACAGTGTGAATACAGCTGCTCTGAGGGTCGCTGGCCGCTCTCCCTGGTGGTGGTGGTGATGCTCCCAGATGTGGCAGATGACAGAATCCCACCATTTTCCATGCACAGACCCAAGGCATGGCTGCACTTGATATCTGTTGTGCTGTGGACACAGGAGAGGAGCAATTTCCGGGAAGGATGGGTTGAGTAAAGGGAAAAACCAAAATTCTCCAGAAGAGCACATCATATATGGGGGTGAAAAAAGAGCCCTCCTTTTGGCTTTGCATGGTTCCTTGTGTTGCATGCACAACAGCGGGGCAAAACTGACAGGAAAATCTCCTCCTAGAGCAAACACAGTACTTGGATATAGGCAGACCCAAGACTGAAGCAGTTCTGTGTTCTGGCACTGTTAATGCATGGAGGGATTCACTTCATTCAGTACAACAGCACAGGTAGGCATGAGATTAGTGTGAGGCTGAAAATCAGTTATGAACCCCTGACTGAAATTTCCAGAATACCAGTGTCTTTAAGGGGTTCCAGCAGCTACACCACAACAGAGACCTGAAATTTTACTCAAAAGCTTGAAAATGGACAGATCCAACAGAGCAGAGAAATGTAGCAATGTGAGTAAGTGAACACAAAGTGTGACTAGTAAGGAAGTACCATGGTCCAGAGAGAGAACAAGTCAGCAGAATGTAAGGTGAGGTCTAAAGATGAAAGTGATGGCATCGTATGTAATGAAAGCCAATCAAGCTCCAGGAACGTTTTTTATATTTCTTGTGATCCATCTCACCAAAAATCATAATTATTGTAGTAATTGGTTTACCCAAAACATGTTTTCTTCCTCCTCTTAACAGCCCCCTTTTGAAACCAACAAATTTTCTTGGATCTCTGTGGAGAGCACAACTTCCTTTTAAACTGATAAATTATAGAGCACAGTATCCTGCTTTTTAAACAGTACTGATGAAACTTCAACTCCACAAAATGTGTATCCTCCTTTTGAATAGATTCTGTAAAATGTGAATCTGTTTTAGTTGCTTATTGCTAAAGGAAGTGATGTATATAAAATTAAGGAGCTAGTCTCTACCTCAGGCATTTCCCTGCCATGGCTCCTATAAAAATACTCAAGCCTGCACTATGCTTTTTGCTCCAGCAGATTCCCTGTCCTAGATATCCCTGCTGGGTTGGATCAAGCTCAGGTGTGTCCCAATGGGCCCCATCTGCAGCTGGGACAATGGCAGCAATGGACCTGAAAAACCCAGGATGTTCCAGAAGAGCCTCTTATCTAATTTATTTAATTTTGTCTCTTTTCTTCTAAAAATAGAAATGTACCACTTTGTTTAGCGGCTCGATGAAAACACAAGTGCATATTCACATATTCTACAAAAACATTTTGTTACAAATGGCTGTTTTCTTCATGGGCTACTTTGATTTCACAAGGAATCTCTTTTCTTTGTGTAGGAAATCAGAAAGACAAACTTTTTTTCTGGTGCAGCCGACATTTTACAATTCAGGGTTGAGAAAACAAGAAGAGAGTAAAATGTATTCATATTTAAGTATCAGAGGGTATCCCTCTTTGATCTTATTTTGGCTAGGATCAAGAACACCCAACAGGCTAATGACACCTGTGGCATTTGTAAAGCTGGAGTAGTAGAGGCACTTCTGCCTTCAGCACTTCTCCCTGCTGCTATAAAATTTATGAGCATTATATGCTACCCAGACCAGAAGGTCTCTGCTCTTGTAGCCTTTATGAGCTTTGCAGGAGTGCCAGGGAGTGAGGAACTCTGTAATCTTCCAGAAACTATTGAAATTCCAGAGCCATAGACTGAGCAATTTGCAATTCTTATAACCTTTTTTGCATAGGAAATAGATTTCCATCAATCAGGAGGTACAGGGGCATTCCTATGGGAGTACCTAACTGAAATTAGCCCAACAATCTCACTCTAAAATAGTAAAAGGCTCCAGTCTGAGCTAACATAACAAACCATAGTTATTAGGTGTAGCTACCTTTGAGATAAGATTTCTGTTGCCTTTCCTCCCGCTATTAATAGCAACATAGAAAGATGAAGGTTTGTGTTGTTTTTTCCAAAGGTGGAAAACTCAGGTATGTGCTAGGGATGGAAAATATTGAAAACTGCTGTAGACTAGCCCTGAGGTTCCTCCACAGCTTCTGTGAATCTAAGCAAAATTTACAGTTCATTAATTTAGTTTTCATGTGTGTTTTGGTGGATCTGTTATGATAATAAAAAAAGTCCTTATAATCTTAACTGGGAAAGATTTTTGCCTTTTTGCAGCAAGTCTGGTGAAGCAGTCATAGGGGGAACCTTAGAAAGCAACAGAGGGCTCAGCTAAACCCTGCATACACCACACGCTTCCCTGTCACAGGCAGCACTGAAGGAATGCCAGACATAATCCTGAAACCCACTCCCACTGTGAAACCTGTGAAGTGACTGATATCCAGGGGAGAAAAATAAATTAAAATCTAAACTGCTTCTTCGTTTACTGCAAGCAGACTCTTGAAGAAATCCAAAGCTTACACTGAGTATGCTCTTAAGGAAAATTTTAAAATATCCGGACTAATTTTGTGAATTGAATACTACATTGGGCCTCCCATGTGATCCAGGGGAAGAAAGATCTTGACTACCTTAGGGAGGAGATGCCTTCAGATGAATAAAGTTGTACCTCCTCAATTAGGGGCTGTGTGATTGGGGCAGTCGGGTTCAGACTAGGAAAACAAACCCCACCACACAGCAAGGAGAACTAATCTTAAGGCAAAGCTTATGAGCTGCAATCTCATCTTCCCCGACATCAAGGAATGAAAGCAGGACTGAGAACATGTCTAGCTGGTGAACCAAGGTGCTAATTGTACAAGAAAGCAGCAGATTCACAAGAGGGAGAAGCACCTTCAAAGTCCTCAGCCTGGAAAAGGGTGATGGGGGTAGAAAACGTTCAGAGACATGAGGGAACAGAAAGCTTGAGGGAAGTGCTGTCTCCTGTAACTCATCTCCGTGCTAAAAACGTTTCTAGAGGCACGTCCTCCAAAGGGTCTGGCTGCAAATCACCCAGGGAAACTGGATGGGTCTCCACCAGCCCCAGAGCATCACCCTCCAGCAGTAGCAGCCTCTGGAGGAGGAAGCATGGTTTGGCTCAGCTGGAGCTACACAGCTCTGCCCTGGGAGGCCTGGTAAAAGGTGCCGTCCTTTTCTACATCTTGAGTGATCCCGACCAGCTTATTTATAGATTTCCATATATATATATATATATTTATATATTTCCAGCTTCCAGAACACCTGGAAAATACTCATTCTGGAGACCAGCTCCTGGTTATTCTCATATCATTCTGGACTGCACTGAAAAGCACATTTTCGTGGATGCTCAACTTCCCAATCTGCTGTCCAGTTTTGGTCATGTTGGGCAAAAGAGCAAAAGTCTCAGGAAGAATCAGACAGGGATCCTACAGACTCCACAGAAAGCTGCAGGCTACACAGAGAAGACACTGTGGTCTAAATATCCACAGGCTTACCTCAGCCATTTGTGAGTCTTGAAAGAGATGTGCAGTGAAATGGTTGCCTGCATGCTGCTGTCAAACTACTCTGCAGGAAGAGACTGTATGGATATGCAGGGACAGCAGAAAATCTTACTAAAATTCAGTCCTAAAGCAAATCAAGCAAGAGACATGAATCTGTGGACAACTAAGTTGTGAAGGAACAGGTGCTTGCAAAACTGTTTGTTATCTAATTAAATTTTCTATCCATTCTCTACATGTTGCTAATAATCTCCACATGAATGTTTACAATCTGCCTGAATCTACAGACCAAAACCTGTAGCTCAAAATGCACAGGAGGAAGTGTCTATGTCAGCACTGCATGTTCCTCCTGGTGGTGTACTGGAGACTAAACTCTTCAGTCAAGGTAATCCAGCTGGCTTTTCTTCCTGTACTGGCTCAAACAGGAGTTTCATCTATGAAGTGCTATAATGGGCAGTGAAAGCATTAGTAGTAGCTCAGCAGGGCACTTTAGCCCTGAATTGAAGTTATCAAAACCAATGAGCACGTTCTTAAATGTGTGCTTAGGAGTTTGGCTAAACTAGGTAATGGTCTTGATTATACCCTAAAAAAGTTATGACTCGATTTAAAAAAAAAGGAAGTCAGATTTATTCAGGTTAGGGGTAGTTTGGGCTGGATTAACAATTAAGGTTTAGTCCTTAGTTTAAAAAGAAATCTACAGCTTGCATTGCTTCTTATTGGACTTGGATTTATCTGAAAGGATTCGTTTATGTGAAAGCACATATCTTATTTGTAGAAAAATCCCCAAATAATAATGAAGGCAAAATTACTACTGACTTCAAAAAGTCAACATTTTTAATTGCTTCATACCAATATTCAATGATTTTTCTGGCTGACTATGAATGCCTTCTGAAAAGGGAGAAATTAAAGGTTTCATGTTCACAAGTAAACAGTTTGTGGAGAGAAAGGAAGAATTTCAGGGAAATTAGGAGTGCAAAGTCAGAAGGGAAAATCATGAAGGTATGATTTTGAAGGCCAAGTGAAAGTTGAAAAGCTAAAATGTCAGATGACTCCTTTTTCAGACTCAGGAGATTAATTCCTTGTATAGATTCATAAGAGTAATTCTGGTGTATGGTAGCGTCTCTCCCAGTTATGAGTACCATAATCAAAACTGTTACTCAGAGATGTAAACAGAATGGGTATTTTCCCTTCCCCACGAATTTTGAAAAGCTGTCAAAAGGTATTTTATCTGTCCATTAGCTCTCATCACAGCCCAATTACATAAAATTACAGATAGAGAGTTTTTCATGATTGCATTGAACCAGAAGTCCAATATTGAAAACGAATTATGAAAATGTAGGATGAGTACATAATGTACTGTTTCACATATGAAGTAAAATCTCTATTATGCATAAGCACTTTAAAGTTTCTTAGGATATAACTTGGGATCTTGCTAGCTCCTATTTTCTTCCTAAGTCAAAGAATTTAAAGTCGTTACATTCTCTGTCATTTAAATGGGAATTTTAAACAGCCTGAAAGTAAAATATTTCATCATTAGACTATCGGCTGCACACAGCAGAATGAAAGGATTTGCTTCTGCATCACAAGACTTGCTCTGGGTTCTAGTGCAAAGCTTTATGTTTTGGATAACTTTGTCTCTCAAGACCTGAAGGTCAGATGTTGTACCATATTTCTGTGTATTTCATACAACTATGCTTTGCCCTCTTGGAAGCATGAGAAGGCAGAATTGCTATCAATTAGGAGCCAAAATATCTATGATTCTATAAGAGAAAAACCTATAAAACTCATTAGTAGGTGTCTTAAAATGTATTCTTTATGCAGCTAATTTATTTTGAATGAAAGGCACAAATAATTTTTAAAATAGAAATGAAGGATTTCATTAGACATTCTTAATTATACAAGTATACAAATACCCTAACACAAGCCTTTGCTGTTTTCTTAGCCAAATTAAACCTTTACATGAAAAAATATTTCATTAACAAGATGCATAATTTTCACTGAATATCCATACCTTCTGAAATTGCCCCAAACCAACCATTAACTTCTTTCTAAGAGAATTGCTTGCCATTAATTATGTGTTAGATGTGCAAAGGAACACCATAGCTAAAAATAATGCAACTGTAGAAATGACTTTTTGTGTCCTGTTCCTCTGTTAGAGATTCCAGTTGTGCCTTTTGCCAATAAAGGACCTGAAAGCTGACAGAAAAGCGTTAGACACAACAGAAATCCATCACTACAGAAAAGCCTGGGAAAAGGAGATATGACAAATTACACGAGCTAAATCTGAGCAGCCTGGAGTCCCCCAAGATCCTGTGAAAAACGAGGCGTGTGGATTGACAGTACAGGTAGCAGAATGTCTCTCTCCTGAAATGTAGACTTGATCCAGCTCTCAACCATTTTTGTGTAACAGACAAGTGAGGCCAATAGTTGTGTAAAAAACTAGCATGAACGAGACCAGAATAAAGGGCAAAACGTCCTTTGGTTAATGACTGCACTTTGCAGGATACACAGACAGCCCATGTCAGTGTGGCTGCTCCAGTGCAACAATTCTGTGGTGAGATGAGATCTGGGGCTTCAGCTGCCCCCTGGGCAGCAAAGGGGGGCAGAGGGAAAGTGGGCACCTGCCCCTGGTGGGAGCAGGGAGCCCAACCCACTTCCCACGGAGGAGAGAAATGATGCTCTTACCCTGCCAGGAGAACTTCTGCAATCACAAACGTGAAGGAGAGAAGCTCATGTTTTACCTGGTACAGCAAAAACCAGGCAAGGAAAGGTGGAACAGCTCGCTCAAGATGATACAGAAAGCATATGGCAGCAGTAGGTTTTTGGGGAAGGGCAGTTTTCCCTTTAATCCCTCATTTTACTACCTGTTTTTGGCATAAGGCAGCACAAGTTTATTCTCTGGCAGTTCATGCTGAGAGGTCTCTTCTGTTGAAAAGGAACTGGAGGAAGAAGCAAGGGGAAAGGCACACCAGTACTCCAGAGCAGCCCAGGCAGAAATGTAAACTAATAAAAATGATGATGATGTTAATAATAATACGATATGTGAAATAACTACAGCTGACATATGATCTATTGATTAAAGTCTTTCGTATGACAGGATGTCAGCCAGCAGAAATAGGAAATCAATACCTCATTTAACAGCAAAGAACGACTCAACCTCCTCCAGGCCAAAGAGAGACAGGGCTGCTTGAGCAGACAGTATGAATTTATTTGATCTACTTTTCTGAAAAAGAAAGGTTTAATTATAGTAAAGAATGTGCTTCCTTGAGTCCAGCAGGGAGGGGGAGTTGTTAGGAAGCTTATGAGCAATTAGTCAATCTAGCCAAACAACAGAAGTGCTCGTGCATTTCCGTGCATGTTTCTGGGATGTCAGGATTTTTGGATAAACCAATGACTGCAGATTCCAGTAAACATGAACTTAAGTACACATAACAAAGGCAGGAAAGGTAATGATTTCAGGATGTGCATATTATTTATATATTTGCTGCAAAATGCAGATTCTTCCCCAAAAGTTGGTTGTCTGCCACTGGGAGTTGACAAGCCACAAAAAAATATCCATGAGGAGGCCCTGATGGAGGAATATTCTTCACACTGGGTATGAGCACATTCCTCCAGGGAGGAGCACATGGGTGCATCTATTGTTCCTGTTGGTCTCCTGGGCCACAGGAGTTTTCTAATCCATGCTTCCAGACATGCACACAATTGGGAGATTTTTGTTCCCCTTTTTTCAAAAATTTTTTTTATTTTAAGTATTTTAGTTTCAGCTAGGGGTTTCAGTCTTAATTCCTATAAATGAACCTCTGGTGAAAACAGAACTAGAAATAACTCATGCATTTTTAATGGAGAAAGCAGGGTAGCCCAGGAATACAGGATCTGTGGATGGAGTAGACATCACATGACATTTTTATAACTGGGTTATGTACAAAAGATCTGCTTCTTCATGAGCCCAAAGTTACAGAGATTCACGAAAGATTCAAAAGGAGATAATTCTATGATTTGCAGGCTGTGATTTGTAGGCAGGTGATAAGGAGTCATACTTGTCTTATTTCTCTTCCTAAGAAGAGAATGAAGCAATAAAAAAGACATGAATACAACAAAACAATTCATAAAACTACACAGGAAAGCTCTTCACTGCACCAGAAATATTGCATTTTCATGCATACAAACCACAAGTGATCTGCAGAGAAAACTGATTCTCTACAGTTTCACAGAAAAAAAGGTATTATACATGTAGTTTCACAAGAGAAGGTTTAGCACAAGCACACTTTCCATCCAGTACCTCCCCAAACATTTTTCTTCTACCCCACAGCTTGCTCCTTCTTGTAATCCCGAAGGAAGGAATCCTTCAAAGCCATGCTTACCCAAGGTGCAGGGTGCACGGGTGAAAATGGAACACTGAGGGACATGAAAAATGAGCACCTCAGCAATACTGGGTGCTCATCCCTGGAAGGGAACAGTGACAACTTTGGTTAAGTTAATTATTTCATCATTGCCCACACCACCTAACCTCGCCATAGTGCAGCTACTGGTATTTAAGTTGCCAGATGGTGGCACTTGGGCTCCCAGTCAATAGGAAGGGGTTGAGGGAGGGACTGAAGAATTTTCCACTATACTCTTTTTTTTTCTGTGTACATCTCCCCTGAACACAGAGCTCCTCTCCTGAAAAAAGTTAAATTCCAGTTGTTTCTTTTCAGGAACTGGAATTAATGCTTTTTCTTTATTCTGTTAAATAGTCTCTTCCTTGTTTTAGCAATTGTACCAGGTGGGTTTTATTTAATATATTACTTACTACCAATACAATGGTCCCCTGATAACACGGCTGTAAGTGATCTTTTCCTGAAGCTTTGTTGACAATCTCAGTGAAGAGTCAAAGATCAAAAGAGCAGGAATGCTAAATAACCTGTTAATCAAAAATATTGCAGCTAAAGTTGAATGGCAATGTATTCTGGGGGAATCCACAGATTCATTGGTAATCCTTGCCAGTTCTCTGTTTTAAAAGAGGTGTTTGTTTCCAGAGCAATAAATGGTTCACAAAAATAAATTAAAAACAGATGATGGAGAATTAATGAATCCATAATTTCAATATGCAGAGATGAGGATGAAAGCTCAGTGTTATGCAAGCATACATTTTTATTCTGCTTGTTTTCGTGGCATGCCTAACAAAGAGTTAATTTATTCTTAGTTTAAGCAAAAAAAAATTATTTTAAAAATAATACTGTTATTAAATTTAATTTTAATATTTTAATTATTTTATTTAATAATACTGTTATTACTGTTATTATTTAATAATACTGTTATTTTTGAGATTCAGGAATGCACATGTTGAAGCGTGGGGTGATACTGCTTCATTTTAGAGACAAGGCACATGATTGTTTTAGTTTCACCTCTACAGCTCAGGCAAACCAGTGCTGAAGTGGAGAGGCATCAGCCCGTGTAGCTCAGGTTGGGATGTCCCAAACAGAGCTGCTATAATTGTCCTAAGAGTAAGGACTGGATCTGCATGGAGGATGACAAAGGTGACAGTTACTTGGAATAGGAATGAAAACAAAACCTGAGCTGTTTTTCACAGCCTGAAACCTGTGAGTTGCTGGCTGAGCAGGTGCTAGTTGGGACATGGACATGCAACACAGAGACTTCACTACCACACACTCTCCCTGCAATAATGTCAATAAAGGCACAGTTCAAGGACATTAAGACATGGAAAGCTGTACTTGACACAATTCCATATTAATTTCTATTCCAGAAATTTCTATAGTAGGTTACAACTTTATTGTTTTTAAACCGTCTGTGTGATGGAAATACTCTGCTCCTTTTACAGCCAAGGAACCCAAGGAATGCAGAATATCAACCATGTATCATGTTTCACTATAGGCTGTCCAACCTGCCTCCCAAAAAACCTGACTGTGGCTCTGCTGGCTCCATGGAAATCCAAAAACCTTTGGGCAAGTGCCACAGGACCTGAAAACCCTCCTGCCATACACTGCCCCAAAGATGTCTCAGCACAACAGCAGCAGTGGAAGGTCCAGCCCATCACCAGAGCCTGGACCAATTGAGAACACTTCATGCCCTTGGCCACCATCAAGCACTCCTCTGCTCAGGTCCCCAAGCCTGGCCTGGCAGCTTCTGTAGCTGGGGCAGTCCAGCCACGCCTTCACCACAGAAGCGTGATCTTCCCAGTGCAGAAACTGGACATGAAGTGAAACACAGCACTGCCCAGTGAGCACCTACCTCATCCTTTGGACTCTTTGTGACTTTCTAGGATTTCTCTTAAACTCTACAGTTTGAATATTTCATGCT
This sequence comes from Daphoenositta chrysoptera, assembly GCA_013397915.1. Classification (NCBI taxonomy): domain Eukaryota; kingdom Metazoa; phylum Chordata; class Aves; order Passeriformes; genus Daphoenositta; species Daphoenositta chrysoptera. The sequence goes on along the minus strand of VZRO01003963.1, from coordinate 237,697 downwards.
GCAATGCAGTTTAGCAGCTGACATCTCAGGAGGAATTTTTGAACTTGTATAAATTAATTATCCCTCCTATCCACAGATCATTTCTTTGGCCGGCTTGGACAATTTGTTTATTAGCTACCAGCTAAAAACCACCTAGTTTTTCCCTTCAAAGCTATTTTTCAGTTAATATTGTGTATGAGTGTTTTCTGTATTCTTTTGCATAGATCAACTATTTTGTTTAAAATTTCTTGAAGCTTAAGTCTAAAGCACCAAAGCTAGACATAGAATCATAGAATTACTTAGGTTGGAAAAGATCCCTCCTTAAAGGGGGCTTATATAAAAGATGGGGGTCAGACTTTTCAGTAAGGACTGTTGCTGTAGGACAGGTGGTAATGGTTTTAAACTAAAAGACAGTAGATTCAGATGAGACATGAGGAAGAATTTTTTTTACTATTGGGGTGGTAAAACACTGGAACAGGTTGCCCAGAGAGGTGGAGATGCCCCTTCCCAGTAAACACTCAAGGTCAGCTTGAATGGGTCTCTGAGCAACCTGGTCTAGCTGAAGATGTCCCTGCTCATTGCAGAGGCATTGGACTAGATGGCCTTTAAAGGTCTCATCCAATCCAAACTATTCTATGAATCTATGATTCTGACTCGTGCCAAAAGGCATATGTATCATATACTAAGAAAATGGACTTTCTGGGTTCAGCAAACGAAAGGCAGCAGAAGCAGCTGCTCAGGGACTGCAGATGGCACTGGGGAAAGGTGGGGCTGGGATCAAACACCTGCTGAAAATGAGAAATGGGAAGGTAGAAAGCTTATGGGTTTTGCTTTCATTACAGGTCCAGCCCCGGGCAAGACTGACATATACTGTTAAAGTGTTAAAGTGTTTAAGTGTTAAAAGAACTTGTATCGTGTTATACAAAGAGTACATGCTCTCATGGCCATGCACAAGTCAGAAATGAAACTGAGAAACTAATAATGTGAATGTACCTGCTCTGTGTCTGAACAGGCAAAATCCCCTCCAGGGCCCTCCCAGCACACCCGAACTTTGATAACCCTGTGATGTTCTGCCAGGCACAGGCTTCCAGCTGTGGCAGTGCCTTTCTACCAAGCCACAAAACTCCGAGCTAACCATTAAATTCTGTTAAGGCTGGAGGTGGATGGATGTTCTCAGGAGAGATGTTAACTGCCCTTTTCCAGTTGCAGTTAAGGGGGGGAATTAGCCAAGTACTGGCTGGGATTTATGAGCCCTGCACAGACCTGCCTGGAGTGCCAGGACTGCCACCCTGTAACACTCCTGGGATGTACAGAAACTCCCCAATGAGAGATAGGAAGGACATGAGTGAGAAACACATGGCCAAAAGCACTAGCTTTGCATTTTCTAAAAAACTGAAGCAATGTCAGCAGTTAAATCTATAAAGCAATCTCAGAAGCCAGGACCTTTTTCCTAAGGCAGACACAAATTGCTGAAAGTTTTCTTCTTTCCCATTCTCAGAACAAAGGGCTGTTGAGGAGAAATTGTGGGGCAGCTGGTGAACCTCCTCGACAAAAGTGTAAGGCTGACTTAATGTACTCCTATCACAAGCAGTGAGGACGTTTATTAAAGAGCACTGTTCTCCAAAACCTGCTTTAAAGCTGTTAAATCCGATCTTTGGTTCTTCGGCATGGTTATAAAATACATGAAGCCAATTGGCTGCCTGGCTGCAGCTGTGACTTCTCTGCTCAAGTTACACCTCCACCACCACCAAAGTGCTTTGCCCTGGGAAAAGCAGCATCCAGGCAGCAGCAAATAAAAGATGGGCACCATCTGCCAAGACCTAATTTCTCATAGATCTTTGTTGCTGATGACACAGAAGAAGATGGTTGTATTTGGTCACCTCACACCCTGTGAGAACATCTGGACCAGAACAAACCAACCTGCACTACACTGCAGCACAGTCTCCTCCTTGGCTTACCCGCTGGAAAACAGTGCTGGGAAGGAGGTGATGCGAGTGGGGAACAGGGAAGGAAGTGTTTCTAACTGGTTTGAAGCATATCTTGTGGTTAGGCAACACAAATATGGATTTAATTTTCAATTTTGGCTAAAACTATTTCCATGCTCAGTTTTTTAAAGAAAACTCTGCGTTGTCTGCAGCCAGTTTTCACCAGAGTCTCAGCCTAGGTAAAAGGCTACTGGAAAATGGTTTAAAGGAAAATGTTGATGTGTCTTACAGGAAGTCCTTCAAAGCAGGGCTTTGGAATAGATAGCAGCAATAACAAAGTTTTATTTGGAAAAACTTATTGGATCTTTCAGAAGAAATCAGTACAGAAGAGGGAGTTAACCTCTGTCCATATAACTATGTGTCACACAAAGCACCAACACTTATTTTTAAAACAACTGTCTGCCTATGCTGAATATGCTCCCTAATCACAGGACTTTAAAGAGTATTTGCACTTGCTCCTTTTGCAAATGTCAAGATCACTAAGGGATTAACTGTAACATTTTATAATCATTTTTGCTTCTCAGCAGTTCATAAAGAAATGCTTACATCAAGGGAATTTTACTTTTAAAATTTTTTTTATTTGCCAGATTGTGAGATCAAACAGAGCCAAACCAATTATCTGCAATTCTCAAATGACAGACATGCAAACACAAATGTTTGCAGCAAAGCAAAGAAAGTGCCGAATTTCTTTGTAATGCAACAGAAAAACAAGGGTTGCAGCATTTCTAAGTGCTTTGATTAAAACTCTCGGTGGGACAATACGTCAGGTGTTATTGCAAGGTCAGCTCTGCTGAACGAAGCTGAACCATATTCAGTCTCTGCAGTTATGTGTGTCCTTATGTCACTACTTGGGACTACTGAAGCACAAAGCCAGAGTGTGATGTGCTCAATTCGTCCTTCAGTTGCTTCATAAAGCAGCAAAACCAGCCCCAGGTAAGGCACAGCCACACCGTGAGATTTGTGGAAGACTTGGAAGAAGCTCCTGAGCCTTCTCTTGGGAGTACTCTTGGAGGACAAAACCAGCAACAGGAAAAGAGTGGTCCCCTGCAGAAGCACATGGACAATACAGCAGCCTCCAGGGGCGAGCCAGAGTCCCACTGGTGGCACATGGCCACACCTGACATTCCTTCAGGACTCGCTGCAGCCCGGGGGCAGAGTGGCTGCAAAGCTGCCTGGTGGAAAAGGACCTGGGAGTGCTGGTGACAGTGGCTAAACAGGAGCCAGTGAGTGCCCACGGGGCCAGGAAGGGCAGTGGCATCCTGGCTTGTGTCAGGAGCAGTGTGGCCAGCAGGACCTGGGCACTGAGTGTCCTGCTCTACTCAGAATCACAGAATCAGTCTGGTTGAAACAGACCACAGTGGGGTCAAGCAGGGATGTCCTGGAGCACAGGATTGCATCCAGATGGTTCTTGAGTATCTCCAGTGAGGGAGACTCCACGCCCCCTCTGGGTGGCCTTTTCTAGTGCTTGGTCCCCTGCACAGTACAGAAATTCTTCCTCATATTCAGGTGGAACTTCCTGTGCATCACTTCTTGCCCAGGGATTTTTGTCCTATTGGTTGGCACCACCAAAAAGAGCCTGGCTCCTTCTTCTTGGCACTTGCCCTTGAGATACTGATATACTTGGCACTGGTGAGGCCAGGCCTGGAATCCCATGTCCAGTTTTGGGCCCCTCACTACAAGACAGACATTCTTGTGCTGGAGTGTGTCCAGAGGAGGGTAAGAGAGCTGGGGAGGGGTCTGGAGCACGAGTCTGGTGAGGAGCAGCTGAGGGAGCTGGGGGTGTTCAGCCTGGAGAAAAGGAGCCTCAGGGGAACCTTTTCGCTCTCTAGAACTGCCTGACAGGAGGCTGCAGCCAGGGGGGGTTGGTTCTCTTTTCTCAGGTAACAGGACCAGAGGAAAAGGTCTTAACTTGCACAGGGGAGGTTTAGATTGGATATTAGAAAAAACTTTCTTTGCCTAAAGGACTGTCAAGCATTGGAAGAGGCTGTCCATGGAAGTGGGGGAGTCACCATCCCTTGAGGCATTTAAAGGACGTCTACATGTGGGGCTTAGGGACATGGTTTAGGGGTGGACTTGGCAGTGTTGGGTTAACAGTTGAACTCGATGATCTTAAAGGTCTTCTCCAACCTAAAGCTTCTATGATTGCAATGAAGAAAACACCCATGATCAGCTTGGACTTCTGGAAATAGCTGCTTTCAGTGCAACTTTCTGGGCTGCTGATCTGAAGAGTGCAGCATGTAGCTATGCAGAAACATCCTTTGCACCCTCACAGCCCAATTGCATAATCACAGTTCTATATAAAGAGGTTCTCCACAGGGGACCCAGCAGGCACACTCAATAGTCCCTTCTTACATGCAAAATAAGGATCTGAAGGCTGACATGCAGTGAAGCTTGAAATGTGAAAACAGCACACTGAAAGTTCAATATGCAATTAACCATAAAAGCAACACTGCCTCAGTTTTTAGAAGCATTTATAATATGATGTCTGAGCTGATTTAATAGTATGGAAAAGACAGCAAGTGACAATGTCTCTCAGAGGAACGGAACAAACAGGTGTGTTTAAGTCACATACATGTGACACAAGTTGTAAGTGGGAAATAAATGATCAAGATGCTCAAGATTTTCCAAAGTTGACTGTAATTTTAAAGATATTTGGTGTAGTCAAGTTGCAATAGAGGCCTGTTTTCAGAATGTGTTGAGTAACCCTTCTCTAACAGCAACATCACTGTGAGGCATCTCAAACCAGGTACCCAGGAGCTGTGACATCCTCAGTGCAGTGGTTTTTGATGACAGCCACCAGAAGGACAAGGTGCTCAAGGCAATTGTCTCGGGTCCCATGAGTGCTCAGGTCCCCGTTTGCTGGGACACAGACTGCTCCTCTGCCATTTCTGTGTGACCCGAGTGCAGCCCGAGCTTACCCAGACTAGGTTTAAGTGGGGACACATTGAATTAATTTTTAAGAATCTCCTTCCAGGATTGTTCCATTTTTTTGTTATCAAAAGAAATGTGAACTGCATGGGAAAGGACAGTTAAAACCCTGCCCTCAACAAATATCTGATAATTTCTAAAAAGCTGGAAAAACCATGCATGCAGAATACAGAAAATCAAAAAGATGAAGAGCCTCAGGATAGGGGAAATTTGTGGAAAAGCTTCTATTTTTGAGTTCCAAAAGAAAGACTGACAGCTTTAAATTTTGTGAGATAATCCAGATTAACTCAAATTCATTCTCTCTTCTCCTTCTCTTCCCTTCCTTCACCTCTCTCAGCCTGCCACCTCTTCTCTAGCATAGCTTAAACTTCAAATTCATCATTTACTTCAAATTCTCATACATGCAAGTTTATTTCACTCTTCTGAATGGAAGCAAATGAATTTTATTTTCATGGCTCACTCTCCCAATGCCTTCTGCATGGTCTGATACATTAATTCAGATTATCATTCTGTGCACTTTTTGCATTAATTCTCAACTGACTGACCCTCTTCATCTGTAATTATTACCATGAAGGTTTTGAATATCATTAAACTCTTCTCACCGACTGCATTAACTTTAAAAGGTAATTTGATTAATTCTGCAAGCCACTGGTAGATGGAGATTTAACGCCTCATGGATTTTCTGCATTATCAGTATTTTGCAGCAACCAGATCCGAAAGATAAACAAAATCCTTGGAGACCAGATGAAAAAGGTTGGTTGTTTTTGTGAAAGATTTTAAGTAATTTTGTTAAGCTTTAAAAACAGTGTTCTAAATTGTTTTTCCCAGAATTACAAACAGATCATTCCTCTGCATTCCCCCACAGTACTGATTTAATAACTTTTCATTTCTGTGAAACGCATATATTTCCAGAGCTCAGCCAAAGGTTCTTCACTTGGGAAAACACAATGTCTGTGAGGCAGCAAAAGTTATCAACTGATAAATTGTAGAACAATATAGCCTGCCAAAATAGTCAACATGTAAAGACTTCACCTAAGCTCAAAACTTTGTGGAGAGCAAAGCCGCATGCTAATGCAGCATCAGTGGCTGGTGTCACACACAGCTGGTGCTGCTGTGTTTAAATAAAGTACTGAAGGGTGGTAAGGATGGTAATAGTGTAAAATATGGTTATAGCATTACTGAGAAGCAACGTGCTGCATTAATGACCCAGTGTAAACAAGTGCAGATAGCAATTCTCCAGCAGGGATTTCCCCCTTCTCCTCCTCAGGCATGTCCGACAGCTCTACTGGCAACAGCTCTTTTCTGTGTCTACTACTTCAAGGGTAGCAGAAAGCAATATTCATTAAAATTTCATAAATGTTAGTAAAGGCTCAAATTACAGATTAGAGTAGTGAATTAGGGCTACATGATTCCTTGCATGGCATATATTGAAGGGCAATGAAAATAGAAATCTCTCAAGGAAAAGGAGTTAAAGGAGAAGCAGCATCCGTGGAAACCATCCTTCTGACCCGTGCCACAGCACATCAGCTCCAACGACAAACTGCTAGCCCAGCCAGGCAGAGCTGCCAGAGAAAGGATGAGTTGAGTGGTTTGTTTGAGGTCTCCTAATAAGTGCAAATTTGTGTCCTTCATGGCACAGGTAGCAGAAAAGTATCACGACATTATCGAGCACTGTGATACTCACAAGACACTGGCTTTTCAGAAGGCAGCAGCTGGGGGCTTTATCTCTCCTTGTATCAGGGATCTCCCTCTCCTCTGGGGTTTGGTTGTTGGGTCAGGTTGGAAAGGCTGCAGGTGTCCAGCTTCAAGGAAAGCTGTGGGAAGCCTTAGCACAGGTCTCTGCTCTGCTCAGGAGCTGCATTTGAGCAGAGGATCCCCCTTGGTGTCCGAGCTGTGCTGCAGGAGAGCTGTGCCTCACCTCGCAGCCAGGCTGGCTACAACACTGGGAATGCTCCCATGCTGCTGAGACTGGGGACGATGTTATCCAGAAGGGCAGGATAAAGGTGCATAGGGAATGATGTTTTTTCTTTTTCTAGTAAAACAACTGTGAAGTGAAATACTGGGAAATCATCAAGCAGAATGTTTATAGCACATAAAGGGAAAGATTCTTTTCCCCCCTACAGAATGAGTAATTGGACTGTGAATGCAACACTGCAGAATGCTGTAAAAAGTAAATATACAGATTAGAAAATAGACCAGACAGATCAATTTACAGAGGATAAATTCATACCCATATTCCAGGCAATTGGACTAGATGATCACTGTAGGTCCCTAGCAACTGAACTATTCTGTTCTATTTTTTTTTTTTTTTTGCTATAGAACTGGCGTGAGGGGGCTAAGTCAGGCCAAAATCTGGTTGTCATATTTATGCTGAACAACTTTTCAGTGGTAAGAGGGATTCATGGACAAAACTTGCCACATTGGCTTCCTGAGATAATAAGTATTTCTTCCCCTAAAAATGTACCCATTTGCATTTGCACTGTGGTTTGTCCGGGACAATGGGCAGAGTGCCCATCATCTGCAGGAGCACCGGGTAACAGGGCTGGCCAAATGCTGGGATGCTTGACCTGCAGTTCTGCCATGGGAAGGTCCCACTCCTGCAAGTGGGACCCACACCCAAAGCTCTGATGGTGCAAGTTCAGCAGGATCCGAGCTTTCCATGCCCTCCCCAGCTGCCCACAGGCAGAGTTTCAACCCCGCCCTTTGTCACCCTCTGTGGGTGTTCCAACTACTCTTGTCCTTGCTATCTCTACAAGCCAATTAAACATCTGCTAATGGTGATCCTATCGTTAGATCGATGAGGGAAACTGACCTACAAAAAGCCAGGATTTCTCACCAGTCAGCCTGGCTTTGTTCTCACCTCAGCAGAAGCATCACGTATTTGTGCTGCCCTATGCCAAAAGACAGTCGGCCTGCTTCAAACTGTGCTCAAAATCCACTTGAGTGTATAGACACACCAGTTGTCATGAAGCAAAGCATCAAAATGCATAATTATACTTTATTTATTGTGTGCACCTAACCGGCTAAACTACATGGTATTATTTCTACTCCTAACTGGACCAGTTTAAATGATGAATAATTAAAGTACAAAAAACTTCAGAGACAAATTTTTCGAAAAATAATTCTGCTTTGTTTGATAAAATACATTTTTAATTAATATGGTTTAGGTCATTAATTTTCTCTGTCAGTGCAATGAAATGGACCTAAGTCTTTCCCAGGCCTGCATTTCTATTATTCTGTAACATTTTTCTGTATCAATTGAGTCTTGGAAATAGTAACATGTCAGACCTTTACAGACAAAAATATCTATGGCAAATTTGCACAATTAGAACATCATTATCTTAATTAAACTTCAATGTTGTTTGCAATTTCTGACTTTTTTAAAAGGAGACACTGTGAGAGCTAGGGAGCAATGCTTACAGGATACATGGCTAATACAAAAATATGATGCTCTTGAGTTTTCCTGGAAAACTCTGGATGATATTTGTAAGATCTGATTTATCAATAAATATCTTAATGAGTGGAAACTTATTTCCAGTGCCAGTCAGTCTTCCCCTCTTTATCCCTTTCCTTCCCAGTGAATCAGAACAGACACTTTTCAATGGACCTGCTACTACTTCCTGCATTTCTAAAGCCCTTATTACTGCCTGGGTTACCTCAACAACCACCACATAAATTAACCATGGGCCAGTTTCCCCTGGTCACAGGATGGGTTAGAAAAAGCAGTTTATAATTCTCTCCACAGCCTTACATCAGCAATGAATCCTTCCCTTAAAACCTCTTTCAGCATCATTATTATTTTTTAAAGCTATACTGTGAGTCATGGGTGTTACCAATGTTACCACACTATATTCAACTTTAAAACATTTAAATGTGGAATTCACAACAGGTGGCTTTTTGTAATGGAAGATAAATGAGTGAGGCCTAATTTTAATATTATTTGTTGAATATATGTAGATGGTGGACTGGGAAACAGTAATATCACACAAACCATAACATTTGTTGATGCATTTTGTGATACATACATGTGTGTACCTTGTAGACAATGCCAAAATCCAAGCTAGCATATATGGAAGGGAGGCAAAACTGACACCAGAAATCCCTTTCAAAAATTTGTGTCCAGATGGGTGAGGAAAATAAACCATGTTCCTGAGGCACAATAGTGTCCCTAATCTCCCTTAAAAGTGGAAGCAATCTCATCTAAAGTAAGAGTCTTTAAGCTGGTTTGGATACAAGGCAGATGCATGTAACTGCTGAGAGAGCCAGAAGCAGGAAAATGAGCTAAATGTTGGTAACGAAGCATTTATGCAGCAGCTGCACTGTGCTGCAAAACAAGCACAGGTCGTTAATTAGGAAAACATCTTCATCCATGACCAACACTTCAAAATTTGAGAGGTTGTTTACAAATAACTGAAATATTCAGAATATGCTGTTTGTTGAGATCTATTTTTCATTCTGTTGGTTTTTAAAGCTCTTGTGCTGCAAGAGGCAAGCAGATATTTGTTGCAGTTCTCTACTAGAATCTCTGAAAATGAGGTGTGAATATAAATACCTCCAGCATTAGGCATTCAGAAACAAGAGCTCCAAGCCATCCTCATAAGAGAGACCTTATCAAGGGTGTCACTGGGACTAGACCCCAAAACACTTTTATCTCTGACCAAACTCATGCACAAAACCTGTGGAAATACATGCTGCAAGTTCCCTCAGGTAAGGATTTGGGTGCACTAAGGGATGCCTGTATTTAGACAGCATCTAATGTAAAACATAAGTGGCTCCATTTACCTCTGCTGGGATGGCCAATTCTCTCCGTTTCACTTGAATGCACGTAAGATTTTCATCTTAACTACAAAGGCAGATTTTGATGGGCTCCACAAAGTGTTCCAACAACCATTAAAAGCTCTTAATCTATACTGCAGTAAAGAATGCTGTTAAGCTTAAGCTGCCTTTTCTCAACATTAGATACACAAACAAAAATACAAGGAAAATGAAGAAAACAAAATGCAGAACGTTTGTTCTAAACATAACCCAACTAGTAGAAAAAAAGGGAGTGAAGATGATGAAGATATTTGACAGTAGCCATGTGGGTGTCACACCCTGTCACACCCATCTCTTCATAGTTTTGTTGCTTTGAATGCTTCACAAAATAGGGCATTTTTTAATTTGAGAACAATAATTTTTTTTCCTAGAAACTTAAGAAAGGACTCCCTTTGTTTTACTCTGCTTCTTATCATCTTCTGTTGTAGTTACAAGTAAGGTGTTGATATTTCATAATCCAATGGCTAAATTTAGTAACTATTGTCTTTTCATACTTAGAAGCAGGATAGCAAAGTTCCTTGATTCCAAATCTTTGGGCCTCAGAGAATAATGGCATTATCTAAAAGTATGTAGCTTTTCAAACATAAATGCATTTAATTTTGTCAGCATTTTGCCAGCTTTTTCAATGCACTGACACCAAACTTATTTTCCTTAACAAAGTCTTTGCCAGGATGGAAATCAGTATTCAGCACTAAAAAAAGCACAACAGCTTGCTGAGTCTCCTGACAATAGAGGAAAGCACAAAAGTCGCATTTTTATTAGTTGTATCTTTACGACAGCATTTAAATACACAGGTGAATTCCCAGTATATAAACAAATATTTATTAGTAACACAATAAAATATTTATAGCATTGAAAAGCCATTCAAGAACCTAGAAACTATTGTAAGCTTCAATATCAGGGAGCTTGTAAATGAATGCATAAATAGAAAAATTATGCCTTGATTTAAATGCATTCGTTATTTAAATGTTCTGCAGCTTTTAAATCATTTTTTTAAAAGCTAATTGAAAGCACAGAATATTTGAATAATTTAAAAGGGCTTCCTGATTAATTTATAGGATTTATCTCCTTTCATTTTTGCTGTAAACCTTGCACAGGTGAGCTGTGCAATTTGCTCCACAAATTATTTCAGATTGCTCACAAATGCTTTCTTGTCTGGCAAAGTTTGACAAAGCTAAAGATCAAATGGTTACCTTGGATCAGATACGAAACATGAGCAGCTTGCATTAAAAGTCATGTAATTTTTTTTATATTGGTGGTGTTGCAAAAGAAGCAGAATTTGACATATGCCCATTTTGAAGATCACTTAATGGGAAAATAGCTGGGTTGTGCACCCTTAGACTACCAACACAAGTCTCGTCAGTGGAGGTTGCCACTGAATCTCCTTGTTGCTGGATCACTTTTTTGTAAAAATAAATAGACTGTCATAGGCTGCAGTTTCCTATATCTGAGATACTTAGGTACAACATCCACCAAAGGAACTTATCCCATCATCTTCTGGAAATGGGGCAAATCCGGGAAGTCCTGGCAGAGGTCCCCACGAAGGGCGTTCTCAGCTGCCATTGAGAGAGCAGCAGGGAGAAGCTGGTGCTGGGGAGGATCAGGAGAAGGCCCTCGGGAGGGAAAGGTGGAAGCTGGTGCTGGGGAGGGTCAGGAGAAGGCCCTCGGGAGGGAAAGGGAGAAGCTGGTGCTGGGGAGGATCGGGAGAAGGCCCTCGGGAGGGAAAGGTGGAAGCTGCCGGGCGATGTCCTCTGCCTGTGCTGGAGCAGGAGTGGGATGGCAGTGGGGAAGGGCAAAGCAGAGCTGCTGCTTTCCGGGGCCAGCTGCAGCAGGGGAGGACATTCAGGACAGGCACTGGGTCAGAGCAACCCCTCCTCGGGCAGAGGATGCTGTGGGAGCAGGCAGCACCAGCAGGTTTTGAAAGGGATTAGGCAGGAGAAGGGGAAGGGGAGTAGGCAGGGAAGCTGGAGAAGCTCAAGGCAGTGGCAGGATAAAGCAGCCAGGTTCACGTGCTCTGCCCAAGCCGTTTTGCCACCACAGAGTTCGGAGCATGGGGTGACACAGACCCCTTCTCTGCCTAGGACGGCATTTCTTATGTCTGTATTTTCACCCTTGAGTGAAATGCTACAGAGCAGAAAAAAAATAATATCACAGCCTCACCAGAACTAATTGGAGTTGGAAACCACAGAAAGGAGCCTGGATATTCAGCAATTTAGTGTGAGAGAGCGGCTGACTGAGGCTGGTTAGTTGTGCGTGCAGATGAGCAGCACAGCTGGCCCTGCTGGGAAGCTGCTCCTGCAGCAGTCCCGTCCCTCGTACCGCGGGATTACTGGCACGGATCTCTCATTCACTGTTCTATTCCCTCGGCAGCTCAGTGACAGCAGACAGCACAGGAAAAACACTTCTCACTGCAAGAGAAGCCACGCTGAAAATGGCTCTGGACTGGCCCTGGCTAAGCATGTCCTGAGCAGCTCAGACACCGGCCAGAGAGAGACAATCACTATTCCTTGGTCCATTTGTCTCCGTGGATTACAGGGAGCAGGTGATTTAGACAGTTACATCCAGTTCAAGCCAGAACTGTAACTACATCATCCAAGCCAGACAAGGCAAAATTTTCCTTTTATGGGGGTGTCTAGAAAAATCCAACTTGACAGCAGTAAGGCAGTTGATAAACTGTATTATCTCACTGCTTTTTGTACTCCTCTGAATACAATCATCCACTGCCTTGTCTTGTATTATACCTGGCTGCCTTTATGCCCCATGTTTGTGCAGTACCCAGTCCTGCTGTGTGATCAGGGCTCCTCTGAACAACAGAAAAACCAAGAAATAATAACAAGCTGTGTCAGAAACACAACATTTTAGCAGGGCAGAAATTATCAATCACTGGGAGCAGCTTTTCTGTTATGTCACAGAGCCGAGATCTCTACAGGCTGTGGGTGAACCCATATTAAGCATAAACTTCCCTGTTGCTGACTTTTGCCCTCCCTAGAAGCACAGCATGATTAATTCTCTGAAAACAGTTTAGAAGCCTTAAAACCACCTTTCAAAAGCTCTGGGTGACAGAACAGCAAGAGGGATGTTCCTCCTTACTATTTCCTTGCTAGGTACAAAGGGACAGATGCTGCTGTTGAATTTTGTTTGTTTGTGGGACTCTCTTTGCCTCTCCCACTGCTGGGAGCCCTCCTGCCCGGACTGGACGTCAGAGCAAAGCAGACCTCTGGAGAGCACAGAAGGATTTTGATGCTTCACTTTTACAGCTTTAATTTCTGTCTGAGCACTTAGGAGTCCCAGGCCAGCCTAGAGCTTTTCTTGTGATTTAAAACGCTGTAATATACTTGTCATCCTTTGGGCTTAAAAGAATCTCTGAAGTTATGCAACTGATCTTTTAACTTCTAAAGTCAACTGGGAGCTAAAATCTCATGAAGTATCCTATATCCATTTGAATTAAAGTGAAATTATGTATGCTTTCAAGTCTACTTTTGGTTAGTGCGGAATTTATCAGTTGGCCATATCTGTATTATTAAATTTTTGTAGACAGACAAACTTCATCAGTTACTTGTCAGAATGTACCAGTCTTTTTTCTGTACTAATTCAGTAGCAGTTAGTAAGCAGGATGTTATCAGAAAGCTGAACATAATGTGAGCCTTGGAGCAGACCTGAAAAGTGCTTTATTCTTGGAAAAACACTTTGATATTGAAGTCTATGGTCAGAGGTAAAGTCTGATCACAGTTAGAAAAATAAAGTATAGAGTGAAATGAAACCCAAAGAAAAGTGAAAAACAGGGTTCTGGGATGGGAAAATATCTTAACCTATGAACGTAAGTCACCGGAATGAGTGAAGAGATAGGAAAAAACTCTACCAAAAGCCTTGAAAAGGACAATTCTTTCCTTCCATTTTCACACGCGCAAATCAATTTATTGCAGCTGGCTCGTTCAAGTGTTAGATTTGCCCTGGAACATTTCTGACCCTGCTGGGTTGCCAATTTCAGCGTCTTTTTGTCACACTCCTGCAGCAAACACATACACAGAGATTCAAAAGAATTTCTCATATTGCAGAAATACCAAACGAGATTCAAGAGTAATTGTAAGGCACAGGCTTCCTCCACCTGGCCCCTGACACCAACCACACACTCCAACATAAATCCAGCACAGATATGGTCCCTATTTGAGAAGCACAAACTTGCTTGGCTTTTTTCCCCTGTGTTTCCTGGTAAGTCACTCTTCCCCAGCTCTTGCCTCTGGTGTTAAACCTCAAGGTTTTGCCTCCCTGTGGTGGGAAGTGCCCATCAGGTTTGTGTGGTGGGGTACAGCCCAGGCAGGTGGCATGAACACCGCTGTAGTGTGGTGCCATGGGTGTCCAAGATAAAAAACATCCCTAAAGTTTTGCTTCAGCTCTCAGGATGCTCTGCCTACACAGAAAAGTCACCCACAAAGATACAGAGTTTTCATATTTTTTCTGGGAAAGCAGCCCAGGCTGCTTTCTGGCAGTAATGTTATGGCTGATGAAGTGTCTACAGGAAACAGCCAGAAACTCCCTGCAAGGCCCAAATGGTCCCCCCAAAGCCTCAATACCATTTCATTATGGGCACTGAGCGAGATGGAAATCAAGAGGGAAGTTTCATCTAAGTCTCATCATAATTCAGTGATGTGGAACTTAAGTGTGCCTACAAAATTGACTTTGTTCCTTTGCCCTTGCAAAGTCCTTCTTCAATTTACTCAATTCCCCTTATTTTTTCCCCTGCATTTTCCATTTGCTGCTATGTCCTTTTTTTCACCCTTTCATTTTCTCCCTGACCTCTCTTCACAGTCCCACTGCAACTGCAGTTTCTATTAAATTTTAAGAAATATACATTTCATGCTGGTTTTGACGGAATAAATTCTGTATTGATTGAGACCTGTATAAAACTGCATAAAAGAAAAAGTTTGCAAAAAAAAAAAAAATACAGGAAGTAGGTTCCAGCTATGATCCTCTGCCCTATGAGCACAGATTATACCCACCAGGAGGGTTCCCTCATCATCTTGCACAGAGTTGCCTTTGCTCGTTAAATTGGATTTGAATTATCTGAATCCAGGGTGATTCTTAATATAACAAAGTCCCTGCAAAGAAGTTGGCAAAGGACGAGGACATTACATGGAAATTTGACGGCAGCATCTGATATAATGGATGAAAAATTGGTTACTTCATAAACGTGGTGCTGAACTAGAGGGAAAGTAATGTCATCTTTCCTCATTTCAACCTCCTACAGAGAAATTGTTCTGTGTAGCACACTATGGTCCTCTCATCCACTTCTCTTTACAGCAAAGAGAGTTTCCACAGCGAGATGTGGAACCTTGGGAACATTTTGTGTTAAGCATGTGTCTCCTCGTGTCTCCTGTCTTTTGCAAGGCATTGAAGAGGAACTGGAGATACATGACTGTGGTTTGGACCACGTTGCCTGGATCGTGAACCCTAAAAGGTAAGCACTGTAGCACTTAACTGGTAGAGGCCTCCTTCTTTTCTGGATCTGGTCCAAATCCTTCATTGTAGATTCAGTAGTGGAAAAGTTTCTTCTAAGATTAAAATTTATCTCTTGCAGAAGTTCAGGCTTTAAAGAGTGGTGACATGCATTACCCTAACGCAGTGTCCTTTTTTTGGAAACATTTTCAAAGATGAATCATGTGCAAAAGGTGAGAGACTCAATTTTCTCTTATCAGTCCTGTAAACAATGCACCTTCACTGTGTCAAAAATATCCAATTAAAAGCTTAAAATAAAAATAGATCTTAAAATAGGCATTAGTCCTGCCCATGGTTCAGTGCTGATGCTATTTCAAAGGCCCAGGAGACTTGCCCTTCACATTCCCTGTGCCAGGCAGCAGGGAGGCTTTAAACACAAAGGGACAACCTTTGAAAGGGACAGCCATGAGCAGCTCTCGGCCATCAAAATGACCCTGCTGGTAGAGCCCATCAGGAGTCTGCCTTTCATGCAGGGACTGCCTCGTGGCAGCAGCCTTTGGGCTGCAGTGGAGTTCCTGTGGGTTAAATCAATTCTCCTTTCACTGGTTCAAAGCAACACAGCCACAGTGGTGATCGTGCTTGGAGGTTCACTCCTCTCCTGAAGGTAAGACATCTGGGGCTAAGTCATCCACACTGGAAATTCTGGGAAGTTCTTGATCTTCTGGGTGTTTGGATTCAAGGATGGCAGCATTATCTGCTACTTCAAGAGAAAATGAACCAAGCCAAGCGGAACCCCTGTGAGACCACAGAAGCAGGTGTATGCATGAAGGTGTGGTACTTCACTTCAGTCTCATGGATTTTATGTATCTCCCATTTTGTACAGGAGATGGGCACCAAACTGCTCAACACTGCCAAGGCTGAAGCCATTCTGGGCATGTTCCTGTCTTCAGTGAAACTGCATTAAAAACTCAGGTGTTAGCAGAGAGACCCATACAAAAAGATGAGATGGGACAAGAAGATTCACATTCCTGAACCCAGGAATTCAGTCTGCCTAAATTCCCTAAGCTGCCTCTGCATCTTATGTGACTGTGGACCTACGTGAAGCAGAGCTTATTGCTTTGAGACACACACAAAATGAGAGAAAAGAAGCTTCTGCCAGACAAAGGAAGGGCAGAGGACACAGAGGACAAAGGAGGAGGATAAGGAACTATCTGCAGGACATGTGTATGTGAGAGAGACTCCAGTGATCTGAAAAAGCTACAAGCTGTACAAGTGGGACCTGAATATCACAGAGGACTCCAGCCTGAGCTAAAAGGATGCATTCAGGCAATGGTGGGAGCAGATACTTATAAACTCTGTGTTATGTCCAAACACCTCATGTTAGCTCAGGTAAAGAGGTAAATGCAAAAGTTAAGGGTAGGTCAGGCACAACTGGTTTTATTCACAAAGCAAGTTTTGCCTGAGTATAAACCAAATAGAACATAAGAGCTACATGGTTATTTGGAATATAAACTAAAAACTTCTCTTCTGACCAGCACAGACTGAGGCCTTTTCAGAAACCAGCACTCCAAATATTCCACACTGCTACATTTGCCAAAGCTGCAAAATATTATAATGCAAAGATCAAAGTAATTTTCCCAAGAAAAGTTTCCTCTGCCTCTCCTGTAGTTCTGAATTCATCTGCAAACCATTGTTTCTATTACAGCTTCCTTCTTCTCTCATAGAATCACAGAACAACACCATGTTCCTGAGAGCATTGTCCAAACACTCCTTGAACTCTGTCAGGGTTGGTGCTGTGACCAACTCTCTGGGGAATTTGTTCCAGAGCCCAGGCACCCTCTGGGTGAAGAACCTTCTCCTGGTTTGTGAGCACAGTTTGCCTTCTGAACTTGGTGTGGTGGGTTGACCCTGGCTGGACACCAGGCGCCCACCAAGCTGCTCTGGACAGGGGAAAGGAAACAAGATGGAAAATGACTCATAGGTTGAGATAAGGCAGTTTACTGAAGTAAAACTGAAAGTTTGCATGCCCACAAGCCAAGAGAAAAAAAGAATAGGATTATTCTCTACTTCCTGTTAGCAAGTGATGTTCAGCCACTTCTCAGGAAGCAGGGCTTCAGCATGAGGAGCGCTTGCTCTGGAAGGCAAACACTGTAAATAACAAATGCCTCCTTCTTTCCTTAGCTTTTATAACTTATAATTTACAATCCCATCATTTGGTATGGAATATTCCTTTGGTTAACTTGGGTCAGCTGGTTCAGCTGTGTCCCTTCCCAGGACCTTGTGCACGCCCAGCCTGTTGGTGGCAGGGAAGGCTGGGGAGGCAGAGCTGATGCTGTGCCAGAGCTCTCAGCAGTTTCCACAGCACTGGAGTGTTGTCAACACCTTTCCAGATACCACTGCAGAGCACAGCACTCTAAGGGCTGCTATGGGAAAATAAACTCCATCTCAGACAGATCCAATACAGTTGGGATGGCTACACTGCTGCAAAACATGTTTAAAGAAACAAGTTAAGCTGATTAAAATCTCTGCCTTACCTCTACCGAGGGGTTTTGTTGAGTTGTTTTGCCTATCACTTTGGCCAGACAAATCAAGTCACCTGGGCAATCTGACACTGAAACTGCAATTGCATGCATAAGACCGAATACCTTTTGGACCTTCTTCCTCTCATGCAAATTCCCACATTACATCACACGGCTGCTCACTTCATTGAAATCTTGTTGACAGTAATGCTAAATACCAGATGTTTAGGGATTACCTACAAGGGGGCCTGATGTTGAAGAGAGAGTTATGAGTTTCCTTATGAGTTGCCTTAGAAACCTTCCTCTTGGCAATGAAAATAAGTCCCAACACTCGATGATTTACAGTTTCCAACTGTTTGTTAGCCTTAAATTCCAAAGTTCTACTATTACAAGTTTCATCCATATAAACATGCAATCTTGTTTTGGATCCTGCTAAACTTCTTGCTTCAACGATTTTTAATGACACAGAAATGTAAATTCTCATTCTTCACAATACAATAATGTATTTCCTAATTTCTCTTTTTAATCCCCTTCTTTCAGGTCCATTGGTTCATCAGCTATGCCCTCCTATTTGCCATATCAACTCCTCTGTATTATTGCTATTTCATTGTGATGCATACTCTTAAATAAATAGCCCTTATAGTCTTTAATGCCTTCATATGAGATTTTCCTTAATTGTCTTTGACAAGCAGATCTCCCAAAGGTTGTCAAGGACAATTTCTCTCAGTAACTTACTCTGGTTCTGTGAAGTGACCACCCAGTGGTCTGGCATGGTGTACCACCACCACTTTCAGGGGATTTGTCCCCCAGAACCACAGATCATTTACTGAACCTGCACCATACTTGTGTTCACCAAGAACGGAGGCAGCTCCATGGTTGTGGGCTGAATTCATCAGAGCAGTAGCATGCCTATTTACATGATCTCTGGAAAAACAATGAGATTCTCTGTAGGAGAGCCAACCTGGCACTGGTCTGCTGCTTGTTTCCCTGTATGTTGCACACCACCAGTGACTGCTGCTATTGTGTTATCAAATACTATCAATAGGCAGTAATGAAAAAAGTCAGGAAACACCTTCCCTCAAATGAAAGCCAGTGGAAGCTATCAGTAGGCTGTAAATGTTATTTCTTTTCTGTTTGTTTGTTGGTATTCTTATACTTTTAAATGAAGGAAAGACATTTCTAGAAATACTTAAACCACTTTCATAATTTTTATTCCCAACAGCAATAATGATACACTACACTGGTTCTTTGAAGAACTGGAAAGGGCAGGAAAAAGATGAATGAGGTTACTTAATCCAGATGCTAGATATAATTTCAGCTTCACAAGAAATAACCCTGTTTAATTTTTTGTTAATATTGGTAATCACACTCTATCTAATGTTGAATCTAGCATAAAATCTTTCCATTTGGCAATAACTCCTACAAAATATGTCAAGAATGGTTGAATACCATAACCAGAACTTGGGGGTAAAGAGCTCCAAATGCATGTTTTCCTTTGGCAAATTTCTGCATGAAGGCAAACTAACTTTCTCAGAATTATTTTGCTGATACCTGTTTCTTCACCCAGTCTTTATGCATTTTGTAGAGAATAAAAAGCAGTTTCTTCTTTAATAGCTATTGTATATAACACCCGGAATTTTAGTGCTGGGGTAAAGGAGGATTAGTTGCTCTAATAAAGAGTTGAGGATTTCTGAATTTTTTCAGAACAAATTTTCCCTCAAACAATATTTCTTCAAGACATGTACCGTTCTTTTAATTTTCTGCTACTTCTCATAGTGCAGTTGCTCTTGATTTTTACAAATTCATCTGTATCCTTCCTTTTGAGGACTCTGTTTTCCTGCAACATCTTAATTACTCTGCTGGCCTAAACCAGGATTACCGAGGAGCCTGGAAAGGAGGAGGCTTTAGCTGAATCTGAGCGCTTACTACTTGTCAAAATACTCTGTAATCCTTGGTAGGATTATTCTCTGCAGTGTTTCCTTGCTGCTAAATGACAAACAAATAGAATTTGCTGTTTCAATACAGCGTGAAATGTTCTTTCCCTTTTAGTAGACCTGAGGCAATGTTTGACAAAGGTACCAGAAGGAAGAAGAACAATGAGGAAGAAGAACAAAGGCAAGGGTATGTCAGGTTTGTGGTGAGCTTAATCCTGCACCCCAAAGAGGCAGACCATAACAGGTCTAACTGTGGCAGGTCTGTTTCATAGAGATTTTTTTCTGATCTTGAAGCTGAAATGTGTCTTTGAGGTGGTCAGACAAAGCTCTCCAAGTTCTGCATGCTGGGAATCACAGTCAATGCTAATTCAGTGCCAGAAGAAATGTCAGGGAGGGCAGTGAACATACATAATAGCTAAAGAAATCTTTAAAAATGCAGCCCAGGACAGATGTTTTGGGCAAAAATTGGGTGTGGCAGACAGACACTCAATTTGGGAAGACTGGAGGGTGAACTAAATGATTAATAGCCATCAGTGCAAACAGCTGTCTTTTTTCTAGGAACAATTGAGTTGCAACCTCCAGAGAGGTACTGGTGTGCTGGTGTTTTACCAAGCTATGGGGTTATTTTCCCTGCACCAACCCCTGCATGACACTCTTGGCCAGGTGTGCTGACTTTCTGGTGATGAAACTCTGGACCAAGAGGGGCAATCCAAGATTTATCCCTCAAAACACTTCATGAGATTCAGAAGGGGTTACAAAAGCACAACTATAATTTTATTTCAAATAAGTGCTGTCATGAAACTCTGATGACTTCCCTGTTTTTCTGAAAATGTGTAACAGTGATGGATGTAATACGGAAATCCACACATGCATGCTTTTGCAATCACATTCAGCACATCTTCCAGCTACTTTTATCTCCCAGAAAGCTAGGAATGTATTTTTTATCTGTTTTGATTTAGGGACACTTTGCCATTAGTGACTTTGTAGGATTGCAGGCTGAGTTTATATGTATTCCTGGATCATTTTACTGTTGGGTAGTCTGAAAAACACTGCCAGAGGGCAAGCTCTACCTCTTCTCCTGGTTTTCAGGTGTTCTGGTGGGATCTCAGTGCTACACACACCCCTTTCCAGAGTACTTTGTTGGTATCTGCACCTGTAAGTTCAGTGTGTCTTTCCCTGGGTTAGCACTATAACCATGTTTTCCTTCGTAAATTCTTCATATAAAAGAATTACAGGTTTCTTCACATGTTTTGGTTTTTTTTTCCCCCAGGAATGCTCTTCTTAGTTCTCAAGTGCTTGTGCTCTGTGGCAGTCTCTTCCAGACCTTTCATTCATTTTCCACGACCTGCTTCACACCACTGTGCTATTTAAACTGTTCCATGAGAGCACGTGCCAGACGATATCAGCACAGTAAGGTTTTTGGGGATAACACCTAGCTCTTACAATTTCCCCTGCCTCTAATTTTTTACCCTTGTATGAAAAAAGCTGCCGTAGCTCTGTTTAAGGAGTATTTGGCATACTAAATATAGACCCCAAGTGCACAGTAGTAACATACTCAGTTCATATGCTTTACATGGTTGTGCTAATAAAAGCCACAGATTTTTTTTCTTGCTCTAGAGGGGGGGAAGCAAAATGTGTGAACTGCAGCCTCAGTATATTAATCTGCATTAAAAAACAACCGAATGGTCCTTCTTCCCAACAGCCTTTAAATTATAAAACCCACAACAGCAGTGAAGGATAAACTTTGAAATTCTTTAGATAATTCACATTAAGCCTCTTAAATTTTGATCCAAATCATCTAAGTCTTTACAGCACCCAGCAGCAAACTGTGGACGTCTCTGAATACTCCTGGTCCAGGTCAGGCTTGCCCCTAACACCCCTAACAGCCACAGTTACCTGAAAGAAGTTAATTAATTCCAGAAATCCGTCCATATTCAGAAGCACCTTTTGTTCCTAAACCAAGAGATTGGTGGGGGGAAACCATTTGTTCTGCAAATTCTGGTGACATGCTGACAGTGAACAGAGGCAAGGCTGAGACAGTCAGTCTCTTCTTTGCCTCAGCCTTCACCAACAATTTCTCCGAGGCCCCTGTGTAATGAAAGGGGACCCATGCTGGAGCAGTCTCTTCCTCAAGGACTGTGGCCCGTGGAGGGGACCCACTCTGGAGGAATTTGTGAAGAAATGCAGTCCATGGGAAGGATTCCCATTGGAGGAGTTTGTATCCTGGAGAAGGGACTCCATGCTGGAGCAGGCAAAGAGTGGGGAGCGCTCCCCGTGAGGAGGAAGGAGCAACAGAGACAAGGTGGGACAGACTGACCACAACCCCCATCCCCATCCCCCTGTGCCACTGAGCGGAGAGGCAGAGAATTCGGGGGTGAAGCTGAGCCCAGGAAGAAGGGGTGGGGCAAAGGTGTTCTAAAACTGGCTTTATTTCTCATTACCCTACTTTGATTTGACCGGCAATAAATTTAATTTACTTTTCCCCAAGCCGAGTCTGCTTTTGCCTGTGACTGAACTCTCCCGGTCCTTATCTTGACCCGTGAGCCTCTTGGTAAATTTTTTCTCCCCTGTCCAGCTGAGGAGGGGAGAGATAGAACAGCTTTGGTGGGTACCTGGCATCCAGCCAGGGTCAACACACCACAGGGAATAAACCCTGACAGGGTTACACAGGGCTCATTGAATCCGTGCATTGACTTAGATGGTTGCCAGTGTGGATCTAAGAATATCTGCCCTAAATTTGTTTTAGCACTCCAAATACTACAAACACTCATTCCAATTGCTTTCCAAAGGGATTATTTTTCTCCACTGAAAAGCAGCCAGCTCCACAAAGCTGCTTGAACTCAGTTATGGCCTGAGCCAAGTTGATTTTTAACATTAAATAATGTTGCTAAATTGCTTTGGGGTTCACGGATGACAGTTCTTAGGAATTTGCAAAGAAGGGTTTAATTCTGCAAACACCCAAGTCACACACAAGCAGTTCTCACTCAGTGATACTGCCTCTAATTTTCACTGGGACCATGGATTTTTTTGTCTGACTGTGCAATATCAGATTAGCAGTCTATAAACTCCAAACCTTTCAAAAACATGAGCAAGTCCCATTAAAAATATTGTCAGTTTGAAAACCACGACATTTTAAAGATTCCTTTAACATGCTACTATTCTATTGACAATTACACTTTTTAACTTCATTTTTTAAGCACCGCCTTGAAAATAAAAATGACAAAATCTTCAATTTTTAAAAACCAAAAGTTTGCTTTGGAATGGCCTGCTCCTCCAAGAAAAGAAGCCTCAGGATAAATACAACAACAACTTAAGTTCTGGTGTGTTTTGCTCAGCGTAAAGCCCATTTTCCTGTGGAGGGGAAGGGAAGGTCTAGAGGTGTTTCAGAAATGGGCTAATCTCTGCCAGATCCAGTTAGGTTCAATGATACTTAAAATCACTCTCAAGACACTGGTATCTTTGACTTTTTATCAGGACTTGTCAAGTGATGCAGATACTGCAATGTTCCTCAACACACTCCTCCAAAGCTGCAGTATTTTAAAATAAAACCTTTCCCCCATCTCTCCATTTTACCAAATTGCTTCTTATCCAGCTTATGGGGGATACAGAGCATCTTGTTCCTGGGAGAGGCAGCAGAAAAGGGGAGAGGAGATTTCTGGTGTGAAGTGAGACTTGGCTTCCACGGCTCATCTCCTCACTGGACTAAACAACCAGTTTCCTCCCAAGCCTTCCTATTACACCATATTTTCTCTAATTGGCCTTATTGTTTGCCTTTGCTGCTCTCCAGTGTAGCACACTTGTTTCTGGAACAGCAGGGCCCAAATCTGGAGAGGTTACTCCAGCTAAGTTTTCACTAGTTCTCAGGGCCACATTTCTTTCATTATTTATTTGATGTCTTATTTACATACCATGGCTCTGCCTCCTGCAGAGGCGGTTGCTTTTGGTTTTTCTTTGGAGAATGATGACACTGTTGGCTCGTGTTCTGCTTGAAGGCCGCTGAAACTCTTACATCAGTTTCTGCCACCCAGAGAACCCTTCTGGCACATTTTGGGCTGTTTGTGTAACCAAGTCACAGCTAAGCAGGATCCTACCTGTGCTTGATGCTTTGCAAGAGCTGCTGCTGGAATATACTGCAGTTGTGCAAGCGGACAATTTACTGACAAGCTGGATGCCTGTACCTTAGGAAAAGACTGCCAGAGGTTTACAGGGACACACATATCCCTGTTGGAGAGCCATGCACCTGGGGAATGCTCAAACATCACTGCTCACACTGGACAAGCCAAACAGGCAGTGTGGGTACTGGAAGGGATTGCCTGCATTGGATGTGGATAACAAAGATATCAGGTTTAAAAGCACACGAGAGAGATGCACAGTACAGTGCACGTGGAACTCATCAGAACTCATTAGGAAGGGAAGCTGTGGCTGGGGTTGGTTTTGTTTCCTGAACATTTTGGCTCGGTGTGTTCTGGTCAGTCTCCTGCAGAGAGTCAAGCTCACCACCCACCACATTGCCTGGATAAATAAATCTGCGTGATGGTCCAGTGCCAAGTTGGGGTTTTTTTTGTGAGCAGACTGGCCCCTTACCTGGAAGAACTGAATTAGGAAGAGGACCTGGAAAAGGCACCCATGCCTGGAAGGTGAACAATGTGCTGTGCAGCTTGTGATAGGAAGAGGGAGGCTGGGAGAAAAAGTTACAGAAACTTGACAGCTGTATGCTGCACACCTCAGAATTTTGCCCCAGTTTAGAAGATCAGTTTGAACTCTAAACCTGTCCTCCAGCTCCTTTTTCACATGTAGATTTTATAAGCACCTTCCTTAGCTCTCCATTCACATCCATCAGTGTAAGCACTGAGCAGTTTTAGGCTCAGGACTGCCTTGCGGAGCTCCTTGCTGGAAATTAAACCATACTCTTCATCCTGTGAGCGTGGCTGTGGGAGCTGGTGCTCTCTTGCCCCACCAGTTTCCCCTAGAGGAAATTTCCCTCTCCAGCTTGCTTTGAGATCCCCCTGTAAGACAGCACTGAAAGCCTTATGTGATGTCCCCTGCTTTCCCCTCTGTCCAGTCTCCTGCCTTTGTCCTGGGAGGGAATTATTTTGTTTTGACATGATTTGTTCAAGACAAATTGATGTTGGCTTTTTCCTGACACTGTATTATCCTTCTGTAATCCATTTCAAACACATGAAAGAACTCCATAAATATATAAATGAATTAACCAAATATTTCCTACCTAATCTTTAATGCAGTCTACTCAGAGTTCATAAAAATATTTACGCAGACACACATTATTGTATTTTTCTGATCCTTTCTGAGTCTACATAAATGCTTAACATAGCTGCTCTCTGCACAAATTAAATAATATAATTCCCTGTAAATGAAGTAAAAAGCTGAGACTTAATTTGTGAGGCCAGTCACTCACAGAAAATCCTAGAGCAGTCTTTTCCAAAGATTGAGGAGGGTTTGGCTCCAAAAATACAACTCTGATTTTGCCCCTGAACTCTTTTGATTCGAGTGTTGAAAAAATTTTAAATGATAACATAAAGTACTGCATTATGCAGCAAGGTCTGTAAATCTTTTTGGTGAACTTCAAGAGGTTCATGAGTGTATTCGGCAAGTACATAGGAAATATTTCATAAGTTTATTTATAAAGCATTATAAAGGGTCAATAAACAGTTTATGGGCACATAATAAAGAGAGAAATAAGCGTTAAGGAGTATTTATCAAATCAATCTAATCTCCAAATATAGCGTTTAATTAGCATTTCTACAAAGTCTTCTGCTCTCTCTGCCATCACACTGTAGATGTTACACTTCTCAGCAAGGCTAGGAGAAGATGTGGTACTCTTCCTGGAGCATTTGTACTACAGCAATAATTCATAGTTTGGATGCCAGGACGCTGGGACTTTGATTAATGTAATGACATACTTTATGGTATCCCTGGCAGAAGCTAGGAGAGATCACAATTTATACTGAAAAGTGAATTCAGGGTTCTTATTCAGAGCAGAAGGTTTCAAGATAAATGATACACTACCCTACGGCTTCTCGCAATGGTTACTGATTGTATTTTATTACACAGTGGCGTAGCTCGACCTTAAGAAATACTGCATACATTCAAGATGCAATTTATCAGGCAGCTTATGTATCAAAGGAAAAACTCTCCTGCCAGCACTCCGACATTAAAACAGCCCACAGAAACCACAGCCCGACATACACCATCCCCTGGATGCTCTGTGTGTGGGACTGTGAGAAGACCTGCCCCAAGAGCTGAGATTTCATCCCATCTCCCCAGAGGTGCTGCAGGAGCAGAAGGATCTGTCCTTCAGCCCTCCAGGTAACCACAGTGAAGTCACCCAAAAGACCTCTGCCATGGACAGGAACTTTCAAACCAAAATAAATCCCAGGCCTCCCTCCAACCTTCAAACCATTATATCTACAACACGGGAAGTATTTTTGTCTCACAGAATAACACAAATGGTTATGATGTAGTCTTTTTTACAAAAGCAACTAAACAGCATTATGTCACTGCCAAAGAGATGGGGAGTCATTGAAAACCAACACTGAGTATAATAAATTATTGTTTATCACTAGACAAATAAATGGCTCTTTGAAAACGGGCCTACTTGTGTGGTTAAAGTTTAAAACGGCATTTATGGCAGCAATTTAAGCTCCTAAAATATACACTTTAAAAATATAAAGACTTACTGTAATGTCTCTCAGCTGCATTTCTGCAGAATAGTCTTAAATCATTCCAATTACTTAATGCAGTCTGTAATTTATCAGCCCAAATAAGTCAGGCTTGTCAAGCACAGACCCAGATACATGTAATTGTTAAATTACATAAACTTCATGTATATTATGAATTATTCAGATATCAAATGGACTTTTTAAAATTAATAAGTGGTTTCTTATATGCAAACAGCATATTGATTACATATATCTGATTTTTTTTCCTGAAGTCCAATGTCTTTATGTAGAATCTGGGAAAAGCGTGATCAAAACAGGGCTTGGAGTAAATGTTGCAAATTAGGAGTGAAGAAAGAAAAAAAAAAAAACCAGGATGAACCTGCTGTGATACATCAAGGCACAGATGAAGGGCTCACCCATGTATGCAGTGAACATCAGAACTCGCAGTGAATTCAGAAGTTTTGATGTATCTGAGTCACCCCTTTGGCCCACACAGACACACTGCAACATTATACTCCTCCTACGGTTTTGGTAACATAAATATTACAATTTAGAACTGAAATAGTATTTTCATTTTTGCATTTCTTTACAGGCATTAATTAATCCACCCACCAGACCAGGCGAGCATTGCTAGCTCTGTTAATCCACACATAATTATCAGCAATGGTCCATTAACATTATACAAGAGGTGAAAAGCAGAATTGGAAGATCCCATTGGGATCCAGGTGCCCTCATGAACTTGTAAGGGTGTCAGACAGCCAAAGGGCAATTTTGGAGACTCATATTCAGGGGTGATTGTGACTTTGCTGTCAACAAGAGAGAGTTGTGGTGGTGCCAAATGACATATGACTGACTAAACAAGAGCTGAACCTCCATTTCACCTTTTTGTTCATATTGCACTTACTTTTTTCATGCTGGAAATCGTTATACATACAGGCTTTTTTCCAGGTTTCATGCTGTAATGTTTGAACACCAGATTTCACTGAAGTAAAGAATGAATTTCCATTTTGTATTATGAAATACAATAGAATAAATAACTTCTGTTGTAATAACGAGTTCTTACCAAAGTTCCCTTTATGCATAAAATGTATTACAGAATTTTAGGAAACACTTAATTTGATTAACAGTCTTCTACATTAATCCTTTGCTCAGTCACTCTTGAAAGCTGCATTAATTTAACAGAAGCTTTGCCAGGCTGCCTGCATGGCCATGGATCAATATCCCAAAAGCCAACCATGCATAAGCTTTGATTGTGACTTTATGATCAAGTAAGGAAGTCCATCTAATATGAACAGTAATTGAAATACCCAAACATTTATGCCTACTTTTCTAGATTACAGTGTTTAAAAATGAGCTATCAACAGAGGTTACAACTTTATATTACACTTTTGATACTGTTTCTGACTACGAGTAGAAAAGTATTTTAAGTCTTGGATACTGCCCTAAGTTTTAGGCAACACGGATGTACTTGATCCTAAAGGCCATTATGGATTTTGCAGAATGCAGAGCAATATTACACAGCTATACTTTGCAAAAAATTACACTTCTATGCAGCCATCTACTCTTTATGTGGGGGAAAGGAATTGATGAATATGATCCTGCCTCTTCAAAGATCCCCACCAAACACCTTCCCAGGAAGAAGGAGCAGAGCTTCTTGAGAAGCCTTTAAGGAGAACTCAGTCTTTTGTATTTCTCAAACACAAAAGTGAGATATGGGTGAGAAGAGTGGTTTTCCTTCTTCAAAAAATAACCTTTTCAGTAGAAACAATCACAAATGTACATTCACAGAGCCTAACCAACATTACAGGGACTTCAAGGTCTGTAATTGCTAAATTTAACCCTGCAAACCCATCATAAAGAGTTCAAACAAATACAGCTAGGTTAATCACATACTTAGGAAATTAAAAATAGATGGTGGCAATAAAAACAGAAGGGAAAATGAAGGAAGAAATTAAAGAAGACCTGATGTTTGCAGGAGAGCGTTCAGATCCTTTACTGAAAAAGGCCTTGGGGAATATTTGCAAAACAAAGATTAGCATTACTGCCACTGTGCTTGGGATTCATTATTCATGGTGAACCTCTCTATTACTAACACCTATTTAGTAATAAACTGTGTTTCTTTGATGTGGTTGATATAGGAACAATTATTACTATTGAATTTTCTGTTAGGGGTTGGAAAACCTAAAAGGGGAGGGAATGGAGCGCAGGAGCATGGAAATTCTCTGTTTGAATTCAAGTCTTGGAGACTTCTGCTGAAGTGTTTTCTTGTTTTCTAATCTATCACACAGATGGGAATTTAAGATGAAGCCCAGTGGAAACTTCAACATATGACTTCAAAATCCAAATAATGAAATTAACTAGTTTGTTGAAAGATTGCCTTCACACTACAAACTGTCAGTGCCACTGCCCTTCTGGACAGCAATGGATTCTGGATTCAGTATCATGTCCAGAACCAGGAGGAAGGTTTAATGTTTAAATGAGCTTACTCAAAGTGATACAGATCTACATGTAAGGATATATTACTCTAGTTCCCATCAGTTTATTTTCCAAGTCAGATATAGTTTTCTCTTTGCTTTTTACTGTTTCTTTCCTCCATCTTTCCTTTGTGTTTTGGTCCTCCTTTTTTTTTTTTTTTTCACCCTATTGTTGTCTTTAGATTAAAAATTTGAATTCCATCATTTTTTCAGTTGTCCATGCTAGGTTTATTTTCCCTTGTGACAGTTTTTCTCTGACACAAGTGCCTTCTCTTTAACCTAAATCTTCAGTTTTCTTACACAGCTTGCTCCAAGTGAATTTTGCCTTCATGTTAAAACTCTGTCCCACCTTCATACACTCTCCACCTTGATGTACTGAGTGACAGGTAATAGTCAGCCAGTGCCATTTGTGTCAGCCAGCTCTCTCATTGCTGCCTTGAGCTGACAACCAGATCAGCAGATCAGCTCCTGTTCCTGGGCAGACAGGGATGGCTAGGGATGGAAGCTAGGGATGGGTAGCTAGGGAGGAAGGTGGTCAATGAGCTGGGCTTCGTGGACCAAGATCCTACTTACAGCAGATGGAAGAGATACTCATAATACAGGAGAGGGAGAACAGGGCATGCAGCAGGATTTGTAGGCCAGAGGACCTGTATGAGCTCTCTTGTGATATGTTCCAGAAATATGAAACTTTAATGTTCATACAGCTCTTCAATCACTTGACTTCACATTTCAATCAACTGCCTTTTTAAAACTGCTCTAATTCTATCTCTCTAAGAACATACAACTTTGGAATGTGGAATAGATAATTTGATCCATTAAGTTTTATGAGTAGATTCAGCTAAATGCTGCTAAGCCCAGGAATAAAACCAGCTTAAAGATGGGCTGTATCATGTAGTTATGATGGATAGCACAGAAATTTCATGCAGTCTGCTTCCTGGATCTCATCACCAAACACCACAACTTCCTGGCAGTGCTCTCTGAAACAACTTGTCCCTCCCTGCAACCAAGCTCTGGTCATGCCAAGAGGGACTGGAAGGCACTGAAGGAGTCTCCTGTGTCTTGACACCTGGAACCAGCTTTATAAACAAAAGATAATCTGACAAAGACCCAAAAGCAACCATGCCATAAAGTGACTCTCTTTCCATCTACACAACTCCTGTTAACCTGGATAGGAGCAGCTGTGGGACTGAAAACTTCTTGCAGCGAGCAGAGCAAGCCCAGTGGTGTTAGTGGACACTCAGGCTTGACTCCCCAGCTCTCTTAGCTCTGTCATCAATGCTTCCTTTTTTTTACAACATATAAGAAATGCCTTAACAAACTGAAGATTCTTGGAGGAACTAAAACCAATATACAGAAGAATTTTTCCTACAGGGACAGAAAGAATAAGGTCTGGGCTAGTTTTGCCCTTCTGGAGAGCCTTCACTAAGCCTGAAGGCAACACTGCACAGAGGCAGAGAAATAGATGCTGTATAATGGATCCAGGCCATCAAATATTCAGCATGGAGAATATCATGGCATGTATCACACCTTCAGAGTGGTAACAAAACAAAAACTTGTTGGCACGTTGGACTGGATTTTTACAATCTGAAAAAACTCCATTCTTTGTCATCTAATACACAGCTGGGACATACAAGGAAGGATTGGGATTATTCTCACTCTATAAATGGGTTGAAATATACCAAAGTATTGTAAGTTTTTAAGTGTAAATTAAACATAACATTGGAAGCTGTTTGATCTACTGGGATGGATGCAAGGCCGTGGGCAAGCACCCAAATGAGAGAGTGATGCCTAAGGAGCTGTGCAGCCCCCCAGCAGGAAAGCAGGACCCTTCTCAGATCTTTGGGCCAACGAAGCACTGACTGCAGAATAAAGACATTTAAAACGGATATTTTCCTTGGGATTGACAGTAATGGGTATTTTCAGAAAACAGCTTATTGAAACCACTTACACATGTTTAGGTTTGGAAATCAAGTGCGGAGCCACATTGTGAAATACAATGGATGTTTGTTCCAACTGTAATTGTCTATTTATTTGCATGCCACTGAGTATCATCAGACACTCATACAGCCAGCAGCACAAGGCTGGGAAGACAATAATACAATGTCAAAACCAAGTCAAACCATATCGGCACAAATGATACACTGCAAACCAAAATAGAATGAACATGAAGTCTTAAGCCAGCAGGGAAGGCAAGCTTGGAGAGCTCACAAAATCAAGGAGCTCTGGGGACATTCCGAATTACTGTGAGAAATTACATTTTAAGAGCATATTTGCTCATCCACGCTTCACCTCATGCTCAACAGGTGTGTGTGGTAGGCAACCAAGGTAATCAATGCAGACACAGAAGAGCTACCAGAGCTCCCACTTTGGTCATGAGGGGTCAGTGCCATATAGGAAGAGACAAACACCACTGAAACCAATGCCTCCATCAGTATTAGCAGAGTGTTTAGCAGCTTCCTCAGAGATTTCAAAGCTTGGGTCAGTCCTGCTTGTTCACTGCCAGGCTCTGAGAAAGAGAAGCAAACAACCCAGAAGCAGATCCAACATCCAGCCTGGCAAGCCCCTGCTCCTGCACCTGCAGCGGGTGCCTGAGGTGTCACTCCTGGAGTACCAGTCCTTACCCCAGAACTGCTTTACCAGACAAGTCTCCTTCTCCACAGCCACTGAACGGGGAGCTATCAGTGTTTTCCTCCAAGCTGTGATGCAGATAGCTGGGGCACCTTCCCTTTAAAATAAATACACCTGTCACTGCTTCCAGCTTGCAGGGAGAATAAATACTTTCAGCAGGGAATTTCTTGTATTTGGTTTCAGACCTCAGGGCAATATTTTTCTAAACATCTGAACTTTAGATGTTTTTGCTGTTTTTCTTCTGGGAGGAAGGGACACAGAAATACATCCTTTGAATGCTGAAAAAATATTTTTACAACCTTTTGAAACGGAACATATCTGCGGCTTGAGGTAAGAAATTAAATTCTTCCTGAGAATAAAATATATTCTTCAATTCAGTTAAAAATACCAATTAATCTTCTTTCCTTTTTGTACAAGAGACAGCCTTCTTTACTGATTTCACGTACAAAAAAATTGACAATACATTTTTCATACAGACACAGTTTGCTAATTATCATGGTGAGTGATTCAGTTAGCTGCATTTATTCATGACTCTTTAAAGCATATTTTTCTCATAATCAATTTATTCATCGATTATTGTTTTATTTCTTAAATATTTTTGCTGGATTGTTTACTTTCCACTGCACACTGGAAGTCTTCTAAGGGATTTTTCTTCTTTAAGACAAAAAAAAAATTTTAGCTGTTTTATTGTAATTGTTTTATGAAGTTAATAAGCATTCATATTATTGCTGTTGTAGTTGTTACTGCTGTTGTTACTGAATTTGCAGCAGTTGTTGCAGTATCCTCCTACTTTCTTTGCTGGACAAGAGAGAATTAGCTCATTGTTTTCAAGCCCATGAGCAAAACCTGGGGAAAAATCCATCATTTTCATGAGAAATATGTTCTAGAGATCAAAGTAGAGGAGAAACACAGCTTGGAAACCCCTGAAACATTCACTGGGGAGTTGTACGTGCACTTGTTAATCCATGTGGAAGTGCAGAAAAGTGTGGCCATGAAAGGTGCCTGTTGTTACACATCTGCTGCTTTGCTTGTTCTTCTCCACTGTTGCAAAAATGGATGTTTGTCCCTAAGTAACATTTTTTCATCGTAATGGAGAAGGACAAGTTTTTCCATACGAAGAAAATACTAATGCTAAAATCAAGTCTGTGGAAAGTCAGAAAGCGAGGAGGTTCCTAAAAAGATAAGTAAGTAAATCCAATTTCAGCATTAGACCAGCTAAGGAGTACTAAGCTGCCTCATTTTTCTTTTCTTATTAAGTCAACAGTTCTCACCATTATTGTTTTTCATTAATATCTGACTTGTGAAGTCTTATTATTTTGTAAAATTCAGTTTCTCTCATTTTCAAGTTTGTTTCCCTCTGAGAGAAAGGAAAAGTAAATATCAGTTCAAAAGCAAAGGGTAATTTATTTTTAAAGTTATTACAAATTTGGTATTAGAAATATAATCTCGTTAGCCTAAGCAGTGTAGTAATTTTTTAAGTTCCTCAGGGCTAGGCTTAGCAGTCCCCTGAAAGAAAGAATTTCTAGGAAAAGAAACTACTTATTGGTTTGTGATTCATCAAGGCACTAATTTTCAAATGCGCATAAAAATAAATCCCTAGAACTGTTTAGTACTGAAGTGCTTTTATAATAAGTGATTTTATTCAACAATACCTGCAGCTATCTGTCTCTGTGCTATCAAGGGGAAGACAAATGACTACACCCAACATTACTACGTAGTGCCATGATTTTGGTTTGGTCCCTAAAATCCCCACGTCTGTTGTGTATCTGGAAACAGAAACCATTGGAGCCACAGAGCTGCCTCCTCTGGGACACCTGTGCACAGGGGAAACAGGATTGTTTATATGGAGAAAGGGGGGGGGGAGAAAGCACTAGATTTTTTGCAACAAGCATTCTACAGCAATGTCCTCTACCACCCTGGGTCAAATGGGGATCTCTGTCATATAAATGCAAAGGTTTTGCTCGTGCACAGAACATTTCATCTGACCAGTCACGTAACAGGCCAGTTCCATCAGACTGGACACATCAGTACTGTAGAACCACTTTTTGTCTTTCCCAGTGTAATTTCATACTTTTATTTCCTCCCCAGCAGTTTAAATCACATGAAACAAATTCTAGCTCCCCAACTTCCCTTTCCTCTCTGTGGGGCCTCGATCCTTAGGATGATTTCCTGAGGTGCTGAGCTCCATGACCTGGGGACAAAACCTGGGAGATCCCCTTCTGCAGGTGAACACTCAGACCTGGACATTGAAGATGAGGGGCTGAGCCCCTTTACTGCTCTGTTTGGTGCATCTGCTTTGGAGGAATGGGCAAGTTACCCATTACTGGTAGCACAGAGCCACAGCTTTGGCATGGTGTCAGTGAAACCCCTGCACAGCAGAGCCCTGAGACACCTGCCAGTGTTCACAATGATGGTGANGCCACAGCTTTGGCATGGTGTCAGCCCTGAGACACCTGACAGTGTTCACAATGATGATGGAATGCCCAGAGTGGGTAAGAAAGCCTCAGACCGGATCATTTTATTGTTACTAAAGATACATAATATTGCTATTAAATATATTACAAGATCTATAAAACCAGAACTTAGATTTTGTTTCAGTCTTATCTGTCTATAGTGGCTTCCTGGACATACCAGAACAGCACCAAGTGCATATTTCTCCCACTGTCTGCTAACTGTCTGAGTTTCTCCTTTAATTGCTGTGAAACAAGTAACTTCTTTTCGCTTCCTTCTGTTGTTTAGGGAATGAGACAATTCACGTCCAGCAAACACAAACCCAGTAATATGCATTTTGGGGCTGAAATTATGTCTTCCATGTTCTGCAGTTACTATGGTTACCATCCCACAGCATCCCTGCATGCATGGCTGAAAGAAACAGCACAAAAATAAATATCCAGGTTAAAAACAAAAGACTCTGGGTCTATTAAAAATACAAAGTAAAACTTGAGGAATCTAAAAGACTTATTTTCCATGATGACAAAGGAAGATGGATGTCCCTGTGGTCTCGTTGATAAATTTCCCTACTTTGGCTTTAAATGCTGTAGTAAATTTTTGTCCCATCTAGAACTGGGAAGATGGATGAGACACTCTTATGCTCCAGAAAGCAGCCAGTGTCAGTGCAGGCCTGGGCAGGGGAGGACAACTGTTGCTTTATTCCAGTAGGAAGCTGATTCCCTGCAGCCATGAACCACAAGAGTGTTCGGGTTCCTAACGCCAGCCTGGGCAGCTTGCCATCCTGGTGGGAGTCAGTAGGACATCAGGGGTTGCACTGAGAGCTGGAAGCCCAAGCCCTGCTCTGGATTGGGCACACGGTAACAAAAGGACTTGGTGGCTACAAAGGAATTTTGTTGGAGTTCTGTGTCTCAGACCACAGGTGCAAAATTCAACATCAGGCCAAACCATGAGAGGTGTCTGCATCTGAGCTGTCCCCCACAGTAAGTGCTCTCCTGGCTGTATTTGATTTACTCAGCTTAGTGCCTTCTTTGGGCATAACCAAGAACCTCAGCTCGACCCTACCCAGCCCTGTGAGGAGAGGGGTGCAGACAACTTCTCTGGATGCAGCTGACCCACGCTCTCTGCAGAGAGCCCTGTACAGCAGACATCTCCAGATACCTGTCCAGCAATGTACTGGATGTTGGTGGGCTCAGGGACATTCCTGACTTCTTCCCCATCCTGAAATATCATGGGGTGACAGCACAAGTCCTGACCAAGGAGGGGGACCTGCGTGGGTGATGGCAATCCCGTTCTCAAAAGACAGAAGGTGCTCTACCCCTTGGAAATGCTGGCATTTGGCAGGAGGTAACTGGAGACCAACTGGAGCAGAGAAAGTGCCCAAAACCTGATCTGTCTCTGCTTGCCAAGGAGGGGGCGACCTGAGTTCCCACCTTTTCCCAAGGCCAAAGGCTTCACTGCTGTAACCACAGAGAAGGAGGGGGAACCTTCCCTGGGAGGTGAGTGATGTGAGTCTGACAACCCTGACTGACCTCCAGGCAGACCCAACACCTGCCCCCAAACTCTGCCCTGCCAACCACTGCATGCTTTGAGGAACATTTACTCATCACCTTTTGGCAAAGACATCACTGACTGAAAGCCATGATAGCTGTGATCTGAAGACAGACATTAGGATTGAATACTATCATTTCAACAACTGAACAACTAAATAAAAGAGGAAAACATCCTACAAATGGAAATAGGATCTAAAAAATTCCCAGTATTAAAAAAGTCACACATTTTCAACTCTGACCCACCACGTGCCCTAGAAAGTACATGGAGTAAATGGCTGACAGTCCATTCTTTATGTACCTAGCTACTCACTCTGATGAACAGCTGACCAGAGAACCAACTCCATTGCTACGACATCACTGGGAAAGCAAATAAATCATCTTCTTACAGTCAGTCATTTGGCATGGATGATTTCAGAATAAGTATAAAATTGCAAACTGCTGCAGACAGT
The DNA here is from genome assembly GCA_013397915.1 of Daphoenositta chrysoptera. NCBI lineage: Eukaryota > Metazoa > Chordata > Aves > Passeriformes > Daphoenositta > Daphoenositta chrysoptera. The sequence continues at coordinate 201,872 of VZRO01003963.1, read as the reverse complement.
AAATTTAAATGCACACAACAATAGTGTAAGGGAAAGACTGGGGTCTTCCTGAGTACCAGGAGGCAGCTGGAAGCAGAACCTGCACTGTCCTGAGTCACAGCCTTGACTGTTATGGCTTGTGCTGGGTTTTACTGCACACCAGCATGACGAAGGCTTCCATTTCTGTTATAACAATAGTCTATTTAGAGTGATGATGCTGTGGCATAATCCAATTTATGTGAAACCTAGATGCTAGAAAGTAATGCTGTTATGATCCTGCACCTTCTTATTTTTGCTTTTCCTATGTGAGTATCATTGTATCATAATTTTCAAAGTTTTCACTGGAAAAAATGCAAACTGAATTCTACAGCCTTATGATACTGAAAAAGAGCTCCTAATTATTTTCTTCTGTTTGTTGATTTGAGAGTGCAGCACCAAGAAGGTCATTGCATTTCAGGGTCACCTTCTTTTTCTTTTGATCTACAAAGGTTGATTGAAAGCAGAGCAACATCTGAATGGTGAGTTCTTCCTTCAGCGTACATCTCAGAGGCAAGGCATGGTTTTAGGAACAAATGACAACAAGGAAAGTCCCTATTCTTCAGTAACAAACGACTGGCATGAGGTGGTGTAAAATATGAGGGAAAAAAGTAGAATAAAAGTGTGAAAATGCATCCTGAATTTCCCAGCACTTCCCTGCTGTGTCCTTAGGGCATTTCAAGACCTACCTTGGAAAAAGGCTTTGCATAATAATCACTGCTATGATTAGCACAGTGTTTCACATTATATAATATATACAATTCATCTGATAAGCATTGCAAGAATTATTTGCAATTAAAGTTTCAAAATGTTTCAGGCTTTAAGATTTCTCCTTCTCTACCAAAGTAACAACATCAGTTTTCTCAGCAGCCCCTCAGTAACTCACCTAAAAGTAGGAAGACTTTTTAAAATTCCCTCTCAATGATCACAAATTTGTAACAGCAATGATACTGGCAGGCCCAGGGCTACAAGCAATTCCCCAGCAGAGGTTTATAGGTCATCCAAGGACTGAAGTGTGGGAGCTGAGTAAACCAGCTTTAGGAGTAATGAAACAACACCCATATGTAAGGGAGACAGTAAATTCTGATCTAATGTAGACTGGCCAGCCAGTGAAGGAATGGCAAATTGTGGTACATGTTAGTAAATGCAAAAACGATCACAGGAGAATCCCAGGAGGAAATCATCATCAGGAAATCATCATCAGGAAATCATCATCAACACTGTGCAACTCTGGATGCTGAGGCTGCTTCGTACCCCAAGACTTTAGACACTGGCAGCAGAACCCAGCAGAGCAATGGAAAGATGACACCACCAGAGAAATGGATGGGGTTTAGAAAGCTTTGCATACGTGTAATTTTAACAATTTGAACTCGTGTTCATTGTGATCATCATGACTGGAGTAATAATAACTCTCTCATTGAGCTCTTAAGACTTTATGGAGATGAAATTCTTGGCTTTACAGGTCATGTGGGCTCCTTTTGCAGCTATCAAGTCTTCGAGTTTAACAATCTGGTAGGAGGATTTCAAGCAACCTTTCTGCAGCTTGGATGCAGCGAGTTGGTACCAGTTGTCCTGAGGATAAACTGCTAGCAGAGGAAACATGCAGCTCTGACACCACTCTCACGCTCTCCTGGGGAAATTGGGCACTGCCTTCCAGGAATTCAGGCTCCCAAGCTGCACAGGGACACGGACAAGCCTGGCATCAGGGTCCTAGGACAACACATGTGCCTGAAATAATAAAAGCTAGGAATCTGGTGCTTCTTTTTGTATGTAGAAAGCACCAAAAAGCGATGAGATACAGTTCAGGGTGCTCCTCTTCCCTGTCTTACTGAATTATATTTGTCTGAATTGTATTTAGAATTATTTATTTTCCATATATATTTCTCCATGAAAAATAAGTATGTCCTTGAAGTCCTAAATCAAAATACTATAGCGTATTTAATCATACAGTATAGTTTTGCAACTCTACCATATACATAACTTGATTTTTTTCTTTTTAGCAGCATTTATTCTTCTAATTTAAAAGCTTGTAAGAAAGATTAAGTATTCACAGCAGTAAACTGTAATTCTAAAGTCATTAGGGACTAGCTATTGCTCAATACAAATGCTAATGTAGTTTAAACTTCATATAACCTTTCTAGATTTAAGACATCAGCAAATAAAATGTTAATAAAAACTTCTGGACTGTATCTAGATTTCTTTTTGCATTAGTAACCTTGCTATTACAGAATGAACAATAATCAAAATCTGTTTTTCTTAAATGGTTTCTACTAGAGCAAATAACAGTAAGGGAAACAAAGTAATTTCAGTGAGAAATACTCATTCATAGGAACTATGAATGCCAAAAAGACACTGCATTCTTGAATATAAACAACAAATTAGCAGGCAAATAATATTGACTAGTCTTGAGAAATGTTGAGCTTCACATGTTTGGTATGTTTACTGTCATTGTTTTGTTGTGTTCATTAAGGTAGAATGACAAAAAGTACATGTATGAAGAACAAATCCCACAGCAGCAAATACCCTGCAGTCTGGCGAGTGAACTTTGGAGATGAGTGGAAACTTCTGGAGTGGCTGTAATGCAGCACTGCCAAGGCACATGGTTAGGGAAATCCATACACTCCCTGTCTGCTTGTCCTGTTACCAAAGCACCCCACGTTTCAGTGGGAACTGTATGTGGGAATTGTAACTCAACCTGCCAGGAGGGAGACCAAAGCAGACCTGAGGAACGCCTTGACCAGGGACCACTTCTCTCTCCCGTTCACGTGTAAGCAGCTTCCCTGGCTGGAGGACCTTGTGTGTGCTAACTCTGTGTGCAGCCATCAGCTGCAAAGACCATTTCTGGTGGTGATGCCGTGCAGGCACCATGGTGATGCCTTTGATGGTGTGCCTTTCCTGGTGGTGCCAGGCAGGACCTCTCATCGCCTCTCTCGGTGGTGCCATGAAGGAGCTCGCCAGGAGCTGAGCACCACAACTCTGCCTGAGAACAGTGCCAGCACCCCTTCCTCCAGTGCCAGCTCGGAGGGAAGGGATGTGGTCTAGTTAGGGAGGAGAGCACTCACAGAAGGACCACATTAGGATCACACTGATGTTCAACGCTTGTTTTCTCGGTACAGCATTAGGTAGAACATTTTGTTACTTCTGAAGGGAAAATTTTGGGCATTTTAAGCTCAAGTCATCCCATATTCCATCTCCTCTTTCACAGCAGCAGCCTCCATGACATGAAATGGAAGCTCTGGAGGTCGTGTCCCAGCAACTCCAGGCTGTCACTCCCCAGTTCAGACACTCCACTCATCACAGCCCCTGTCTGTGGAAACACAACTGTGCTGCGAGGTTTAATTACACAATTGCAGAAATAACGTTGCCTTGTTAATTGAAAAACATTGTAGCTTTTTCTGTGATATGAAAAAGGCTAAACTATAGAAGCAGGAACTCCAGTGTATAAATTCTGATTTATATTCACACAGACTGCCTCCTCCTTGTCATATTATGAATACATGCCCAGGCATTCAGGACATTTTGTTTGCTTTGGTGAACAAATACAGCCTTATATGTCTGGTATCTTTTATGACAAACTATACAGGTGTCATTCTTCCTGCAGGCCCAGCAAAAATTATCTCAATATTTTGAGTGAGTACAAACATATGCGCACAAAAAAACCCCAAAACCTCAACCAGCCACAACAGAATCAGAATACAAACCCCAAGGAACAGATGTGGTTCAGTAAAGTGAAGGGAGGTCATGAGCATCTTTCTTTGGGAGGCTGGTGTTGCACCAGAGAGAGAAGTGTGGCTCTGCAATGCATAAATCATTGCAGTGGAGACGGACTGGTCAGTTCAGTGGGAGGACAGAAGTGTGGGGAATGACACCACTGGATCAATAAAATCTTCCTCTACCTCCCACGCAGTGCATCACCTGCAGTGCTGCACAAACCGCCAAGATCAATTTCTTGAGTTTTGCATCAGCTGCTGAGATTTGGGAGACACACTGAGTTTTTGCTCACCAAATCCAGTAATGTAATTAACACGGTAATGGAGAAAATAAGAATAAATCCTGAAAAACCAAATTGCATCCTGTCTATATAGAATTTTGAATTAAAATATTATTAGTAAATTGACATACAGTTATTATTGCAGCAGACTCCTAGGGCTCCTGTCTGCCAGTGAAGCATTGGCTGGGGTACAATAGAAGAGACACGAAGGGTTGTCTTCATTATCAATTAGCCAAATATGGAGTTTGTACAACCATGGCAAATCCTTTGAGCAAAATCATTCTGCCAGTCAATACTCTACTTGCTAGTATGAGCAATCATGTATGGACATAATTTCTTCCATATTTTCTTAACTCTACTAACGATGATGGTTTTTATTGTCATAAAGGGAAACTTTTTACTGCAGCACACACTGAGAACAGGAACACTAACAATCAGGAAGAAGTCAGGATTCCCCCATGAACAAGCATTTTTCCTTAAAATGTGCCATTTAATTGCACTCACAACTGTGAAAAATAGATTAGTGTGGTTTCCTTTTGTGGCATTTGTTAGTGTAATTCTGAGACGTTTGTTTGAAAACACTACTCCATTTCACTGCTTCTTGTTCAACAAAGATTTGATTAGCAAGAACTGTGTTGCTCTTGTGAAACTTAAAGCTGTATTTGGAATTAGGACCTTTTTTATTAGTATGCATTAAAACCTATTATTGATCTCCTAGAGGTGCTAATGTAAGTGTCTTTTGTAATGCAAACCCAAATTAGATTCTGATCAGGTTCAGAGTGTTCAATCAAGGACTACCTAGCAGCATTTTAAAATGAAATGCAGTTTGTGTTTGGCATTGCAGATCAGGTATTTGATTGAAAGTCAGGAAGAATTCCCAACAATGTAGCATCTCTCTTCCTTTGCTGGGCATCTAAAACGCATCTAGCATTCGGCTGCTGCATAATGCTGACATACTGTGTTGTATAGTCTAAAGCACTTTGACATTTAATGTATACTACAGTGGCTAACTAAAAAGGGACCACTGCAGTACATTGAAAAACATTTGCTAAAAATGTTAAACCTAAGTTCTTTGTAATTAAAGACTGACATGTTCGTTAACAGAATGTGAATGTGTAATGTATCCCTTCTTCTACTGATCACATAATGAAAATAACAGCCTTCATGGAGCAGTGATAAAATGGGTGAAGATACAGTACAGCAACAATTTAAGACCTCAGATAAGCACAGGGACCCACTATGCCAAGGTGCTATACATGGGCCTCTAAGCAATGGGCATGGCCCTGAAAAGTTCCTAATTTATACTTGAAAAGACAGATGTAGGCCAGATGTGATATTTCTATCATAACCCCAGTGCTGATACAAAATGGGTATTTTCACCTAGCCCAATTCTATGATTCTAGAATACCAGAATCATAGAATCATCTAGGTTGGAAAAAACCTTTAAGATCATCAACTCCAAATGTTGCCACCTGCTAATAGAATTCATTATTGCACGAACACACGTGGCTTACTATGCCATGCTGGAGTTAGGCTGTTTACCTAAACATAATGCTGAACTCACCCTTAAGTCAATGTCACTGAAGCCAGTTACTCCAGGATCCAGCTTCACCCAGCTACAGGCTTAGACTGTAGCATCAGTCCTGGGTAACAAATGGTGCTAACACAAGTATGGAAAAACTCTGTTTTAAATTACTGCAGCTGTGCTCTGACCTGCCTCCGAATGGAAACTGTAGGCTGCTGAAGTTTTAATATTTGAGCATTTTCAATTTGTTGCCACTCTAATAATTTGCTTGGAATGATTCTAAATAATACATATTGTGACTGAACTAACTTGGCAAGCAGCCAACAATTAATTAGAAAAAAGTTAATTATGTACTTGTCATGAAATTCACTCTATTTATGGCAAAATGTGTTGACTTTAAGTCAATCTTCATATTTACAGTGAAATTAAAAGTTACCACAGAGCTTAAGTATTTATGTACAGGACACATTGTCTGCAGGGGAAACCAGCAGAGGGAAGGAGGTTTGCTACCACAAACCAGACAGCAATATCTGAAAAGATGCAGATAAATTCCAGCAGATGCAAGTGGTGCCTTTCCAATGAAACCTGAGAGCAACCCTCTGGGTTACCAGAAGATTTCCTCAAAGATTCAATCGGGGAATCAATTTGATTAAAGACTGTAACCAAAAGCAAGAGGGTGGTAATCCTTTGCTGATGATACCTAGTTAGGAGGAGTTCTGTCAATTCAGAAGAGAACTGGGATTGCACACAGTAATAACCAGATGACCTTGAGGTCTGAATTAATAGAAATGGATGGAAATCAATTGTGCAATGTGCAAGCCTGTACAGCCAGGGACTAATAATGAGCATTTCTGGCATAAGCAGGGAGCTCATCATCTGGAACTGCTGACAGACACCTTACTGTCTAGACAGATGCTTCTAGATATCCAGAAGCACTGGCTGATAACAGAATCATGGCAAACCACCAAGAGACAGAAATGACAAAAAAGATCCTAGAACATGTAGGAAGTATTTCCACAGAGATGGGGAAGCATTAACAGTATTGCACGGGAAATGGTGAGACCTCCCCTGCAGACTTGTGTATGAAAATGCAGCACTGCTTACAATGTTTAAGAAAGGTGGTCTGAGAGTGGAGCAAGAACAGAGATGGGGCATTTATGATGCTATGGAGGATTAAGTGTTTGACTTACAAGAAGAGACTAAAAAAGTAGTTTGTTTGGGTAGCAATGGGCAGCAGAGATCTGATGATTATTCAGTATAAATACAGTAGGGGGTAAGAATTTGTGTCTTTATTATCAGGGCAGAAAAAGAACAGGTAAAGCTGAGGACGCTAAGAGAACAAACAGCTTTGGGTGTATTGCTAACAGATTTATACCAGATACATATATTAAAAGAGCACTTCTAATCGATATATGAACTGAGCAGTGAGGACACTAAGCCAGCTCCTTCTCAGACAGAAGGTGATGCAGCTGAGAAGGAAGTTGCATGAGACAGCTGCCAGCCACCATGGGGGCTGCAGGCCCCTTCAGAGAATCTTCAGACAATCTTTACTAGAAGTCCTTGCTTATATATATTCAATTTTGCAAATATCAATGTCTCGCTCCAAATTAGAAGCTCTTCTTGTTCTCCAACATAAATAAAAAAATGCAACTGTAGTTGTATGTATTCATTATTCATAGAGGCAGATTTACAAACCCAGAATCCTCAAAGAGAGGTCCCATTTTCTTCCCTTCTCTCTCTCCTGGCCACAGTGCCTTCATCAGCTGGAGGGTGTTAGCAGGGCTCTGACAGGGGCATGCACAAGGGTGCCACGGGTTTTGAAGCTCAGCATCCCTCAGTCTGTCCTGTGTTCTGCTGGCTTTCTCTGAAGGAGTCCCATGGCTTTTGAAGCTCAGCATCCCTCAGTCTGTTCTGTGTTCTGCTGGCTTTCTCTGAAGGGGTCCCACAGGTTTTGAAGCTCAGCTTCTGGTGCTGAGCACCACGGTGAGCCTGAGCAGAGAGCCTTGATGTCCAGGGGCACTTTTCCTCTGTCACCTCTTGTAAATGCGACTTCATTCCATGATTATGGGTCCGTACAAAGAAGTTATTTTGCAGGGGTTTTTTTCCTGAAGGAGCAGAAACCCCATCTTTCTAATGAAAGAAAGTAGTTGAATTTAGCTGTTTTGTCCAGTGTACTAATTTCTTCCCTACACCAAATGTAGTGAATTAGCTGGTTTTACCTCATACCCACATGACATAAGTAGACCAAAATATCACTAACTTATCTATAGAAAGAATTATTTAACACTCTTTTCTGGAATTATTTGCAACAATTGTATCCCATAACAGAGGTTATCCAAACTTTAGCTTAGATCATCAACTTTTATCCTAACTTCACAGCCCTGAAAATCCTCCACTCTTTCAGCTAGGGACGATCCCACAGAGACAGGTGTCTTTGACTGAAGTTTTCCAACCTTGATACCAGAAAAGTGTATATTCTACATTATTATTATTACTAATGTAGAGCATGGTTCTTTTGGAGATGGTTATATGAAACCAACTTTTCAAATTTAACTTCAATAAATATCAGATATATGTCTTCCTGTCCACATTGCCTCTAGACTGAGAACTAAAAAAGAATGATATGTGTTAAATCATCAAATAAAAAAAAATGCAGCAACATCTCGTGTTGCTACAAGTGGTACTATACAGAACAATTTACAAGGTAATAGGCCTATTCATCATCGGCACATCATTCATTCCAGTTTCTCTGCTCAGATGATGCAGAGCAGGAATTTTGATGGTCTATTTGTTCTTGCTTTGATTAAGAATAAAACATGGCTTGAAAATAAGAAACTTTGCCTGCTGTTTTGCATCTCTGAAATACCATTCTTGTGTTACCAGCATGGAGCAGAAGTACTAAATATGCTGATCACAGCATTATGAAATCAAAGGTTGCACCCAAATCCCATCTTTTCTAAATTCATTGTATCAAACTGGGATAAGGATCAAACAGACATTCACTGCATTTCTAAACTTGTTTGCTCTGACACCCTGATAACCCAGGAGTTGATTGAGGACTCTGTAAACCCGGATTCAGCTCCCTGCTGTGGCCTGATCATCCCACCTGACCTTAGAGAGGTCTCTCAGGCTGAAGAACCCGACGTGCTTGAACACTACACCACCCTACCTTTACTCTATGGCTGCTTTCTAGTCCTCTACATCTTGCTGACTACACCTACACAGAACCTGCTCTGCTCTGCTCTTCACTAACTGGGCACGAAGATGAATTAAGGATTGCGAGGCACTTGGATATTATGGAAATAAAACTGTAAAAAAATCTTTTAGCAATAACTTTTAGTGCAGTGGCAAACGTGCACCCTGCTCTGTGGCATTAAGGGTTGGCTTTTGCATGACTCTCACTGGGAGGAAATGCTCTTGCCTTCGAAGAGCTCCCTTAGAGATTTTGCTCCCACCCCTTCCTAATTTTTTTGGAGCACCCATTTAACTCGAATGTCCAAGACAGCTGAGTCTGAATGTTCCACTTGAAGACAACAACCTTCAGACAACGGTCTTTTTTTATTAAGATCTTGTTTAATTGCTTTTGTGCCAGCAGTAGGTGAGTTGAAGGCACTGAGGTACATGAGTGTAAGATGCTCTTTGCCTGGGCTGACACAAAAACAAGCTGTACACACAGCTACAGACAACTCTCAGCAGGTACAAGGACTGAAATCCCCTGGGCTGGAAAACCACCTTTCCACGTGCGCCAACACATTGACAGCCCCACACCAACCTGCTGACTCCAGACCCTGCTTTTTTTGGGCCCACCATTGCTGCATTTCTAGTCATCTCAGGGTTTCCTAAATAATGAAATATCAAAAGCATTGCAACGCTCCCCTGCTGTCATGGTGATACACTTGTAGGCTTCTTTGGCGAGGCCACTAAACTAATGGCACAAGTCAAAATGTGTTTGCTCGCTGAAGAAGGCCAAAAATGCCTGTGGCCAGAGCAGGTGTCCTGCTGTGGGACTTAGGACTGCAGCATGATCGCCAGACTGCACAATATCCAATGCATAATTCCGTCCTGAATTAGCATTTGAAATTTTCATTTCATGGTCTGTGGCATTGCAAGTTTTTCTTTCCATTTTAAATATGCTCATTTCGCAAAGTACAAAAGCAAACTTCCTTTCATAATCCTGTACCTCGCAAACTCTCACTGCAACTTGAGAACCCAGCTGAATCTTTTTCCCATGAACTGCCATCTACAACATTTTAAGGGGCAATGTGAGCTTTCTCCACCTCCGCTTTTCTTAGAAGTTTCTCAGAGAAAACCCACAAGTCTGACACCACCCTTCTTCCAGGTAGTCTGACCCTTGTTCTCTTAAAACAATAAACAACTTTCCTCTTGTAAAAGAAATGCCACTGGCACACTCCAGGCTGGAAAAAGTCATTCTGGTCATCCTGACTCCATTCGGGGACACAGCCGATGCTGCTTTAACGGGGCCCATGCTGCACAGATCTCCTTCCAAATCCTTTCCAGCTCACTCACAAACATTCACTAAAACCAGCATATACAACTGTCCGTGGGGATCCAGTATTTTAAGGAGATTTTTCGGAGCAATTTGTACTCTTCCAGTACAGTGACTACAAGACAAGAGGTGCTTTGTGTGATGTAGCTCCTGATATGGCACGATCTTCCTAAAGCTGCGAGACTGAGTAGTTGCTGTAAATCATTGCTACTTCTAGGACTCACCCTGGTGCAGGCAGCTGGTGGCAGTGCTGCCACAGGGTGAGATGCTATGGCTGTGCCCATGCCCCCGACAAGCAGGTGAGTGCCTGGAGGAGGCAGAGGCACCACGTGTTGTGGCTTTGCTCCAGGCTGGGGTTGGCGTTTGCCAGCGAGAAGCAAGAGGACTGGAGATGGAAGGAGTGTAGCAGAGTCAGGCAGGCCTGGTGAGCCCCGGGACAGACACAGACAGGACAGCCCGGACACTGACTGCAAACAGGGTGTCCTGAGGAGGACACGGTACCTGCAGGAGCACCCCCCAATGACACGACGTCCCTCGGGCACCCCGTCTTGCCCTCACTGCCAGAAGCTGTCTGAAGGCACAAGCTAGTCAGACAACAGCAAATCAGCATCCTGCTTTGGTCTGACAAGAAATCTCAGTCCACCAAATAACCCACATTTCTCAAATTACATGCCCAAATAAGTGTTTATTTGATGAATGCTGCGGAAGAGCATTTTGCACTATCAACTAAATAGTAGTACTTGTTTACAAACCAGGCTAATTATGGAGCCATTATATTTACTGTTCTGAGTTTGCCAATGCTGCTGCAAGATTAAAAGGCAGAATTTGGCCACAAACTACTACAAATCTTTGACTCCACCTATTCATACTCAGAACCATTTCAGTGGAACACAGGAAGGAGAACTGTGAGAGGATGGACTGATAATTATTTCTCCTTCATTAGGATTTGATCTTCTGTACATTAGAGGGAAGAAAACAAGCCCAGATACACACACTCCTATTCATTCAGTAATTCTAAATGACATGGAATTAAAAACAAAGTGGTGAATCCCTCACTCAATATGCTCATGCAACCCCCATTAACGGTAATAGTTATTTTGCTGTGACCAAAATGTGTTTTGAATGCTAATTTTCATCACAGGTTTCTATTAAATTAGATCTATTGGCAGCAAGACTTAAACATTAAGAAGGAGAAAGGTGAACCAGAGGTTAAAAAAATGCTATTTGCCTATGCAGTGTTTTCCAGACCTGTAACATCTATGCCCCTCCCTCAGAGCACAATGTTAATAAAGCAGAATTTATTCCTTCATTATTTTTCCACATAACTTCAGTGAAACTACAGCTGATAGCAAGAGGAGTAGCTAAGTGAGGCAAAGTAGTGAAGATTGGCAAAGAGAATTGCAAACACGGTCAAGTGACCTGCAGCTGGGGTGTTGAAAAACACATTTATCATATTAATTGTTGTTTACCCTTGTATGTTGGACAAGCAGAACATCTGTGTTTTGATCTAAACATAGGCCTCTGATAGATTTGGAGGCACCTATTGAACATGCTCAAGATTCCTGTCCTATTGTGGGAAAGATCAAAGCCCAGTGGTAAAATACACCTGTGCAAATGCCTGAAATACAGGTGAAAACAGCAAGTTTGGTGACCCTCCAGCATGGAAGATGCCTGTGTCCCCACCCGTGTGCCTCTGCCCGGGTGCTGTTTCAGGGATCCCCTGGTTCATGAGGTAACAAAAAAAAAAAAAATTATTCTCTGCATTTCATCCATAGTTTTGTGGTTGTTTTTGTGTCCTGCCTGTGCTGGCTCACACACAGGGAGAGGAATCAGTCCCCTGTGCAAAGCTCTCATCAACACAAAATGTGACCCTGAGGTGCACTGCTCCTTGTGTGTGGGTCTGTCATGAAGTGAAGCTGGTGTGCAGTGCCACCAGGCTGAAGATGTCTGAGGACTCTGATTTTATTAGGATAGACTATAGAGTTTAGAGCCCCCAGATGGGCATCTTTCTATGATGCTTTACCTGATTTTGGTGACTCAACAATCAAAAGGCATGGAAAATTTTGTTAAGAATCTCTCTTCATTTTGTGGTTGCTGCTATAAGTCAGAGGCTGCACGTGTTGCCCATGGCCACACTGGAGGAAGCTGTGTGTTGTGGAGGAGAAAGGGAGGAAGAGTTACAGCTTGGTAACCAAAGACAGCTTTTCGAGATCTGGCCTGCAAGAAAGTAATTTACTGGTTCCCACAGAAGGTGGTAAGAAAACAAAATTTATGATTTACTGGTCATTTAACCTCACAAACTATTAATTTTGTTAGCTATCCTGGTAAAGATGTGTGGGCTCCTGAACTAGAATTACTTGGAGAATGCTACAAGCCCAGTTTCCACACCAGTGGATGTGAGGACCCAGAGTCACTGCTCTGACTTCATTTGTGGGAGCAGGCACTTACATAAATGAATGCAAGGCATCCCTGCCTGGCCGTGTGGACCTGGAGGTTGCTGTCAGATCCCACTTGCTGCCCATGGAATTCTGCTCTTCATGAGCCACCCACAGCCCAAACATAGCAAATGCTGCCAGAGAAGTGGTATCTTACATACCCATCAGCACAAAACATTAGCACACAGGTGTTTGTAGGAGATAAAAGAGAAGGGGAAGATGGAAACTACCCAGGGCTATTAAATTATTGTGGGTCTTCCAGGTGTCTATGGCCAAGTCCTTCATGTCCTATCATTTACACAGGTAACCTCATCAGAGCTGTCTGCAGTAACAAGTCAGTAAAATGGGCTGGATTTGGTTCCAGAGAGAATTTGATGAAGTCAAATAAACCATTTTCATAGGCAATGAAGACAAATCAGTCAGGAATTGATTTCCTTTTCTTACAACAATGATCTATCTCTCTATAAAACATAATACATTCTCTACATTTCCCTGCAACAAACTGAAAATGTAAGTTTTGTAAATGTTTGATAGGAGTACATGATCACACTAGACTGAGTCAGCAGAAAGATCTGGTAGGGCAGATCTGATAAGAAATTAGATGGGTGAATTATGCAGAAGACTTTCTGTAGAAAAGTCTTTCATACTTTCTGCAAATTTTGATAGCTTGACAGATAATTTCAAAGGCAAGAAGTTTCCCTCTGCTTTGGAATATTTATGGAGTGGAAGAAATACTTACTTGACACCAGTGGGGAATCAGGATACAAACACAGCAGCATCTCTGCCCTCCTCCTTCAGCCCTCAGCAAACTGTAGATGTGCAAGACTGACTCCTCCAGCTGTGCCAGCCTGAGAGCCAGAGAATGGGGGATACAGGGAATGGTGCTAGAAATCCAAACCAAACGTGGATTTCTAAAGCTGTTGGATTGGCATCGTAACAGTGTTTTGCACGAATACTGACTTCACTTGAAATGCAAAGAAAACTGCTGTGTTCAGACACAGCTATACTGAACCTGAGAGTTCTCAGCATATTTAACTTAATGAATGCAAAATCTGCACATTTTGTGCTGTGCTCAAAGAAATGTCAAATAGGTAACCTAAACCCCCAAATGACATAATCTGAATCTAATTTAAAGGGCAGTGAGTATAATAACAAACTCTACAGGATTCCGATGTCACTGTATCTGACCAGCCATAGTAAAATGCTACTACATCTGAATTCCAAAACTGAAAGTTAGCTATTATGGGCAACAGTATCTAATACCAGGCTGGTACAAAGCCCATTAAGATATACCATCTGTGCAAACGTCTGTCCCTAAGCACATTTTATTTATAAGATAAAAAATAACGGGCATGGTATGAAAAAACTTAAGAAATAATTAGGAATTAAAACTTGGTTTCAGATAGGAATGAACATTTTAAAATTAAAGTATCTAAAAATATACACATGTGAACGTTTAGTACAAGGAAAAGCACAATTATCTTGCACTGTAAATCAGCCTCGTCATGATAAAACCACTTTCCTAAGCAAGAAGGATTCTTCAATGTCATGGTTAAGCCACAGCTGCTGCAAGTGAATGGCAGTGATACAGGTCAGAAAGCAGCAATAAGATCCCCTACCACAAAGAGAACACATCCTGATGCAAAGACAAGACCATCAATGTGTGATTTTGGTTTGAGGGCATTTTTTCCCTCTGACTTTGACCAACTGTTTGCTCGCACAGCAGCTAACACAGGCAGGTTCAAGGAGAGCACAGCAGTCTGCTTACATCAGCTGTGGGGTCAAGGCCAAGGATTGAAGCTTTAGAAGGAAATCTTTTCAGTAAGGATACTATAAAACCAAGGTGTTAGAAACCTGAGAGTAAAAAATATCACTCCTTTTTTTGTTTTTTTTTTGAAGCTCAATATCTTCATTGCTGGTATGGATCAAATAATGAGTATTTTCACATCTGTGAGTGCCAGAGCATTGAGATACAATTACTGCATAGATTATAATCGATCTATTAATTAACACTAGTGTGCTCCCATGCTTTGGCTGAGTAATTTTTTTTCTGCTGGGAGATCTGCAGACCTTTGTGGATGAGGGTGGCATGATGAATCCCCATCTACAATGTGGCTTAGCATGCTGTTCCACAAGAAAAAAAAATGCTATCAACTAAGGAAAAATGCAAGCAAATATGCAACATGAGGGCAGCCACCTCCTCAGCAGCACCTTCCTCCAGCTCAAAAATCCTAAAACTGCATGAGAGTTCCGGCATTAAGGAAATACCGCATTAACTGCAGCAGTGGGTATTGTAAAAGGTGGAACAGTCTAGAAAGCAAATTTTCTTTCCACCACCTGCTTCCTGGCTGCTCGGCACCTCCAGTGAAGCCCTGGGACTGCCCAGTCCCTCTGTGCAGGGGTCCTCTGGCAGCAGTGGGGCTTCCAGACACAGCAGCAACAGTGGTGTCCCCGTGGGCGTTTAAAATGGACTTGGGTAGCTATCCTATCGATATTCAGGTTCCTCTGGAAACTAATCAAGAGCGAGATAAACGTCTCTATCTGCAAAGTACAGCACCATCAAAAGAGCAAAGGGGGACGATGTACCCACAGGGTTTGCTTCTGCATCTCCTCCCCGGCAGCGCACCAGGGCTCGCTCTCCCACTGGGCGGACTGGGTGGAAACTTTACACCAGAGTCTGAAAAAACCCCTCCATTTCCTACTTGGGCTCGCTGCAGCCTCGCCTTTATGAGGTGGCTGCAGTCCTGCCCCTGGCTGGGGCCGTGGGTGGCCGGGTGAGGCGGCCTGGGCAGGGGCACTTCTCAGTGCATGGCTACACGGTTTGGGAGAACGAACAGCAAAGCTTTCTCGTGTTTTTGCCCTCATTCCCGTGAGTCTGCAAGAAGATCAGCACACACTGCCCAAGGTCCTGCCCCTGGCTATCTTCCCTCTGTGTCTGCAGGGTCCAGCAGAGCAGGGAGCTCTCAGATGTGCATCTGCTCAGACAAGGAGCTGCCACCCGGTGCTGCTGTGGGACCTGCACACACCCGGTCCCCTGCCAGAGACAGCCAGCAGAACACAGGACAGACTGAGGGATGCTGAGCTTCAAAACCCGTGGGACCCTTGCGCATGCCCCTGTCAGAGCCCTGCTAACACCCTCCAGCTGATGAAGGCACTGTGGCCAGGAGAGAGAGAAGGGAAGAAAATGGGACCTCTCTTTGAGGATACTGGGTTTGTAAATCTGCCTTTATGAATAATGAATACATACAACTACAGCTGCATTTTTTTATTTATGTTGGAGAACAAGAAGAGCTTCTAATTTGGAGCGAGACATTGATATTTGCAAAATTGAATATATATAAGCAAGGACTTCTAGTAAAGATTGTCTGGCAGAAAACTTCAGCAATTTTCTAATTTGTTTATATTTTTGATGACTGACAGAGAAAAAAATATTGATTGACAGACCCAGAGATAAGTGTAAAAATGCTCAGAAAGTAGTAACTTACGAATGCTACTTTCATGTAACATTTTCCCACTTATCAAGTTTCTCATATTTCCAAATGGATGAGGTAATGTTGAAATCCTCTGGAACGAGAAAATTGTTTTCCACATAAGCCACATACTATCGTTCTACCTGCCTGTAATGTGTCCTGATTGCTAATGTCCTGTAAGCAAAAGTGCTACATATTCTCCTTCTTAATTTTTTCATCATTTTAAATAAACTGCTCCACATGCCGTTAAGAATTTCAAGAGGTCCTTGTGTCATTGGCACTGTTCTTCATCCGTGAGGACATAAACTTTCAGACAACCATAAAAAAACTCCTGTTGTACCAGTATTTTCAGCAGGTAACACAGGCAGCTCAGGTAATTAAACCTTGTGAGCCTGACTGATCGCAGAGAAAATAATGAAATGGCTGAGAGGGACTTGATTAATAAGGAAATAAAGATGGCTAATATAATTACTGCCAATCAACACAGGCTCATAGCAAGCAGATTTTGGCAAACTAATTTGATTTTTTATGGGGTCTCAAGTTGCTAAAAGTAACAATGAGGGCATAATAGACTTCTAAAAGCTCCTTTAGATGGTGCTTACTATATGACATTTTGATTAACCTGAACAATATAACAATCAACATGACATACATTAAAAGGATTAAAGTGTGAATTATTGTTCATTCTTTAGGGAATTATTCTTGAACATGTGTTTCCAGTGGGATCCTAAAGCTATTAGTTCTTAGCCCTACTCTTCTTTGTGTTTTATCACTGATATGCGAAAAAACATAAAACCATTCCTAATAAAATTGGCAGATGGGATAAAGATTAGAGGAGTGGCTGAATAATGAGGTGAGAGAGCCTGCAGTACAGAGGGGATTGGATTGTTTTGGGAACCAGCACAAACTCCAGCAGACAGAGACCACCCTGTCAACAGTGCTAACAAATCTGAAAAGGACTGGGGGACACCAAGGGGTTTTCAGCTGAACATGCATTTGGGTAAGATGTCCTGCTAAAAGTGAATGCAATCCCTGAATGTGGAAACAGTGAATGGGATGAGAAATACTGTGTCCAGCTTTGATGCCCACGGTTCAAGACAGATATTGAGTAGTCAGAGAGTTCAGAAAAAAAGATGAAACAATCATGAAAGAGTTGGAAAACCTGGTTCATGAGAAGAGGTTCAATGTGTTCAAGTGATTTAAGAACAAAAAGTCTCTGCTCACAGTCCACGACACAGTGTCAAACACAAACTGGATTTGGAGGGTTCTTCAGTCTGGAAACTGAACCAGGAGCATCCGCTCAGACATATGGTGCATACTTTCTATAGGAAGGATGATTTACCACTGGAACATCTTCCCAGTTCTTTGACAAATGTCACATCACTAAACACTTCACAGGATTTTTCTCTAAATGATATGTCCTATTTCAACCTAAACCAATTTGAGAAAAACGTGGCCTGTGCTATTTGGGGCTTTAGATTAGCTGACTGTAGTGTGTTCTTGGAACCTGAAAACTGCCATTCTACAGATATGTCTACTTATGAGGCAAAAATGCAGCAGCAATGTAAACGTCCCTTGGAAAAATAAGTTCTCTCTTTTCCTGTCCTCATTCTCCAGGTAAAATCTCTTTTTCCAGTTAAAAAGCCTTTTCTGCTAACATTCTTCTTTTTTACCCAGTCCCAGAGTTTGAAGATGTCAGTTGTAGACCAATGATTGTGAATCCCAGAGTCCAAAAGCCCGCAAAGAAAAAATGACCCACGAAGAACAAATGCTGTGATTCACAGAGAGAGAGAAAGCTAATATTAAAAGGATGCTGTAGACAAGAGACCTCAGTTCAACCCCTGCACCTAGGCTGTTTGAAAAAAGACTCCTCAACAAGGCTGGCTAGGCTGATAAATGCCCATCTTAAAGCTTTAAGTTATTACAAGGCTTGGCTGGGATTTACATTGATAATCTAGTGATGAAATGTTTTTCACCAATATTCTCTCTCCTGTCCTATGCATTTGTGCATGTGTACATTTATAGCAAACCTTTACTTTAAAGGATCTTTAGCAGCTGAAACAATTACCTGAAAACACTGTATCACTAAAAAAAACCAGTGAACTGGAAAAATAAAACTCACTAAAATTTGCTACGTAATCTGCAGAAATTGAGCAGAATAACAGATGGCTCACAGTATTCTTTCTCCAATTAATGGCTAAAGAGAAATAGCTTACTTGAGGGAAAATGACACTTCCCATTTAAACTCTGAGTATTTTAAGGCAACAATTTAGGGGAAATTCCAGCAGGCAATCAGCAGCTGTTATGACCCTTAATATTTCAGGACTTGATCTTCACAGGGGCCAAACCCTGGCCTTTCTCTCAGGATGACGTCTTTATTTTATGCTAAGTCTTGTTCCTTGCTCCCATTAAAGTCACTCCAAGCCCAAAAGCATGAGATAAAAAGGTGGTGAGCAGAGATATAAATAATATGTTCACTGCAGAATAAATTCATACAAAAATTACAGGCCAAGGGGAAAAAAACAGCTCCTGCAGAAGGCTCATTCTCACATTCACTGCCTTCCCTTTCATATATATTTCTCTACCTTCATTCCCAGACTATTTACTGTTTAATAACTCATTCAAGGTCTTGCTTGAATGCTTTGATGCTTCTCGATTGAATAGATTTTCTTTGGAACATACTCCCTGAGCTGTATGCATTACATTTGCTTTGAAATATATTTTGACCAATATATTATCATTAAAAAACCCCAAACCAGACCCACACAATTTTCAACTAAGTTTTTTAAGACCATCTCTGACTTCAGCATACCAAAATTTGGCAAAATGGTTATTGTGAGGGCGAAGATAAATTCCTATTAAGGTATCTTTAATATATTTTTGTGTTTGCCATTGAGTTTCATTTTACATGCAGGCTTCTAGATGTTCTTTACTTTGCATAAGTAAAAACACTCTAAAACCATCCAGCAGAATTGTGCACTCCCCATGCAAACAAATTTCCTAGCCAAAAGAATTAAGACTTTGATCTTTGGAGTGACAGTAAGATCACAGCCTGGTAATGATTCATTTGTGACACCTTCACTGGTATCTTTGTCTTATCAAGCCTGACTCCTTCTGTGATTAAGGTTTTGTTTCTACTGTTAGCAATACAAGGAGATTTTATCCATCTCAATTATTCCTAAAGATTTTCACTTTCACAACATTGAATTTGTGAACATCAATGGCTGTTTACTTTGTTTCTGATCTATTTCTCAAAGACACTTGAAAGTGCATTTTTCTAAAGTTTTTTTTTTCCCTTTAATTTTTCAAACCCTTCTGGATGGTGTAAGCATCTTTCTTCCATATTGATTTTTGTCCTTTTTTCCCCTCAAAAAATGCTAATTATTTTACTAGCGTTAACTGAATCTGACTCATTTATGTCTGATTAGCCATTTTAACACATAAATTGCTATTATACTCCAATAACCTTGCCCACCAACATTATTAATGCAAGCAAAACTACAGGAAAAATATTAGTTATATTGTTATTGTAATCAAAAGCAACAGTTTCTGTTGAATCCTTTATTCTGCTGTATTCCCCTAACAACTATAACAATAATTATCCCAAGGTATAAATAAGAAGTTCAGGCTTGCAAAGCCAAGCATCCTACAGATAGGAAATGCCAAAACTAAGATAGGCACAGATGCCAAATTTGAGCATCTCAGCACCATTTTAACGCAAATAATGACAGCCATTAAACACAATGATATATTAAAGATCCAGCAAGAGTCGAATATATTCAGCAGCAGTCCTGCATGTAGCTGTACAGATTAGGATGCTTTCGAGTACTCAGTATAAAAAGGGTAATTAATCTCACCTAAATTTGCTGTTTGCAGTGCTGCCTCCGAAGTCCACAGAGACTTGTTCCACCTGCTCAGGGCTGGGGGGTGAGCAAGGGCTGGTGAGCTCAACTCTTCCTCCCAAGTCAGGGAGAAGCCCAGCACCCTCTGTTCCCACAGAGAGAATTAGTGTAGCTCAACCCATTATAAATGCAGTCTTTAAAGAGTGAAAGGAAGGGTTTGTGTTTCCTCCTCCAGAAGCGTCAGAGAGAGATGATCAACAGATACACAGAGCAGGTTTTACTAAGCCAAGCACAGGCTTAAGCTTTGCACCATGCCAATTGGAAGAGAACAAGCTGCACAAACATAGAAAGAATTTGTCTGAGAAATTATTTGCTTTTTGTGGCTGTGGCCAATCCTGTAGGCAGAAGAAACTACTAAAAGAAGGTGCTCACACCACACTTCATGGCTGAACACCAGCAACCAAGCTGATGTTCTTAGCAGAGTTTCATCAGCTGCAGTGGATGTAAGGGGCACAGTCAGAAACCTGTAGGGAGTGAGCTGGGAATAAACCAAGTGGGTGTGTGAACCAGTGTGAGCAGAGTGAGCAGTGTGAAGAATGTGAACAGCGAGCAGTGTGAGCAGTGAGAGAAGTGTGAAGAATGTGAATAGTGAGCAGTGTGAGCAGTGTGAGCAGTGTGAGCAGTGTGAGCAGTGTGAAGAATGTGAACAGTGAGCAGTGTGAGCAGTGTGAGCAGTGAGAGCAAGGTGAAGAATATGAACAGTGAGCAGTGTGAGCAGTGTGAGCAGCACAGCCTGTAGTTTGGTTTGTTTGTTCCACAGCTCACACAGATACCAATACAGGAACACTCCACCAGAAGCAAACTCAGTGAATAAGATTTGTGAGGCTGATCCTCTTAATTTTTCAGGATGCAATTTCAAGCCCAATTACAAATAAACCCTATTTAATCTGGATTTCCACCAAAATCATCTACAGAAAAGCTGCAAGTGCAGAGAAGAATTGGAAAACTTGCACCTCCTTAGGGAGCAGTATCTACCCTTTAGCAGAGGCACCACAGCTCCTCTGATGGCCCCTGTGCCTGACTGCCTCAGGCCCCAGACTGAGGTACATCCATTCTGTTTAACAAAGGAAAAGCTTCTCTGGGGCTCCTACCTACCCAAAAGCAATGTCTAAGCAGACTGTTGCAGCAAATGCCGATATTAAAGCAACACAGCAAATACAATGAGCTCAACAACAACAGTATTATCTCCTTTAAGGGGAGACAACCACAAATGCTGTAATTTCTGTGGTCATTTACTTCAAACAAAGGTTATGGCATGTAAATCACTCCCACCACCCTGTGATCTTTCCCGTCGCTGTGAAACACAACGCCTGTGAGTCAATCAGAGAGTAAACCCATGGTCTCACAAAGATGCTTTATATAAACGGAGGTGATGCAGTGGGAAGGCTAGAGAAGCTTTACCACTACTATCCCAATAGCTGCCTACTCTCTTCTAGCCCTGGGGATGTATTTTATTTCTCCTTAAATGATTATCTGCCTTAACTGGATGCTGTTTAAATCCTTTCCAAAGGGCAATGATTTTCTCGGAAACAGACAAACATTCTCCTTTATTTCAGAAACCACGATTCTTAAAATAGAACACATTCATCCTAAATTGGATTTGCAGTCTCCTTCTCACAAACTCCTTTTCTAATTCACTGGTAAAAGTCTTAGAGGTGTCAAACCCACATGGGAAAGTGAATGACATGAGGTGGAAAATCCATACATAGAGTATGACGTTTGCCTAGCCAATGTATATGTATTTCATTCTAGACAGCAGGTTTCCCTCCTCTGATCACTTCAGAAAAGGAGGAACACGCAGTAAGTAGTCTGTTAAACAATGTATATATATACTTTAAAAATAATTTTTGTAGTGGCTTATGTAGTATGAGATGAAACTTTTGAACTTTGGGTTTCTCCTTCATCAGTATAAGCAATGACATTTCTAAGAAGTACCTATATTGTAGCTCAGTAATTGGATAAAACAAATTGTCACAGAAAGGAGATGATAAAGAAGATACAACTCATGTAAAATGAAGTAAAATGTCATCTCAGTGTAAGGTCACTTTGTCTGACACTTCATTTTCAGAACATCGAGCAGATACACAAGATCTCTTTCTTCCCCCCACCAATTGTTCTATTAACTAGGCAAATAAAAGTTTTTAAAAGATCACCTTTACTCTCCTTCCCTTTAACGTAGCCCTTTGAAAGAAAATTAGATCTCAGGTTGATGTACCAGGGGTTACAGACAGGAATATTTAAAGTTTAAAATTAGCCTCTCAGCTAAGTGAAAGGCCCTCACTGAATCAATACAATAAAGTGAAGGCTCATTTGTTTTTGCTCATCTGGTTATAAGGTTACAGGTCAATATTTATTATATATTTTCTGAAAAGTGGCTCTAAGAAATACGTATGTTTGCAGTCTAAGGCATTTGGAGGGGGTTCACCTCCCCAAATGTAGGCTCCAGTGTGGTGAACAGGTATCTCTGAATTGCTGTTCAGACTTTGTTTAGAGGTATAACAAAAAGATGGCAATGAAAAAAACCAGACAGTTCTGAGCTTTTGGAGTAGATATTTATCTCACCCAAAAACAGAAAAAAGCAACTTTTCTCTCTTATTTAACTATAAAAGAAGCTTCAGATGTAGACGTCTACCTTGGAGATGTCTTTAGGCCTCGCTGTGATCAAAAGACCCATGGCCATTCTCTCCAACATACAGCATAATTTATTTTTTTACTATTATTTTTGAGATGGTGGTAATAAAACATCCATTCTCATCTGTGGCATTGTTCTCCTGTGAGTCATCTGACTCTAAATCAGTGCATCCTTCTAGGTGAGCATCTTTGTCGAACATTAACTAAGACCTGGTGCATGCAGGTCTGCAGTTTTACAGACTGTCACTATACAGAAGTAGTCCTGGGCTTTTGTCAGATTTTAAACTTAATTTAGAGGGTTTACAACCCCTTCAGCCTCTGTCAATACATTTTCTGTTTCATGATACATACACAATTGCGAGAAACCCCAAAAAGCAGATTTAAATAGATCTAGACTGTCTTATCACATCCTTTCAGTTATTATTTAACAAATTTGTTCCTCATAATTTCTCCTTCCAGAAGACAGCTGGAATTTGTTCAGCTCTGACAGTCTCTTCACAAAATGTGGTTCAGATAGTTTTTATTTGTTGCACTTTTCAGTGAGTATATAGCAAATTTTTCCTTTACAATTATGTGCCTTGAACAGATTTTGATTCCTGTATTCTTGTGAAGAATCTTCTATCTTTATTTGGCTTTTTAAAGGCAAGTAATTATTTCCATCTGATATTTCCTCCTTCCTACATTATCAAAGATATTATGAAGCAGTTTTGTTCAACTACTACTTTGGATCCTTGTCTTGAGAATGTCTATCTTCTGAATCATAGCACTATTAAAAATTGTCTTCCCTTGTGACTTGCAAGAAAAGTAAAAAATGGAGATAATACAGTGAAATAAAATTAGTACAACCCATAGAGATGTTTGTGCTCTAGAAACATGAAAGCTATCCTGGAATATGATTATTTCCAATTCAAACATGGAGCCTTTTGTTGAGTATGGATCTGGATGCTTTGTAAATATTTCTGGTTCCTTATTGTGCTGTAGCATTAGGCACAATAATAACAATAATCACAATTAAATTTCCCTTATTTTCTGTAATTTTTTGAGGGAAAGTGAGGAGAGAGAGTATAAATTCCTCCAACTAAGCATTTTATTGATCTCCATTGATAAAAGAAAAATGTAGGGTTATTTTCTTTATTTCTCCTATTTTATTTCTCCTTGCTTTCACTAGAAATTTTAACTTGCTTCTGAGAAAACTTCAACAATAAAAGGTCCCCTAGAGATGCCAACAGACTGCATTAGGTGACATTTTCAGTTCTCTGGGCTTTTTTTTCTCTTGGTTGTAAGCACAATATATTCTTGACTATCTGTTGATAAGGTATTTGCCACATTATGAGGGAGAATAGCACTTATTCAAGATATTTGATGATGGTATGTCTCTTTGCTACTCTAGCTGTTACTTCTTAAGAAACATGCACAACAATAAACACCACTGAATGTAAGAAGCATCCAAAATGTTACTATTTGGCTGAATTTAAAAATATCTTCCAAGTAGGTATTCTATTTGGTAAGTACACAGTGACTAAGTAATTCTTTCTCTTCCTGGATGCCTGAACTGCAAGCACTGGTGTTTTGTGTTTCACAACATTTCAGATGTAGCTGATATATTTTAAAAACTAGATTTTGTCTTCTAGATATTAATAGTTTACCTCCCTATCACATAACAGTTCTCATTTGACATCTTCAAGATGTTTATCAGCAGCCTGTCACCTGCACCTGGTTATTTTGTACCCTTATCAATAATCTCAACTTAAAAAATAATGCTAATAACTAGATATTGACTTCTGCTGAGATGAATATCAAGATTTGTTGACCTCAGGGCAAACATTTACCAGAGCAAGCTACAGTCAATGATTTCTTTGTGGAGCAATAACCCGAGATGTTCACGGAAATACGAGGACGATCTCATGCATGTGCAATAAAGTCTCACTAACCCACGCTGCAGCAGTCTGTAAGGACACCCAAAAAGCAAATTTCCAGGCTGCACTTTCTGTACAGAACAGTACAATGGTTATTACTGCTTTAACTGAAAAGAAACCTCACTGAAGAGGAAAGGATTAAGAAAAAGGTAAAGAGATTTCATGAGTGCCTCCCCTGTTTTCATTTCCTCAACAGAACCTTTTCATGAACAAAGGAAAAATGAATATTCTGTTGCTGGAGAGGGTAACTCTTACCTCCAATCATTCTGCCACACTTCCAACATAAACACACGAGTCAGGACCTCACATACTTGTTTTTGTTTCTCTCCACAATTTCTTTAATAACCAAAAAAATCTATCAAATCATCTATGAATTACAATCCCCCCTTAGAAAAGCAGAAAATATTCAGCACAATCTTTGAAATAATAGAATTCCAGATTATAAATTATTTCCGTAGCAGAATTTTGCAGCATTATTGCCATGTCATGCCTGATACAATCTTCCTTCTACCACCAGTCTTTACACATGAACTACATCTGGGAAAAAAAAGAAGATGGCAAAGAATTGCAAATAATAGTTGTTTGGGTTCTTTAAATAGAACATCCTACAATGCAAATTCCACTTGAGAGGAAAAAATAAACTGCTCTTCCAGACTCTGATTCAGACAAACACTTCTATGGATCTCAGTAGGACCAACAGGGAAAATGTGTGTGTGTTAATTTGCCTGTGCAAACAGATGTTCCAGATCTCTGTATTAATGAACTTGGCCATGGCAGTCACTTACTGACTCACTGCAGGAATGTTCAGAGTCATTAGTGTAAGCCAGAAAATGTATGACAGTGTTTGGGTACAATACCTCCTCCTTGGCTAAAGTGACCTTTTCCCAACTCCTTCCATTGCCACCTGAAGTATCCTGGTCTGGTGTGAACCCTTCACCTGGAACAATGAGCCCAGATTGTCATGATGAACTTGTATTTTTCATACAGAGCCTGATTATCTCTTATTTCAGCTTTGTATTACTCCAGCTTTTTTAAAATTCAGTTTGGTACCTCCAGGCTAAGCAAGACTCCAGCCTGAGGTTTGTACACATCACTAAACTGCAAGCACTCATTTACATTTTTGTTCTTTCAGTCTCTCAGGTTTCCAGACTGAGAGAACAAAACAAGTTACCTTCACTGCCAAAAAGCTTCCTCTTCGTACATCTTGTCATTTACTGTGCCATCTCATTTATAGTCAAACCTTCTCATTTACATCCTGATGTACAACTGACTTTTCCTCTGCATTTTAAAAGAAATCTATCCACCTACTTCCTTATATTCATCATATTTGAATCAATAGATAACACTGCTTTATTGTGCTTCCAGAAAAAATTATCTACAGAGCCTACTACAGTGTCTTCAGACACTCTAACCTCTCCCCTTCATCCTTCTTGGTATTTTACCACATCACTGCAGCTCTCAATGGAAAATAGTTCTTCCCTTTGGCTGGGGAGAGGATATTTTGACCACCTGACAGCTGACTCTTGGGGTTCAAATGCAGCTGTCCCAACAGCCACAGTTGCTGGTGCCAGTTTTTAGGACGTGGCTTGACCCTCTCAACTTAAACAAAAGGGTATTTTCAAATCAGGTAAAACCTCATTGATATCAGTAGGGTTAGCTACCACCACTGACATCATTACAAATGACAGAGAAATACCCATTTCTAGGTAAAATCTAGGTACAGTGCATAGCAAGTGTTCAAATGTTCTGGTAGAAACAACAGTGTTGAGTATTTTGGGGTGCAGGGATACATTTGTGTGTGTGTGTGGATATGGAGGTGGGAGGACACAGCCATGCATGTTTAAGGGCAACTTTAAAGGTGAAGAAACGGGGACATTCCACAGAAACAACCCCAGGGCACGGCCACAAGGGACAATGCAAATAAGGGCTGAGCTCTGATGGAAACTCCCAGCCAGAACAGTAAGAAAAGCAAAGAATCTGTGTAGCTACTGCAGGCTGAGCTCCTCCTGTGTACGGATAAAGACTTGGGTCAATCTGGAATCTGAGAACAGAAATGAGCTAGAACAAGGATATTTGAAAATACACCACCAGCATCAACTCTGGGAAGAAATCCAAGGATACGCAAGAGGGAAGAATGGCAGAGAGCCACTGGATGCCCATTTGGCCACTCAAAGGATTTATGCTTCAGGAAGAGACTGACTGATGCAGCTTGGGACTCTGCCTTTGCTGTCAGGTATGAAGTGTCCAGACAGTTTTAGTACAGGGAAAAGTGCTCCAAACCAGAACTGACTAGGGCAAGCTAAAATGGCTACAGGATGGAGAAAATTTGCCCTGCATCAATAATAATTTATAGGTATGAGAGACTGAAATGGTTAATGGCTTAAACACTGCTAGAATCATGGAAGGACTATGCCCACTGTAGCAAACTGCAAAGAATCAGCTGTTCATTGACCATAAAGTGGACATATGCAGGGAAAAGTCCCAGTCCACCTGCTTGCAAGATAAGGGGACAGTATTTCCTTCCCTTGGGAAGCGTGGCACTTGAGTCCTACCCCAGGGTGTGTTTTTAAGATGCAGCCAGGATACATTCCAAAAGCAAAGAGCTCTTTTTCTGTGTCATTTGAGACATAACCTATGATACCTGTTCCAGCACAGAAGGTGCTTCTGGTTAATAACCAGGAGCCATTTTCCCAATGCCAGTCAGTTTGCCAGCAGAGGGACAGCAAGGGAGTGAGACTGGAGGACACCAGCCCACTCCCCTGACACCTTGCCATGTAGCAATACCCAGGGGGAAAAGCACCATTTGTCAGTGAGAAAATGCATAACTGAATTCAACCCCTGTCTGGGCTCATCTAGAGTTTTGGTTAGGAAAAAAAAGGTAAAATCAGATCAGAATTGCAGAAAACATACCTTATCAAAGGTAGGAGACACAATCTTTTGAGGTCCTTTGCAACCTAGGTAATTCTATGAAAATTCAAGTAATTTTAAATAATTTTTATCCATTATTACAAAAAAGTGATAACCTAACTCTGCAGCAGGTTAGACCAAGTGAAATATAAAAATAGCTTTGGCAAGGTGAAGTGGACAGAAAGGATGGAGGAAACGGTGTTTTCACAGCTGAACACAGACTGCAGCAATGTACAATGACCTTTCTGGCTTGGGCAGTGTACCTGTCACATCTGACAGTCCTAGAGAGGCAGCACAAAACAGTTCACCTCTCTCAGCTCCCAGGTTATCTGCAAATGATATCCTAAGGCCAGCTAAAAATTCTGCTAGAACTGGGATATTTAAAATAGGTCTCAAATAAACTGACAACTGCTAATCTGACCCTAAAGCCAAAGGACTGAGAGTTGTTCCAAAGGCCTGAAGTTTATTGGAGCAAAACAAAATTTCATCAGCATAATAAAAGGAAGCTGTTCATTGAACAGCCCAGCCCTCCTAGAATTCACAGATATGTAGAGTTTTGTAGGACTATACCCCTATAATAGAGTATTTTAAAAATAAATAAATTACCCCTGTTGTGAAACTGTCCAGCTGAAACATTTGCCACTTTCAAAGTTACAAAGGCTCTCATCATTGTCCCAGTATTGGCTTACTCATATTTTCTGTTCTCAGACTGGATGGAATAAACCAGTAAAAGCTTGGGAAATAGCAAAAATTTGGAGAACTATTGACATAAGAGTTGAAGTGGGTGGCAACCATGTACAGCAAAAGAGTAATTCCATGGGGGAAGTTCATTGTACAACCAGCATCAAAACCCTGACAGCAGAGACAGTCATAGACTGTTTGCAGTAGATAAGGCTGTTCTGATCATGGCTGAGCATCCCCCTGGCAGCACCTCGAACAGATTCTGCAAACCTGCTTAACTGGAAAAACTGCAGCACTGGGATTGTGCAGCCCCGCGCGAGGAAGCCACGCCGGTGCCTTTTCAAGGCAGCCCTCTGAAGTGATAGATTGCAAACACTGCTCTAACTGGAAAACAAAAATCTGATTTCTCAAAGGACCGAGCCTACCCAGGAAAAAAATTACTGTCTTCTCTCATTTTGTGCTCTGCTGAAAGGGAAATGTTGCTGATTTATCCACAGGTGATAAAGTGGGACTGGAAGAGCAGATGCCAAAGCAGATAGATTCTTCCTGCTTGCAGTGGCTTCCATTTCAGGGCTGCATAAAAACAAGAAAAAATGAAGTACAACCCCAAAACTATGAACACATTTCAAATTTTTAAATCACTGAAAATGTTGTGATTTCTGTGATAGGATGGCCTCTGTTAAAATAGACTAAAAATGGACAGGAAGATGGTGAATTCAAGAGGGTTTTGAAAAGGATAAAGATCCCAAGCTGAAACCAACACTTGGTCTCCGTGACCACTGTCAGCTGTATTAGCTAGGTTCCATTTTCATGGTGAGGTACCACGCTCTGTGTGACAACCACGACAATCCCTGAGACTGCATGCAAACCCAGGAAAGAAATCTTGTACTTCTCTGGAGGCTGGAAGAGAAACAAGCAGGGAGTGAAAGTACCTGCAGAGGTTCCAGTGATTTGGGCTGTTTGGGTTCACTACAAGAAATTGTGTGACAGACGTAACAATTCCACCTCTCGAATTTTGAACTATTCATCTGCTTTCTGTTTAGCAAAAAAAAAAAAAAAAAAGAAACAGCCCTAATTATGATATCTGGATTAAACTTTGCAGAAAGTGGCAGAATTAGCCACTGTTTTGGCTTTGAGACAGAGGGAAGAGATTGGCTAGCTGTCCCCCAGATGAGCTCATCTGCAAGGGTGCACACGGGCACCTGGCCAGGCTGGGCAGAGCAGCCCCGCTCAGCTCTGCCCTGGACAGGGATGTGTGTGGTAAGGGAAGAAGAAAGTGAGAACTCAGATGGAGAAGCAGTGAGACATCCTGAAACAGATGGAAGAAAACTACCTACTCCATAGTGATTCTGCCTGCATATTCAGCTCTGCAGGGCTAGCACATTTTTTTAAGTAATTTCTTCTTGCATCCTTTCTGTCTTCATTCAGAAAAAGCTCCCCAGTACATGGAATTTTTCTTATCTTTACAATGTCCAAATCTGACTACATCTTGCCCTTGCTAACCCAAGACTTCACAGAAGCTGAAGAAATTTAGTTTTACTTATATTTAAAATTTGAATTCTTAAATAAAATATGTCAGCCTGTTTGGGAAAAAACCAGAAAGTTTCAACTTCCCAAAAAAGGCCAAGATTCAGTCCTTCCTGGGCATAGCTGTGTTCAGTGCTAATCAGCAGACCTTGTTCCTGGATTCCCTTCTCATTAATAAAGAAAAGCATCTTAGAAAAGCAGTGGGAAGGAATTACACATGGTTACTCACTTGGCCCTTTACTGAACCCTGACTTGGTCTGTTCATTTTTTAAGAAACCTCACGTTTTACCACTGTAATGCTTGAACAAAGTGAACAAACTCCCTGTTCTGCATATCTTTAAAGAACTCCTCATCAACTGAATTCATCAGCTCCCTGAAGGTACATTTTCAGCTAAGACAGTCAAGGTTATTTTCCAAGGATATTATTTCTGGGTTAGCATTTCTAGTTTCTGCCTACTCAGACAGCTAAAACCTTTCACCAAAAGGATGGAAATCGTATTCACAATCATGACCAAATCCATTGTGGAATATGTATCCACAAACCAAACAGTTTTATCTTCCTTACCAGTGTGTGCCTTGAGATAGGCAGATAGGCATCAGCTCAGATGAATTTCTGAAAATGTGCTCCAGAGAGGATGGCAAATAATATCTCCCTGATTGGTGGTTTGGTGTGAGGAACAACTGACACACTTTGGAAATTATTACAGTTTCCCAAAAAAACACCATCAAGATTTGAAAGTTACACAAGTCCGCTCAATGGAAAACAGCAGCAGCCACAACTATTAATTGCCATTAATTTTAACTGGCAATCCTGGTGATGCTGCTGGCTGGGGCCTCCCATGGGGATGGGCAGCCTCCAGGGGCCAGGCAGGTGGAGAGCAGCTGGTGTGGTGTGGTGGGGGTGAAGGGCAGACACTGGTGCAGGTTTGGGGAGAGGAAAGCAGGGTACCTGTGGCAGGACATCTCCCCCCTGTGTATCACAATAACTGGTGCATAAAGAGATAACCTGGGGGCGGAAAGGCACACCAGGGGTTATCTCTGGCACCAAGAGCGATTCACACCCACCTAAGAATTAACACCTTAGTCTGGCGAGCCGATGGGGGAAGAGATAAGAAATATTTCTGACTTAACAGACACCGTTTTACACTATAAAAGATACACGAGTTATCACTGAGGCAGAAGCCTCTTACACCCCGAAAATGTTGGAGACTTCTCCCCGAAGCTTGGACGCAGCTTCACTGTTGCTTCCCCAGGGATTGAGGGAAAGGATCTCGATGTGTGCCCCACCCACCTTCGGATGGTAATGGATACATTGAATCCTAGGTTTATACTATTTCTTCGCTAGCTGTAACTGAAAGGTACCGGTATCGTGCACTGTATGTCAATTTACTACTAGTATCTCTTTTTGTTTTATTCCTGTGTAGTAATAGTCTGTTTTAAGTCTTGTCTGTTAGTTTTCTTGTCTATTAATAAATAATTCATTTCACAATAGACCGAATCAGCCATTATTAAAGAACTTGTGGACAGAGTGGATTTTTGGGGTGCTGGTCACTTCAATACACCTCCTGCCTGCTGCCATAGATCTGGGCAAAGACAGGAGCTGAACTAAACTCACAAAATCCATTTGTGACAGTAACCTAACCCCGGAGCCCCTCTGCAGCCCTGGACTGGTGTCACCTGGCAGGAGAGCTGCCTGAGAAGCCCAGCTTGCAAGCTGCAGCTGTGTCTGACTGATTTAGGAACACGGACGTGCAGACTGCACCATCAGGCTCTGTATCCCTGTCCTCCTCCCAGGGGTCCAGCTGCTCTGTGTGAGGTCTGCCCTGGCACCGAGCACGGATGGGATCCTGGGTGTGAGTGCTGGGAGAACAGCTCAGCTCTGGGAGAAGGATGTGTGGAGAAGGCTGGACCCAGACCCGCTGTGTTTGGGCTTAGGTCTCTTGGTCTTTCCTGGGATGCACTCCAGGGATGGCAGCACCTGGCCATGTGCCATGCTGACCCTCACGGATGGGCTTCCCTGCCCGACCTCGGAGCTGCCCCTTCACCATGGATGTGTCTGGTGCATGTCTGAGCCTGGTTATCCTCATTTCCCTCACTGTAGATGGATTCCACTCTCCCAGGTTTCTGATCTGCTGCGTCAGCGAAAGAACATTCAGTTTGCAAAGTAATTCAAAATCCTTAGAAATAAATTGTGTTTGACAACTGTATAAATGGAATTAGCAATGTGGCAAACTGCACAATGTCTTCATGAATGAATCTGATGAGCAAAACAACTTGTCCTTTAAGAGGGAGAGGCCTAATTTTTGCTTTCAAACATTTTATTTGAACATCAGAGTGCTTTTGCATCCAGAGATGGTAGATTCTGAAGGACCCTTTCAGAAAACTGTACCTAACAAAAATCCTCAAGATTCCTACAAATTAGCCCAAAATTGTTACACAGTACCCAGGTATAACACCAAAGACATTTACCTTTCCCTGATCTTCTAAAAGGTTATGTACTTAGTCCACATTGTCAGAATACTTTTAGAATTGTGTTCAGATTTAAAATAACAGGAGCTCATTATCTAAAAGACTCATCAATTCTTTTTGTTGGCTTCCAGATTATTCTAATATTTTTTTAAATTCAAGCATGTCTGTGTATGTAGCTTTTATATAAAATTGCCTAAGTCACAAATCGAATGTAATTAAGTCATCTCACCCCAGCAGAAGAAAGTTACTTGGCCATAGCAGGAGAAATTATGGTGGCAATTTTAAAGGTTGTAATGAAATATCAGAATGGTCTTTTGTTTTCTAATATTAGATCACATCAAATACCTCAAAACCAGCAAGTAATTAAACTGTAGCTTCCTTTATTAGGTAAGTTATTTTAAGGCAGTCAACAAATCACTAGCTCTGTGGTTAAAAACCCCACAACCTGCCTTTTAGCTTCTTAGTTGTGGGCTTGGCTAGAAAAACAAATCCTTTTCACAAACCTTTCTGAGAAAGATAACTACCATTGAATTACTGGCTTGTAGCTGATAAGCTTATCTCCTTTACTCCTGCACTGGTCTGCATTGGAATTAATCTGGGACACACCCAAAGCACATTTATCAGTGCACTTCTCCCTCCATGCCCCATCAGGCATCACATCAAGCACATTTGTTTGCACCAGCAGCTTCATAACCTGTCCTAGATTTCTGGGAAATAGAGATTTTCCTGTCCAATTCTCTTCCAGTTTCCTTATTCCCAAAAAGTTTGTCCAAGTTTTCCTCACTGACTTTTTCTGTTCCAGTATATATATATTTTTTTCATTTAAAACATTGCTGTCATCCCAAATTTGTCTTGCTAAATACTTTTGCTTTCAATTCAAAGACTCACACCCACGACCACTTATCGGTAAAAAAGATGAATTCAGATGAGTAATAAATCTTTTGAGCTCTTTAGTGTTTGCAGAAATGTTTATTTGCCAAAAAGACTGACACAATATACCGAAAACTCATCCGTTGCATTTGAACTGTTACGAATATCAACTGTTAATTCAGACCTTTCACGTAAAGAAAGACAGCTTAAATTCTCCCCTTTAATCACTATTCAACTGCAAAATGCCTCTGTATGGAAGTGACAGAAATTAGCTGTATTCAGTAAAAGCAGTAGGGACGTGTTAAAGAAAACTCGTGTTCACTTGGCCTCTCACTGCCTGACTGTCACTTATGCTGCCCACCACTAGCCAGGTCCTCAGGTCAAGGGACAAAGTAGGCAATCATGGAAATGACTGCAGCACAGACCTCCTTCTCCCATCTGCCTGAGAAATAGAAAAACCACGTTAAAAGCAATCACTGTTATTCCAGCCATCTCGTTTTTCTGTCTTCTCACATCTCACCATGGTTTCAGTGACCTTACCCACCTCAAAGGGAGTCACCAGAAAAAAGCGGGGAGGGAAATAAGCTCCAAGGACTGTCAATGAGCACAGGAAGTTAAACTGTCCTTTCATAAGTGAGCCTCGATGAAGATGTTAGTTTGTAAGTAGCATGACATTCCAAGAGAAAAATAAAGCTATGAAGCTTTTAAAACACTTTCTGCAGCTCAACAAAGAATACCATAAATGCCTATCATTACCCTACACCATCTTGCAACAGAAATAGATTCAAATTGTTTTGGTATAAAAAGATACAAATAATTGAAAGGAGAAAAGAACAGCTATAGGCAGGAAAGCACAGAGTTGCAGCATTTACTGGAGAAAAGTACACATTAACAAATAGGCACATTTGGGCTTTTTATGGTGACATATGCGACATTCAAAAGTCCCTGTTCAGACTTGTGTCTCATAGATTTAGATTTTGCTTAGACAAAAAGCAAATGAACCCAAAGTCTGCAGAAGACAGAAGAGAGCAGGAGAGAAGGAGGGAACACTCCTTTTCAACAGGCAGCAGCAGCTCTAAGGAGAGCTGTGACAAGCTCAGCAACCCCCTGCAGCAGACGCAGAGCAGGCTAACAACAGCCAGATCCAAAACTGGCAGAAGATTCCAATCCAACAGTAAAAGTTTTGCAATAGATTATGGCCAAGAGTGAATGTAGGACCCTGGAAAGCTGAGTTCAGTTAGGTGTGAGCAGTTTTGCAGTCGGTGAAGTCTTCCCTTCAACAGGCCACTTCCCTCACAAAGTAATGATTGGCCACTGTTGTGTTCACCAGAAGAGCTGGATTTATTGTCCTCTACTCACTAATGAAGTTGGTTCTCATCACTTTTCAGTGCAGCCACTATTTCCCAAGATAAATGTTCAGTAAGAGAGAGACAAAGAGGAAATCACTGGTTTGCCCAGGCATCCCTGAGGAAAGACTTTATAAACTTGCCTAACTTGCAAAGCAAATCCCACCCTACACGTGGAGGCCCATGCACAGATTGTTTGGGTCTGGATCTGCCACAGCAAAGAAACTTGAAAAAGCCAGATTTTGTGATTAATCTCTGGAATTTGATTATGCCTAGTCCTTGTTAAGTCAATGGTAATGGCTTAAGGTCTGCTGTCCTAAGTTCTTACAGAAAGTTAAAAACAATCCTACACATAATGTTTGTGATTAAGGCACTACCCTTTGGCTACAGCAGATGAAGGGAACTCTGGAAGGGTACAGACTCATCTTGGAGTCCCAGCTTAGACTCCTTTCTCTACTGACCTATGTAAGAGACATAGTCAAGCATGATGATGAAATAATGAAGCCACTGAAATATTTTTAAAAGAGACATCCTTGGAAATACATTCTATCCTTGCCTGTTGTCTGCTGATTTAAAAAAGTAAACTCTTTGGGTAGGTACTGTTCCTACAGTATGTAGCACACTGCTGGCATTACCAAAACATGAGAAATGAATCATCCAGGTTGGGTTTTATAAAACTGCCTTGTGTCCAACCTCGACAGGTCTGCAGGGTGCAGCCCAACAGGTTGGCCACTGGTCACATAAATTTATGAACTCCGTAAAGATCTTGCCTTCACAGGACAGAAGACATTGTGCTACAATTGGCTGTTCAGTGGCAACAAAGTTTGCCTCGTGTGTGGGCCACATAATCATGCCAGCATTCACAGGAACACCAAATTCATTACATTTTCAGATGACCTGGTAAATGGGAGCATATTCCAGTTAAATTTCCCATATCAGTATTCAGCCAAATAAAATTATCTGAACTGCTAAGGACTGTTAGGCTCATGTACATTTTTTAAACCCTTCCACCTGGTCTATTTATCAAAAATATGCAGTAATAACAACAAAACAGAAAAACTCCTAAAACCAAACATAGTCACTCATGCACCAATAGCTAACTCTCACTTTGGAGCTCCTTAGAGCCACCCTTAGTGCATCTATTATGTCAGAAAACTCATTATAGCACTTTTATCTGAAATATTGCAGATATTAATGTAAATGGGAAAGCACTGACTGAAACCAAAAATAATATCTAAACAAGTTACGTTAATAATGACTGAATTAATTACTGAACAGCACAGGCCAAACATACTAATATGGATGCAACCTTATGACATATCCACAGCCACAAAAAGGATGAAATATAAGACATTCCTCTTCACAGTTAATCTGGCTACGTTGCCATCTATGTTATGATATGGAAAAGCTTCCAGAAACATCTAAAGGCTGTAGCTCTTAATTATGTATTAACAGGTAATGTTACTCTCTCTGTGATCAAGGAAATTAATTTTCATGAGGAAAGTAGCAACTTTACAATTCTTTTTTTCTTCAGACGGCAACACTAATGAGATGTTGGACAGAAAATATATTGGTTATAGCAAGCTTTCCTTACTAACCTCAAACAGAAAAAGACAGTGTAACACATCACAATAGCACCCCAAGAAATACTCCGAATTCTTAGAGAGGCCAGGAAGGACAGATATTAAATTTTGGGAAAGTTTATAGGAAGGCATGGTCTTTAATAAGGCCTCATTAATTTATTAGTGAGAACTGATAGTGAAGGGCTTCCTGTAAGGTACGAGGCAGGAGGGGAAGAGAGCCATACACAATTAAAGAATGGCTATTGACAAAAAGCCTTTGGCCTTTTTCATTTATTTATTTGGCCTTTTTATTTCCTCCATCAGGGGCAAACACAACAATAGCTCTAAGCCTTGGTTCTGTGGAGCTGCACAGCAGGCAAGTGCATGCAAGAAAACTCCTCCTTTCCCAACTCGCCAGGAGTGACAGGCGGGATTGGTCCCTGCCTGCAGAGGAAGGGAGGGAGAGCAGCAGGAGGTGGCTCAGCCGGGGCAGAGGGGAGCCCAGGACACCACACCAGGCTCAGCACGCCCGTGGCTCAGCAAACGACACCTCAGAGGCTGCTGTGCACTGCCACGAGCGAGGGCTTGGCAGGCAAAACAGGAGAGAAGCTGGTTTATGCTGGATTCCAGCACTGCAGGATGGTCTTGTGTGTGCTCTGACCCTGGAGAGGGGATGGCTTTTCTACCAAACCTGAAAGATGCCCACTCCTCATCACAACGCAACCAAAACCTTTCTGGAGTTTTCCATCAATGGGAGAGGCATCCTGGGACAGCCATCGTGGTGATCACCAGGACATCCTCCTGGGCAGGGATGGTTTCTAAGATTTAGGTATCTAGGCTTTCTGATTCCGAGGAAATATTTGATAGTGGGTGTTCAGCATCTCCCACAATAGGCTACTCTGGAGTATTGCCTTGGGTAATTCCTGCTCTAGACATGAGATACCTTTCTCATTACCTTCAGTTTTGCTGGAACTGGCAGAGTGCCGCATGTGGTTTTGATCATTGCAAGTCAGCATCTTCTGATGAAAAATATTTTTATTAAAATTTCCCATCAGCTATATGGATCATCTTGGAATTACACCATGAGGTTACCTCTGAAAACAACCAATTTTTCCCAAATGTTTTCCCTGATGGATTTGAAAATGCCTTTGCATACATTACTTCTGAACCAATCTCAGCACTAAATCCTACAAACAGACACTGAGAATGTCTCTTCATTGCTGTTCATCATTGGATAAAGCAATTGGAAACCTTTTACAATGTGAACTGATAGTGGCCAAAGCCAGAATGTCAGTGATTCATGTAAATCAACAGCTCCCAGCCATATTATTATGGATTAGGGATGCAAGACACAGCATTACCAGCAAGCATCTAGGAAATGCAGAAATTAAAAGCGTCACCTCTCCCTGAGTCTCGCACCAAGCAGCAGGACAGATGACCTCTCAAATTGTCTACTCAAGCAGAGAGGGCACCACAGAGCAGCGTTAATGGGAAGGTCTGTGTGATTGTGTAACACTCGCCTATTTATAAGTTCAGAGGAATGCAGCATGCATTATTTATTTAGTTGTGCTATGTGGTAATTAGCAGGGCTGAAGACTGGAGAGCACAGCCAGTTAAGAGGTCAGACGTGCTCCCATCACAACTCTGCTAATCCCCAGCAATCTGCCTCGAGCTGTCAGCACCATTTGGAAGTGCTCTGTTATCTGCTGCAGTGAACCTGGGTAGCCATGAGTCTCCTTGGGCTTCCTAAATAAAGACTTCTTATTTTTCTTTATATAGACTTTGACAGAAAGAAAATAATACACGTATTCTAACATAAATATTCTGTATGAAAGAACAGAAATATTTTTTGTATGACCTTTCATGGCTTTAGGGATTTGCAAGAAATTATTATCTCGGAAATGGAGTCAGGAAAAGCAGTCAAGTTTTGTACAGGAAATCAGGTTTTCCTTAGAAGCCAGCACTTTATGCAACATTTTTACAGTTAAAATATTTTTACAAAATACCAACAGTTAATGTTGGACCTTTCTTTGGCATCTCAGCTGACAGGCAGGTGGCTCAGTGACCATGGCAGATAGAAGAATGAGGACATGGATCACTGTTGGTTGAAACAGGGTGAATCAGATACGTGGACAGGCTGGGTGAGCAGCTTGGCACTGGGGTGGTGACTGGAGAATTTTGGCAGCCCAACAGGGTGCAGAGAAAGGCTGTGTTTTCAGGATATGTTGAACTGCAGGAGGAGAAAAGTTAGTTATGACTGATATAGCAGAACAGGAGCTCCCAGCACCCTTCCATCTATGAGAACTTTGGTTTCCATTGCCCTTTCCTGCTGGAAAGCAAACATCAGTGGAAAAAACTGTCCCCCACACGGCAACTGAAGTATGTTCATCCTGCAAGCAACCAGATGTTGAGATGCTTACCCTAGACAGTTATCTCCCAAAGTCACCAGACTACAGACCCTTGAGCAGTCTGATCATTGCTGCTTCATACAAGAGGCTTTCAGCAGCCAGGCAAACCAGGCGCCTTGACCTCGTGCTCCAGGCTCGAGTGCAGCCCTGCCCCAAAGGGCTGCTGGGTCATGTTCCCTGAGAAGGTGGAGAAGAGCAGGAATGGGAAGCAGACACCTGATTTTGCAAAAAGCCCAGCTGCTGTTGGCTCATTCCCCCTCCAGTGCAGAAGCCCCAGGTTCTGCGTTCATGGTTCTGAGGCCCATGAGCTTCGGGTTTTCTGGTCAGAATCCCAGCAGGTCCTGCACTGTGGAGTATCTTTTTCCTAAGCCATCTCATCTGCTGACTAACTTCAAAGCTTATCAAAATAATCTTAAACTGACAAGCTGCTTAGATAGCTTCCACAGCTCCAGGTCTTAGGGACGGGAATTCCAGCTCATCCCCCTGCAAGCACAGCCAGCCTCCTCACAGCCCTTTGCTGCCAGGCTGTTGTGCAGGGTGTCTTTGCTCCCTCACACTCTCTCAGCTGCATGGCAGCGAAGTGACCTGGATCCATCCTGCCCCCACCCAACCCTCCCGTGTTTCTGCAACAAGTCCTTCTCTACAGCCTGATGCCTATGCAAAGTCTTTGGTAGGAACAGAAAGCCACACACAAAATGGTGTTCTCTAATGCAGATCTGAACTAGAAAGAAACTGAAAAAGAAGTAGTAACTGCAGAAGTAGTAGTATTAAAAGTTTTGAAATATGAGTTGGTTAGGAACCTGGTGAACTGGCAGGAGAATCCAATTTGTTTCTTTTTTTCTTTCTTCAACTTAAACCTGAATTTATTCAGGGAAGCCCTGTGGGGCACATTAACCAGAAGGTCAGACTAGGTGTTCAAGGAGATCCACTTTGTCCTTTTGGTGAATGAAAATCAATGAAAGAGATGAAGGGAAAGGCACCTCATTCTGTGTACCAGATTCCAGCACAGAGACCAGCCTGAACACCAGAGCAAATGGTTCAGCCACCAAAAAGGCATTTCTCCCTTTCTACTGCAACCTCATGCTGCTCTCCAGGCTCTCACACTGAGCTAAGGCAAGGGCCTTCTGGCACTGCAGACAGACAGTGCCTGTGCTGCTCTTTCAGCCCCCATGCACCAGATTCCCATGGACCACACTTCTGGGGTCCCTGAATCCCTGCATGCACACAAAAGAACTGTCATTGGGGAGATTTCACAGGAACAGGCTTTTCACTACACAATTTTACTGTAACATTGTCATCAGCTGCACCAAGAAGTACGGCCTTAGACAAACCTGGAGTCATCTCCATTTGTAAAGAAAGAGAAAAACAGAAAAGGCCATTCAATACTAAATAACACCTCTTTGAAAACATAGCATGAAGTTCTTTGGTAATCTAGGACATATTATCATGTCAGGGTCACTGTCTGACACAGTGACAATCCTCCCAGGTTCAAGCAGTTACAACTCTGCCTGGAGCTCCATTTAGAGGAATGTTTGGCAGTGCTAGCAGGGGTAATCTGGCTATAGAGACTGGAGCTATAGGTTACAGACCTGGACACGACACATCTTTCCCAAGCAGCCTTGAACCACTCTCAGAAAACCAGCATCTTCAGGCTTAGACTCAAGTCTAGACTGCTGGTGCAAGTTCCTGTCAGCCTCAGTTTTCTCCTCATCAACCATGAGCAGAGCTGCCCTGCTGCTGCTGCAGTTGAGAGGCTCAGCTCATGGGAGTTTGCAAAGTGCTCCAACACTCTTAGACCAGAGAGTGATCAGAGAGTGCAAAGCAGGAATGATAAACCCTTTCTTCCTGAGGCCCAAACAGGCTTTTAACAGGTTATATATTAACCTCTTGTTCTCCAACAATAATTCCAAAGGAACCCAACCAACATGGTGGGGTGACATGGTCTACATGAAATGAAGCTAAAGTTACATCCAAACACATCCCAACTACAAAGTAGCATCAGGTGATTTGTTAGGCACTTTTAGAAATGTTAACACATTTCTACAGCAGACATCAGTAGCAAGTAATTCACACAGCTGACTTAAAGAAGAAACTCTATGATGTGCTCAAAGCTACTAAGAGTACTTTTGCAAAGTATCAAAATTGCAATTCCGAACTAGAAAATCCTGACTTTTACCTCACTGTTTGATCTGAGAGTAGGTTGCCTTCCACTTAGAGCTGAAACTCCATATGCAAGCGATTTTTCATTCCTACTCAAATTGCTTTAGCTATTTTTAGGTCATATGAGTAGAATAAATATCATTAAGGATTTTTCAGGCATTTTTAGAATCTCTTCCTAACTAAAAAAGAGATCCTTTTCTCAAAAATATATTCTCTAGTCATCTATCCATAAAAGCACTCAGACCTTTTGATATTGTAAAAATCAAATAATGAAAAAATACTGAGTTAACCACATTAGGAAAGCTGATACTGTACATTTATGGCAGCTATTCAGTATAAAAACTTTTAGCAAGCACAGGTACAGAGCTGGACTGAAGGCAGAGCCAAGCTGTGCTATAGTGATTTAGAGAAAGAGACCAAGCAATTAGAAATGAGGACTGTGAAGTAAATGATATGCCATTACCACTAATGTCTCTCAGTGACGTTTGGTAGAACATTCTTTAAAAACACTCGGCTCAATCCGTGGGCATTAGCCCAAAAAGCCCTCCCATCACCGTTTTTGGGTGCTGGAATTTAGTGGCTAGGAGCGGATCACGAGTCAGGAGATGCAGACTGTGTTCCCAGCTCTCCAGGCACCATGCTTAAGCCATCTCTTCTCTCTGCCACTGCTTCCCTTCCTGCCTTGCCTGTTCTGAACACGGAACATTTTGGGGGACAGTGGCCTCTGTACCTCTCGGACAGGGCTCAGCACAGCAGGGCTCAGATCCCAGCTGGACACAGGGGAGCCCCAGAGGGGGCACAGGCCAGCTGCACTCTCACAGCACCACCCTGCACGGACCCGAGAGGCTTTACAGGCTGCTCTGCCACGCAGTCAGCAACATCACAGGCCTGCTCTTCTCCACGCACGTGTTCTGCTGCTTTATCTGCACGTTTGACACCATCTGTATTTCTCCTTCGTCACAATCATCTCAACAACCTCCCCACCACATGGAATAACTCAGAGTTTGCTCAGCTGACTGACAGAAACAAAAGCAGGAATGTTACTTGCCTACAGTCCCGGGAGGTGCACACAGTAGAAGCAAGCCCACAACTGAGAGCTTCCTTGACTGCCCCCATCACCAAAGAGTTGCCCTTTCTTTTTTATCCAGACAGGCAGTAAGTTCCTGTCACAGGTGCTGAATTCAGTCCTCTTGGGTGTTTGCCACAAACCCTTTTTGTCAATTGCCAGAAAAGAGTCAAAAAGAGGTAAGACTTTTTGGGAAGGATTTTACAGAGAAATAGAAATGGCATGAGATACCTAGGAAACACAAGAGAAGTTCAAGCAGGAAGCAGGACATGAGATGCTGTCCTCTCTGCTTCTCTGACACATCCACTTAGGCTGGGAGAGATAATTCTCTGATGTTTCCAGGTCCCAAAATACCAGCACTGGAGCCATGTGGCCACTGCACCACATCTGACACACAGAGCAGAGCAGCCAAGGGCTCATTCACACCGTAAGTTGTACCTGCTCTGCTGTCAGCCATCCTCAGCTGTCCATAAGGAGCAGAAGGGGACAACACAGGTGACAATGGAGACAGGCTATGGGGCAGAAGCTGGTATGTAATTAAGTGTTCTGAGTCACTCTGAATACCCAAAGAGAAGCACGACCTGCTCAGAAACCGGGAGTCACTACCTGATGAGTTCCAAGTCTGAGTTCCAAGATAATTGACCAGCTGTCAAAAGAGAGAACACAAATCCCTTGGTCACCCTGCAAGACACATTGTATTTCTGTGTACACTCATCCTGATAGATCAATTAACTGAGACTTAAGCCCCATGCTTAAGAATGCCCTTCACAGTGCAATGCAGTGAAGTCAGTATGGACAAGGAGGACACAACAGCGAATATTCGGCATTATTTACAGAAATGAGGAGCTCAGTCAACCCCAAAAGTACTCTTCCTAGGAATTAAAGGAAGAAGCAGCACTATTTTCATCTCTCTCATTAACCTGAAGCTCAAACATGCACATTTCAAAGAACTGCTCTGCATTTTCAGTATTTTTACCCCTTTCAAAAAGGAGAAAAAAGAACACAGCTTTCCAGGGTGTTTGGCTGGATCACACTCAAAAAAGATTTCTAGTCGTGAAGCCATACAGCCATTTCATCACTTCGTCCAGCGAATCTCCTTCAACATATACCAGTGTGAAGAGTAATCCCCAGCAAATGCTGGCTGCAGCAAGGGATTTTCTGCTCCACTACTTCTGAACATCGCCAAGCAAACACTGGACAAATTGCACAAGGGAAGGGGTCAATGCCATCGTGAATATTTCTTCTAGACAGCACAACAAAATCCAGCACAGAGAATAGAAAGACA
Source organism: Daphoenositta chrysoptera (assembly GCA_013397915.1). Taxonomy (NCBI): domain Eukaryota; kingdom Metazoa; phylum Chordata; class Aves; order Passeriformes; genus Daphoenositta; species Daphoenositta chrysoptera. The sequence continues at coordinate 159,199 of VZRO01003963.1, read as the reverse complement.
GAAAAATCTGTGAAAAATCACTTTTCAATTATTCTTTTACTCAGTACTACTTGTTCTTCAGTAAAACACTGCAGAGTGATTCCCTTGCAATCAGAAGGAGAAAAAACCTCCGCTCTTGGCAATCTATTTTTGGAAACTGAAAATCTCATTCTGCTTTTTTCTTAATTCCTGCTTAGAGGAATTTTGTGATAAGGATGTAAGCCTTGTAGCTTATTAGAAATTATACAATTAACATTTAAAAACCTAAAAGTATTGATTTTTTGTATTAAACTTTGCTTTTATAGACAATCATTGCATAGACAAATTTATCTCTCTTAGGTATTTTTCCAATTTCTAACACTTCTCTGCATGCTAGCACTTACTGTCATGTTTTCTTGTAGGCTTATTTACCCTTTCTGCTATTTTTCTGTCCTCCACATAAAGCCATTTTTTAAAACAGGATTGCCATTCAGCCCTGTCATTTTACCTAGATTTCTATATTTTTGTCTCACTAGCTGGTTTTCCTACTAGGTTAAAGATTACTCTTCTATCCTAAAAAACATACATTTGGAATTTTTAACCACTGAATCTCAGGCTGCAGTTTTCTGGAGTAATTGTTATTTTGTCCCCATTTTTGCTCACCCTCAGAATTTCACCAAGTATCTCAGAAATTTTGTGATTTATCAGAGAGACTGTTCTTGGAGATCTGTGCATGAAAATGTCACGCTAACCTTCAGAGTTCTAGACCAAATTCTGGAGATGAGAATCTGAAAGGATATGACTCTAATGGCAATTAGTCCTTCCAAAATGTATTTGTGTTGTGTGATGCTGTATTTTCATGAAGAGTTTTGATTCTAGAGGGTCTTGGCTCATGAGTACTTATGGTTTGTTGACTCATGGTTAGTTTACAATCAAATTTGAGAATTCAGGTATCACCAACAGTTGCATCTGAATCCACATTCCTGCCAGTTCTGATTGCCACTATGTAATGTATCTTTGTCCCTCCTGACTCTCACCTCTGACCTCTCATCCTCACCACATCATTCCCACCACCTCCTAGGACTGAGGGACAAGAGCTGCATGTCAAAAGTGCCCTCTGCCATGTCACTGTGGTCCTGCATTCCTTTCAAGCTCAGCCACTTGCACAGCCATGAGCCCTAAAACAGGCTGAAGGTGAATTGTACCAGTTTGATTAGACCCAGACAACAACAGAGTAGAGCAAGAGGCTGGATTCTACTCTGGGCTCTGCTGCTGATGTAACACAAAAACTGGCAGACAGCAAAGCACCTTGCCCTCAGTTGCTGAAAACTGGGAGAGTCACAGCTATGCCTACCTTTACATAAAAAATATTTTGAAAGAGTTGGCTGAAAGCCACTATATAAATGCTAACTGTATTATGAGACACTGCTCCTACTTCAGGGCACTTTCTCATTCACAGATGTTATGCACAAACCATCTACTTAGTCAGCCACAACCGTATTTTTTAAATCATAGGAAATCTGGAGAAAATAAACCCAGTAGCCATCTCCTGGGAAGGGAAAAGAATGATCCTGACTCTGGCAGCAAACACTCACTGCACCTCACTACAGTTTCTAGCAGAGTAAAGAACCAATATTAGCATACTGCTCTGTACAGCAATAGCTTGGTAAAACTCCATGGTGTGTGTTACCCAGTAAAGCTGAATAATGGACCTGTCTGGCATTGAAGTCTATAGATCCACGAGTTCATTTCATGAGGAGAAAAAGTCTCCCAAAGTATTTTCAAAATTCAAAACAGGATGCTGATGGTCAGGCAATCCTCTGACTGGCACTTACTGCTGGAATATGCCACTGCCTACAGAAAGAACAAATAATCTCTCTTAAACCTACCTGCAGAGGAGCAACTAATACACAACAGTGGATATACTTGGTGGGAACAGAGGTTCATCTAGCCTGGAATGACATTTTCAACAGCAGACAATATCAGATATTCAGAAACAAGATGAATTTGAAGTGTTTTTCCCCCATCACATCATCCTTACTCCCACCAGTCTGCTCCCCACAGGGTGAAGCTGTGACAAATGTGCAGACCAGTACATATAAGAGCCATGGCTGGATCTGTTCTCTCTTAATTGTCTAATCCTTTTATGAACAACCTGTGGTTCTGCCTTCCACACCCTTTGGCAACAAACTGGAGCAACAAAATGTGGTGTACCCTCACAGCACCACGCTCTGCACCCTGCAGTGACGGGGAGAAGGACTAGCCTGTTCCTGATGGTGCTACTCCCAAGCCAGCTTCCTCTGTCCTACAGCAAAAGCAGAAGGCTGCCAGATGTGCTATGCACCTTGTCCAGAGCACAATTTAGGACAATTTTCTGCTGTTCTTCTCTTTGAACTAAACCACAAGTATCCAAAAGAAAGAGAGTATGAAGAGACACTGAAGAGACGAGGAGCTTTCAAAGAGGCAGCATAAGAACATGCCCTGTTTCCATTCCTCGTTAGTTGCCCTCCTTGTGGGACATCCACACCTTCACTTCCCCTTCATGGGAAAACTCATGGAAGAGAGGATCACCTGCCTGCAGGTGAAATGAATCCTGCAACAGCCACAAGCAGCTTCAGGGGATAGGTAGAAGCTGTAATGTGCTGCCCTCCATCAGGAAGGGCACCTCCTCCTCATGTGCCTCTTTGGGGACACTCCTGCAGAGGCCCCTTCCCCCTGCCATTTTCCAGCAACCACGTTTGCATAACCTGAGTCAGAAGCTACAGTCACTCTAGTTAGTCCTTGCACAAGAGTGCTCAGCCTGTGTAGCTACCACAGCTAAAAGATTTGGGGGAACACCTGAACCAACCCCTCATGAGCCCCTCTGGCCATGAAGATTTTATTCTCACATATTTTAAGCCATAAATTGGAAATGACAGCAAAGTAATCAGGAGAGTATCATGCTGTGCCTCCTAACTCTCCTGAGCCTCCACTGATTATATAGGAGAAATCCAAGCAGACATGGAATTAAATCACTTCCCTTACGTTGGACTAGTCAAAGCTGCTCTGTAAATGACAGATTGCTAACAGCTCCCTTAATGACATCACCCAATATGTCATAAAATCTGCTGCCAACACTATGGATTTTTTTCCCCCCAGACAGAAGTGTTCTCTGGCTGTGGAGCAGAGTTTCATTGGCAAAATGTGGCTCAAGAAATAACCTATAAAAGGTTTTCAGTGCATAAGGTAAGTACCACCCAAAAACTCACTGAAGAATAAAATTATCTTTGGCACTGCTTTCCTGGAACAGTACCCCATGTCAGATTTTTCTAAGTATTCGTGATTGAAATTATCCATCCACCATCTCTGCAGGTAGCACTAAAACTCACAGCTCAGGAACAGTATCCAGATCTTTGCCAGATTACTAGCCTTGGGTGAAAACTGTTATCTTCTTATTGCTTTCGAGCTTTTTGGAAGGAAACTCTTCCCAGATGGGTATTTGCATTAGAGAAGAAACAGATACACTTGTAGTACAATAGCAAGGATTATTTACCTGGAGTTTCACTATCATCCCTTTACTTCCTGGCTCACATCAGTTCTTTTGCCAGAACTGCAAGTGACAACCAGAGCATACATAGCATAAGAAGCCTTTGAGAGTTTCTCAGAGACAATTTGCAGGTCCTCTATTTTTCAGACACCAGGAACGAAGCTTGCAGCAATGCACCACAAATTACCTATCTTTTAAAATGTTGCAGTAGAACTCACTTGGGCAGCCATCAACCGTGACCACACAAAGAGTGCTTACTTACCCATTCCTCTAATTCTGTGCTACCTGTATTTTCTCACCAGTATGCTTAGTGTGAGAATTAGCAGAGTGTCATAGACTGTTTTCAAAAAGGACAAATATATTCATGAGGAGAATACTTCACTAAGTGGAGCCAACGGTGAAGAAGGAGAAAGTCCTCCTTCCTTATCGCAACAAACTAAATTCTGCTTCCTAGTGCAGTGCACTGAAAGTCTCCAAGATTTGGTCCTTCTGATTAAAGGTGAGGTTGCCTCTCTCCACCCAGTTGCAGAAAATCAGTGTTGGCTGCTGTTCCTCTAAGTCACTCCGTAAACAGATCCTCTTCCCTACGCATGCCATCTTTCCTGCATCCCATCACCTATCCACTCAAAACAGTCACAGCCGAACAACCAGAACATGTACAGGAGAAGAAAAAAGTGAAATGCTAAACCTTGTGTGAACTTACAGCTAGTGCACTCGTCTGCAAGGTCTGGGATGTGGCTCGACTGTCTTTGGTACCTCCTCGTGTGTCGAGTGTGCTTCTGCTCCCTGCAGCAATTCCTGCCAGCAGAACACCCTACAGCACACCAGTGTGCTGGGCGTGCTGAGAACCAGCATCTGAACAATCTGTCACTCATGTATGTTCAAAAGAGAATCACTGCAGAGGCACTCGCTGGCACTGTGAGTAAATGAGCCATGAGCTATATATCTGACTATGCTGCAGTTCTTTTCTGAAAAAAAAGCAAGTCAAAAAGGAAGTGTAACACTCGGCTGAATGCTGAAGTGACCAAATAAATGGGATTAGCTAAACCTTGCTTGTCTGTCAGTCATTCCTCCCTGTATGGAAACAGTCCTGCCCATGATGATGATGGCCTCGGTACCTGTTTGGGCTCCTGAACTGATGCATTCCAAGCTGTGTCATCTAGTTGTGGCATGCACTCATTTGGTCTTGTCATCCAAGGGAAAAACGTGGTTTGGCCAAATGTGTTGCACTACAAGTACTTGCAGTGCACGGAATAAAAGGCTAAAATAATCCCCCATGAATTTTGTTCTCAAATTCAGATCTGCACTGCCATGACTGCAAAGTGACAGATGTCAAAACCAAGCCGAGTACCTCATTAATGCAGAGATAAACACACAGAATATGTTGTTTGGAATGACAACGCCGTGTGTTTATATATGTATGCCACTATTTATCATTCTACAGATGGTTGCTTGCAGTGATGTACATCCACAAATATGTTTAATTTTGCTTTTTCCTTTTTTAGGTAATTACGATTTTTCCTTGTTTACACTGACTATTTCTAAGATGGCCTAGAGATCTCTGAGTTTCTCTGAGGGCAAGGGGTCACGTTGCACAAAGCAGACCAGAATCAGCATGCAATCAGTTCTTTGCAGTAATAACAGTCCGTGCCTGTAGAGCATTTTTAAAGAAATTATCTTGCTCTCATTTTATAGCCAGGAAAGCCCAGAAAGGTGAAATGACTTCCCCAAGGTCGCACAGCAGGCTCTGCTCAGCACATAGTTACTATTGTTGCAAATTGGGTAGCTCATCAAGCTTATGCTACTCACACCACTCAGATACAATTCAAACAATAATTATTATTTCCACTGCAATTTGCACGGCAGTCAAAGCTGGAGGCCACAATCAGGATTCAGCTTATGCTGGGCTCTGTTCAAACATCAAATCAAATCCAGTCCCTGCTCCAGGGGGGCTTGCCATCTCAGTAGGGACATAATTCTGTGGGAACACAAATCACACTGGAAAGGGAGGGAAGGAGAGAGGGAGAGGGAAGGCAGTAACGTCACTGTAAGGTTTCACTTTGTTTCGTGAAGTTTGGAAACTCATTATTACCCAAATTATTTAGGTTAGCAAGAAATATAAATGCATTGTTGACAGTCACCCAGCTAGTTACTTAGGTAGCAGTTTATCTTCATAATCTTAATTGCACAAATACTTTCTTTACTTTCACTCTTGTGGTCTTTAATTACACTGAGAGACAGCAATTGGATTCTACTCTTCGGGGGACTGACTCACACTGCACTCACCCAACACTTAGAGTATACTCTACTTCCTAAGGAGTGGTATTATACCTAATTTTACAACTCTCTGATCAGCTGTTAGGGCAATTCTTGCTGTAGACCTTTTGATACAATATGTGCTTATACATTTTACAGCACATGACAATTTGGTACACTAGCCATGAGCTAATGAATTCATTTCACTCATGCTAATTTAAGACTGCTACTAAGCCCTGCAGTAGTAAAACATGTATTAAATCCCACCTCACTGTTTCTCACTGCATCCTAACGTGGCTCCATGCTAGCAGAATGTTATGTACCAAATGACCATATAGCCATTCCTCTTCAGAAGCCTTGACTAAGTGGAATATAAGAATTAATAGCTCCTCTAATACTGCATGACACAGACACAATGGGATTATTTTCAAGAGTAAGATTGCTCAGTACCAAGTCAGGACTGCTGAATGGTCCTTAGAAGTTAACTCCTAAATTTTCTGGTAGGGATCTGCTACCTTATTATTTATTTTAATGCATGTATTTGTATAAATAATGTAAAAGTGCATACAGGAAATATTGGATTGACATCCATAACCTCAAATGGGTGGATATTTTTTTCAGATTTCAATTAAGCCAAGCATCTAAAACATGTTTCCAGTCCATCAAAGCATGTGCTTATAAACCCTTTGCTCAGCTGATGTATTCTGTTGAAACAACCAGCTTTTCACTGACAGCAACAGATTCTAGACCAGCACAATAATACCATAATGTACTCTAGAAGAGCTTGAGAATTCACAATTTAAATACATTATTTTACAGAGCAAAAGAATGAGCATTCATTTACGATGACTTTCCTTGCTCCTATTTTCAATTGGCTAAATTCACATATAAATTAATGACCTATCACAATGTCTGTTGAGGATACAGCATCAAAAACTAAGGCACTGCAGAACTTACATAAAAAATACTAATGCAATTTCATTTTAGACCATTCAAATTTTTCAGAAATTGATGTTAGGTGCATATTACTACCTGCATTTGTTCCTATCTGCCAAGCATCACTGAAGCTCAGCAGAACTGAGGTATTTACTTAAATGATTACAACCTGACTTTTAGTACTATGATAAATGGAAGCAATAAATAACAACAGCTTTCTCTAGCAATTGCCAATACATATTTTGCAGTTCTTCATACACCATCCACTAATCTCCTTTAGTATCAGGTAATTCAAATTCCTTTGTCATTTTCTGATACCTGTATTTGTGACACTGTGGCTTTATTTTAATCCCAGGCAAAAGCACATTAAGAAGGAACAATGATTGACAGAATATTGCAAATCAGAAACAATCCTCCCTAAACTCAACTTCACACTCAACTTCAAGACACAAGCAAGCATAACCACAGAGGGCAGGATTCAGCTCTACACTGCAAAACTTAAGTGAAAATGTTTTACAGGCAAGCTGAGCCTAGAACCAGGGTTTGATTTGCATGCTGGTGCCTAATGAGCTGTTCTGCTGCTTGTGAGACATCTGTGTGAGACGACAGAGAACCCATGGAAGATCTGTGTCCTGCTGAAAAAGCAGTCAGAGGTCAGACAGGATCCCCCAGGCATTTTAAGCCAAGACAACTGGATGTAGGCAACTGCTTGATGGCTTGGCTACCACAGACTGACATCATATCCTGGGAGACTGAACACTCCTGGATGCACTGCAGAAAAAACACATGACTGGCCCTTCCCCAGCCAGGTTAGGTCTGCCAGTGCCAGTGTTTCACCCTTCTGCAGTCAGACAGGCTGAGCCCCGTGAGTAGCCAGGTATTTCATTCTCTGGCACGTCCCTGCTCTTGAATCTATGCTCACCCATCACCTGATGAAGTGTAAAGTAAAATGGAGCTGTCTGTAGAAGTGTGCTTTGCATTTGGTTCAGACTTGATTTGGGAAAAAGCAGCCCCGGGGAATAAAAGAAACTACATCTCTTGCGAAGAAACAAAAATGCAGTAGCAGTTTCACAGGCAACCTCACTTCTGCCTCAGCACAATTCCTCCAATGTACCATACAGCTAAAATTAAATGAAATGCTGTCTTATATGTTTAACACTCAGTTATTAAATATACCATCTTAGGTTCAAACATAAACTCGCTGAATTTAGTAGGACTAATTTTAAATCCAGACCCTTGTATCTGCAGAGCTGTCTGTCTAAAATCCCAGACAGCCATTTGTAAGTATCTATAGTGCATGCAAGAGCTTTCATAATGTACACGATCAACAATGTTTCACTGGAAGCTCAGGGTGTGCCTTAAATGCCGTTATTTGATGCACTGAACACTTGTTTAGCCTGTTGACAAAGTGCTCCCCCCTCTCTGTCCCTCTCTGAAAATGCCAGAGGAGGCAGGAAAAGAGGCAGAACAGGGAATTCTGCACCGCCCCGCTCCCATCCTGTGTGAGCAGGGACCCCCTGATGAGCCCCTTCTTCCATCACCACCCAACACACTTGACACCAACCTATTCACACAAAACACGACACGTGCAGTTGCATATTAAGAAGATGAAGAGATTTGATGAGTTTCTTAACTATTTAGTAAGATAGTTTATGTAGCAGCACGGCATCACAAAATAATTAGGAGCATGGGAAGCTTACAAGGGACAAGTTCTCCAGGAAACATCCTTAGCAAAACGACATCCCAGGTTAGTCACAGAACTGATGATTTGTAAAACGATTTTCCAGAAACCCTGATATTTCAGAATATTTTAAAGATTTTTTTTTTGATTGCTTTCACTTTTAAACACCAGCACTTAGCTAACATAAATGATATTTTCTTAAGGAAATTTAATAGCCAAGTTGTATGAAAATGTTGAAGGAAAAGTGAAAATATGAAGCACACTGCTGCAACTGCTTTTATTGCCGGTGCTTTACAGTTTTGCTGGGAATTTAAGGAAAACCCTTGCTGTTTGATCTGAATGTCAGGTACGAATGAGCCTCACTTGACAGATCTACAGATCTTGGTCACTGTCTTTTTTTAATCCTAGAAGTCACTGAGATAGGAATGATCCTGTTTAAAAAACAGAACAAATGGGAGTAGAATAGAAAAGAGCATTCACCCAGATGAGTTTGTTTTCAGAAATGAGAAAGAGGGGAACAAGGCATGCTGTTACAAACACTGCATTCTGCAATCCCTTTCAGATATTCATCTGTTTCTAGTACACAGTATTTTACCAAATCTCCTTCCTTCAGAAAGCTGCTGTAGAACCTTCCTGCTCTAATAGTTAGAAACCACCTCGTAATTTTCAGCCTGAAGTGATTTATATCCAGATAATATCCATTTGTTCTTGTACCACTGTTAGCCATGAGTTTAAAATCATTAGTTTTGACTCTACAGTCCATGGATTCCAGAGGGTTCATAAACTACTTCTGAGATTTTTAAAGTGTCGTGAAGCAAAGTAGGCCAACAGGCTGTAATTTGTTCTAACAATGCTACATGACATGTAGTACCACCTTTGGAAAAAGTTTAGGAAACCAAATCAAGTCAAAGAAAAAATCAGTGGCTCAAACAGTTCTCTTATTTAGCTCATTCTGAGCCCATCCATATGTTTTTAGTCAGCAGTCACAGACATCTTACCAACCTTCCTCTTTTCACATTAAACTAACCAAGCTTTCCTAGTTTCCTTCTTCCAAGAAATGTCACGGCTCACTGGTTTTTCTTTTTGCAGCTACTGCCATCTCAGTGAGAACTGGACGTCAGTGTCCAGCATCCCACACGAAATACCACAGTGCATCCTTAATTACGTCAGCATTGCCCTCAATCAGCTGGAAATACTTCACAAAGTATTTGCCAGGACCACGTACATCCTCTTCAGAGCAGCATCCCACTGCCACCCCGCTGCCATCCTTGGGTGCACAGGTCCTCTCTTCACTCACAGGACCATGGAGAGGGTGACGTGGGAAGGCACCGCTGAAGGTCCATCTGCTCCACCCTCCCTACACCAGCAGGGTCCCCTGGAGAGGTTACTCAGGGTTGTGACCCGATGGCTTTGGAGTATCTCCACTGTTCCCCACCCTGAGCTGCACGGCCTTTCCCCTGGCCTTCCCCAGTGCTGTCCCCTGGCCCCTCGAGGCTGAAAAATGGCCAAGTGTCACCTCAGAGGTGTCACCTGCTGGGGACCCACGCTGGCGTGGGGCTGCCACGCTAACGGAGGCACCCGACCAAACAGAAGCGCCTGGCAGCAGCTAAGCACAGGGGACTGTGGCTGGTCAGACATCTGCAGGTTTGGAATGGTTTGGACTGTGTTCTTCTGGTGTAATGACCGTGCATTGCAATTTCAACCTTTTGATTTTAATGGTAGTCTAACATAACTTCACCAGTAATAGGAAGGCTAAATACCAAGACACAGTAACCAAGTAATAATTAACTTTCTTCAGAGGAACATAAAGCTACAAGGATGAATAATTTTATTTTGATGGAAAGTCTAATACTTCTCTCACAAAATTAATCTTAAAATTTTGAATTAACTCTTTGTGAAATTACACTGAATGTGTCTTAAGTATATGCACTCAATGCATGACACTTTTATAGTGTTCAAAGATGTATTAGCCAAGCTGAAGATACCTGTGGGAAATCTGATTTTGAAACACTCAGTCTACATCAGAGAGAAGTCTCATTTATGATTTTTAGACTCATGGGTAACATTCTTCCACTGTCTCCAGGTGAAAACCTTTTTTTATGGTTTGTTCTACATTTTTGATCACTTCTTCATCTTGCCAAATGTTATAAACATCTTTCTTTTTCAAGGTGATTACTAAGCCTAGTTTTAAAGGTAACTACATTTCATGTAAAATTTTCATCCAGAGATTATTTGTTGTCAATTTAAACAAAGCAAATCAGAAGTTTATACAATGGCTCTAAGTTGCAGTTATAAATTGGTTCAAATTAAAGTATAAATCTCATGTTACCCTAATTTTCCTGCACAGAAAATTCTTGAGCTCCTCATTTTGAGACTTGGCAACTTATTGGTTATGTTTACAGAGATAAATGAAGCAGTACTGGGGAGCATTCCCAGGCATTGAAACTCAACTGTCTACACTACTAAATTGTTAGAATTGTCCCCCAGCATGTGTCACAGGAGTGGTTTTAGTCTGTTCCATCTAACAATCTTCCAAAATATTGCCAGGGCACAGTTTGCATGTTAGGACATGCCAGGAATGGTTCCCAACAGGCAGAATAATTCTAGTGACCCAGTTTCAGAAGGCAAAAAATGTAATAATATGGACACTGGCCAGTGTGCCAGCTGACCCTACAGCAGAGGGGGACTCTGGACGTGCCTAATTTGTGGGTACAGGCAAAGCAACCACATCTCTCTGCTGGGCCCTGGCAAGCTGAGATGGCTCAGTGCAGAATTGTCTCCCCAAGAGGCACAGAATCATTTATGCTGGTGTTTCATGCTTACATCTTACATCTGGGCAAAACAACCCTCTCCAAGGCTCTTGCCCCTTTCAAGAAGCTCCATGGAGCTGAGGAGCATCCACCTTCCGCAGCCACTGCAGAAACCTGTTACTCCACAGAAGAGGCAGAAGGTCAAATGGGAGGAAGAGACATTGCTAAAATCTTCCCTGATCTTAAGGGACCTTGTCCTGTTTTATTCACACTTCTGCTGCACACCAAGTTCACCATGACCAATAAACTACAGTAGGTTGCAGAGGTACAGTTTAGCACAGCAGGACAAGAGACTTCCTGACCCTGGTAATTGCATGAGATCGCTCACCTCATTCAGTCAACTTCTGCAAAGTAAGGCACATGACTTTTGACTTCTAGAAATAAACAAAAGAACCTCCCAAGGTTTCACAAGTAGCATTTTCTGAACCTCTGAACTCAGAATATTTGTCTTTGACCTTGCAAGTACAGCATGTCTAGCCTTCTCTATAAACTATTCCTTTGGAAAGATAACCAGAAAAATAAAGAAAGTGGAATGTGTGACAACTCATCAACTGTTTGTAATAATTTATTTCAAACCGTTTATTCAGTAGCTTTCTCCTTCTGATGCACTCTCAATTACTTGATTGAATAATATTCTCTGAAATAGCACATGATGTGCTTGTGTCAAAGAGGCTCTCCACAGACGCCATCAGCTACCTTTTAAAATCAATGAAATTCATAAATTTGCATCTGGCTTCTCAAGGAGAAAATAAAGGAACCTTTTCCCCCGGTAAGAATGACCTTCTCATTCTAAGGCCAGCTTGTTTCAAGCCTTCTGCATCTCTGAATGCCAATGTGAAGATGGATAATATCTTCCTCGGAACAGATAGATCTTGAAGTCTATTATATTTCCCTTTTTAAGGATTCTAGCCATAATTCTCTCTTAGTAATTGGGAGCTGCACACTGTTCCACACAGTAATGCATATTCTTATTCACTGTCATGCTGCTGCCACTGCATTTTTAACAATGCTGATAGCAACCGATGTTATCGAATTCTGCAGATATTCCAGGCTATAGCCTTGTTCACATCTTTTTTTTTTCCATTTCACCATTTCTGAGCAAAAATGTTTTTATTTTTTCCTTTGTGATGCCTCAGTATTGTGACCCTGCCATTCCTCACAGCTGGATCTTGTTAGTTTTCAAATATTGAGTCCATACCATCTGATCATACCACAGATTTTCTGTTCTGATATGTTTGCTGTATTTATGTTTGCAAGATCAAAGCTGTTTATACCACAGTGCTAAAAAGGTTCACTTCTCGAAAGGTAAAATAACCTTCATGTTTGAAATCTAGCCTTCTTTTCTTCCATGCCTTTTTACTGCTGATAATATCCATATGTTTTCCTCTTCCTGGCTTCATTGTGGCATATAGCAATTTTCTTCATTAAACTTTTAGAAGGAATCCCTGAAAGAACTCAGCAGCAGCTGTATCCTATGCCAGTGATGTTCCTTCAGCTGCAAGAAAACTGAGCTGCACTGACACCAGCCACTTTCCAAAACCCCACTCCCATTTCTCTTTCCTAACCATATCCAGGTTCTCAGCGCCGCACATTTCAATAGGTGATATTCTCCTCTTTTAAACTCTCTCCCAGTTTCTTTCTCCCCTTCTTTCTTCCCACATATACTCTTTCCCAGTGAAATGGTATTTGTCCTCAAACAGCCTGGATAACTTTATGCATTTCCTTTTATATCTTACTATTCTGTTATCTCACTGTTTCTCAAACAGTGGACCACAGCCCCCAGGATGTTCATAAAAGGCAATTGGGAGAGTTATAAGATGCTGAAATTTTTATTACTCTCTAAACCAAAAGAAAATATCTCTTCTCCATTCCCAAAACACCTTTATCCTTCAAAAAACAAGTTTTGCTACCAAATCTCCAATCACTCATACAAATAAAAGATACTCACTTTCACACAGTACATTTTAGACAGGTTCCCTCTGGGATCAAGACTGATGTGGCTGTGTGATTTTGAGCCTGGTGACCAATTTTCAACCAAACCTCCAAGACATTAAACTCCTGTGAGTTTTGTGAAAAAGCTGGAAGCAGAAAGAATCCCAATTTCCCACCAGTGGAAAGACAGGGATAGTTTATCCTTTTACAAATCTAGATGGCAACTTGAGGACATCAAACCAACAGACAAATAGCTTTCTGCCAGGTATAGCACATGCTGTGCTTTTGTCAACTGCAGAGATGGGGAGCCTGTGAGGAGCTGGAGAGTTTAGCTACCAAAGGCATGAGATCATGGGATGCAGGAGAGAACTTTTGGTACTGTGGGAACAGATTATTTAGGGAAAGAAACTACTTAGAGATGAGACACTGGGCACAGCATTTCTGCCTCATTTCCACTGTTCACGCAATACACCTTTTACCTTCATTTTTATAGCCAAGCATGAAGTATATGACAATGTTTACTTCAAAGTAATGAAACTGAAAAAGCTGCACAGCACAGAGCCCAGGCTACCATGGGGCATTCCCAGGCAAGGATGAGGAAGGCTCTAGGGATCTCTATAAACCCCAATGGGAAACTTTCCTCTGGAGCTGAACATACAGAAAATCATCCTGGCAGCACGATTTCTCCTCTGCAAAAAGAAGCACGTGCACCAGGCCTGCTTGAATTAGATGTCCTCAAAGGCCTGGTGAGACAGTCCATCTGTTGGCAGGGAGAGCACTTGGCTCTTTCCCTGCTCCCTGCACAGCTCCAGCACCTCGCTTCCCCAAAATGCAGATGCAATGCTCATTGTACCATGGTCAGAGCCTTCAAGAACCCTGATTTTTCAGAATTTTCTCCTTGGTGGTCCAACAGCCACTACTGTTCAGAGACCACTAAATAACTTCAGTCACCTCACCCTGCAGGTGGCGTGGGGTGTTAATGCTCTTGTTAAGATCAGCATCGATGACGAAACTCAAGCTCAAAAACCTGCTCAATATTCCTGGACTTGTCTTCCTCTCCCTTTTGCCTCCCAAGTGCCTCCCCACTTTACACGTGGGGTACATAGTGGCAACAAAAGCTGGCAGCACTTGGTTGAGGTTCTTTGCTTCTGGTGAGTTAGTAAAGACAATTAACAAATGAAAAATGAAACTTAAAAGGTTACAAATGTACATACCTCATGGCTAATGCAAATTTGTGTAACTTCAGCTTCCAAACACAGCATTTGTCAAGTTAAGGAGCACTGCATGACTGGAAATCTTCCCCTGTAGGTCCTCATACACCATCATCTGTCAATTTTTAATCTTCTTTTGAATAGCAAGAAAATTCATCCTTTTAGCTCTTCTCCTTTCATTTATTTAAATCAGTTCTGAGATCCTTTCTACTTTATACTTGAAAGAGAGTCTTGAAAGATATTTGACCTAGACAGAACAGGCATGGGAACCACTGTGGGCAAAGGCAGTCCCATTTTTTGCATACACTTTTAGGGACAACACTGGACTTTTTCACTGCAGAGAGAGCTCACATGCAGATGTCCATCTACCACAGTCTCTAATTTCTCTTCTAAATAATGGTTTTCCATAACACATAATTTCATAATTTTCCCATCAGTAGGACACCTCCTATATTTTTTGAAGCTGGAACTGAACCTGGCAATGGGTGCAAAGAGTAACAAGAAGCACTTCTACAGGTGTATTAACCAGAAAAGAAAGGTCAACGAAGATGTACCCCCTGTGAGAAATGCTGGAAAACTGGTAACAATGGGCAAGGAGAAAGCTGATGTACTCAACAACTTTTTTTGCCTCAGTCTTCAATGGCAACCTCTCTTCCCACACCTCTTGAGAGCGTGGACTGCAGGATGGGGTCTGGGGGAGCAAAATGCTTCCGACTGCAAGTGCAGATCAGGTTCATGAGCACTAGCCAGAACATGCCTAAGTCTGTGGGAAGTGATGAGATGCATCCCAGGGTCCTGAGGGAGCTGGCTGGTGCAGCTGCCAAGCCACTCTCCCCGACATCTGGAAAGTCGTAGGGGTCAGGTGAAAGTCCCAGAGGACTGGGAAATGGGAAACATTGTACCCATCTTTAAAAGGGTAGAAAGCAGGACCCTGCGAACTAGGACCTGTCAGCCTCTGTGCCTGGGAAGAACAGATCCTCCTAGAAGCTGTGCCAAGGCACATGAAGGACAGGGAGGTGATTTGGGACAGCCAGCATGGCTTCACCAAGTGCCAGTCCTGCCTGGACTTCTCTGATGGGGTGACTACATCAGTGGACAAGGGAAGAGCTATGGATGTCACTTATCTGGACTTCTGTGAAGCCTCTGACATGGTCCCCACAACATCCTTCTCTCTAAACTGGATTCTGCCCCTCTCCTCTGCTCTGCTCTGGTGAGACCCCACCTGCAGTGCTGCACCCAGCTCTGGGGTCCCAGCAGGGAAGGGCATGGACCTTTTGGAGCAAGCCCAGAGAAGGACCATGAAGTTGATTAGAGGGATGCAGCACCTCTCCAATGAGGAAGGGTGAAGGAAAAGCTCAGAGAACTGGGATTGTTCAGCCTGGAATGTTTTGGGGTGATCTAATTGTAGATTTTCAGTGCCTAAAGGAGCCTACAAGAAAGATGGAGAGGAACTATTTGCAAGGGAACATAGTGACAGGACAAGTGGGAATGGATTCAAACTGAAACTGAGAAGTAGGTTTAGATTAGATATTGGGAAGAAACATTTTACTGTGAAGGTGGTGAAACACTGGAACAGGCTGCCCAGAGAAGCTCTGGATGCCCCATCCCTGGGAGTGTTCAAGGCCAGGTTGGATGAGCAAACTGATCTAGTGAAAGGTGCCCCTGTCCATGGCAGGGGGCTGGAACTGGATGATCTTTAAGGTCCCTTCCAACCCAGGCCATTCTATGGTTCTGTGATTCCATGATTCTGATTCTTAGTAGTCTTACACTGCATTTGGTGTATTAAAATACAGGTTGTAGAAATAAGCCCATGCTTTTATGACATCCAAATCAGTCTATGCAATTAGCTATCCTTACTATAATTTATTAGACAAATAACTATCATTTATGAAACAGATAATTTTTGTGCCACCTGCAAAGTTCAGGAGCCATAAATGTAAATTACTCTTCTCAACAAATCGTTAAGGATACTGAGGCTACGAACATGATCCTTGTCTGACTCCACGAGACAGCCTGTTCAAACACTGGTGCAAAGCTAGCTTTTTCCTAGCCTTCTGGAATTCACCCCTATACCAAGATCTGTCAAACTGCAGTAACAAAGGCTCCAAGAGCACCAGGGTCAAGCCTTTTAAGACTCTTACATAAAAGTCACCTGGTCCTGCAGACTGATTTCAAGCATAAAAGCAAACACCACAGTTGCAATGAAGAATTTCTTCTTTTCATTCTGAAACAATTCCCTGTTTTAAACAAACTCTTAACTGTGGCATGTAATAACCTCTTCATTATGGCTGCTTTGGCTTCAAAGAACTGGCTGTTGAGTGACAGGAAACCAGTTTAAAAACTGGCTGAAAACAATTCCAGGGAGAACCTGGGGAACCACAGAAAGACCGACACCTGCACCACGTAAATCAGTAAAAATGTGAAAGAAACAGTGTACGTCAGCATGTGTACAAACAGGACGTATTTGTGTGATGAAAGGAAGTAAGGTAGAACCAATATACCTATTTTAAGTAATTTTTCACAAAACTGCTAGAGTTCTCTAAAGAAGTAAAAAATAATGTGTACCATGGAGTTTTCACAAACGTTTACCTGGATTTCCAAAAGACATTTGATGAATCTGTCATTCATAAGTCTTAAAAATCCTAGACTCCCAGAGGATAAAAATAAATGTCCTTGCAAGGATAAATAATTGGAAACAGATGGTAGGACACTACTGTCAATTTTTCAGGTGGAGAGAGGTCAGTGGTGGAATCCTGCAGGGATCTGTGCTGGAACTTGGGAGTTACTCGCTTATTTATAAATGAGCTGGAAAACAGGATAAATGGTGAGGTGACAAAGTTAGCTGCTGATACTCATGCAGGGTAGCTATGATAAGGGTTGACTATGAAGAAAGACCTTACAATACTGGCAAAAAAATGGCAAATTAAAGTCAATGTAGATAAATATGAAGTCTTTTATTTAAGGGGAAAAAAACCTAACTACACAAAATTATGTGCCCCGAGGTGATTATTACCACTTCAGAACTGAGATCTTGGGGTTATTACACGCAGTTGTGTGAAAACATCAGCCCACTGTTCACTAACAGGGAAAAATTGAGTGTTACTNTTATTACACGCAGTTGTGTGAAAATATCACTGAGTATTACGAATTACTAGGAGAGGAACAAAGAATGAAAGAGAATATTATGAAGTCACTGTATGAATGGCTGGTTTGTCTTTCTTGAATATTGTGTGTAGCTCTGGTCCCAAAGACTCTGAAAAGGTACAGCAGACTGGGAATGGCTCTAGGCAGAGCAGCAGGGATGACCACAAGTTTCGTACAACCTAACAACTAAGGACTGACTGAGAAGCCAAAGATCTCAAAACAGGTGACTGAGTGGATACTGCAAAGGGGTAATCAGAGCCAGGACAGGGAATGTGTCTCCAAGTTCCCTGTTCACAGCCTCTTCCAATGCATGAGCTGAGAGGATCACATGAAATGGGCAGGCACAGATTTGAAACACAAAAACCATTGGATCTTCACACAACACACAGTACAAAGCTGTGGAACTCCATGCTCTGGAGCACTGTAAATGCTAAAAATTTACATGGCTTCAAAAAGCGACCAGTCCCAAGAAACAAAATCCAGCAAGAACTTTTAAATGCCAAGATCCATCTGAGGAAGTCCCTGAGCACGAGTGCTGCAGAACCGAAAATAGAGAGTGCAAAATGAGCTTTAGCTGCTCTGATGCTTTTGTGGGCCCATGTTACAGACCACTGTCCAAGATCACCGGGCTGTGGTTTGCCAAAGTACAGAGCTCTTACGTTTTGTTCAATGGTCCTCTTACTGTGGGCATGGGCTTAGGCATCTCTCGAGAAACCTATACATTGGTTTCATCCTACTTGTCCATGGGACACTTCTACGCCTTTCTCTTGCTTTCTTTACTTTTTTCTTTCTTATAACTTGAAACATCCTAGTAAAGGAAAAAAGTAATTACAAATATCTAATAGTGAAAAAAATCACAATGACAGAACAGAAGTGTTTACTTAACCTATAAAGGGATAAATCTCAAGAATTATCTTTATTTGTGAGGTTTCCTGCAAACTTTAGGTGTAGAGTAATAAAGAACAATAATACCTAATTCCTAATGATTTCAAGAGTTTGTATTCATGCAGCTGCTCAAATTAGCTAAGTGCATATGCAAGTGCTTGTACCTATGATTTTGCAATTGCTGAAGAGGAGGTTAGGGGATGGAGAACGAGGCTGCCAACACTGGCTCTCAAAGTATCAACTGTACCCTGACAGCATCATGCACATGGAACAAAAAAGTCAGTCTAAGCCATGGCTAAATCATAAGGTCATCTAATCTATGTTATACTCATGTATACACAGGAAATACCTTTTTTCTCAGGATTTTTCTTCTTTATCATGTCACAGACATGCCTAGTCATAGACATGATTAGACAGCAACAAGGACTGAAAGTGTAAGTGTCCAAGATATTCTCTTTTTTTTATTTAAAAAACACCTCTTCAAAACAAGAGCTATATCATGTTGACAATTTATAATGACTCATGCAGGACAGACTGTGATCAAAATCTTTCTTTTAAAGAAATCAGTTCCTAAGCTTTTATATGCAATCCTAAATCAAGCATGATCCCGTGTCAGAAACCTGATTATAACAAGATTTAAATTACATCAATTTTAAGTATTATACGACCTAACCAAATGCTAACACTATGAAAGTACACAATAGCAAGCAAAATCAAAGCTATATCCACATGCTTCTTTATTTCACGACTTCAGATTTAATTTTGTTCCTGTACTACACAGAACTCCATGCATATGTAGATGACATTACTATATTGGTTTTTGTGAGATAAGCATTTTAGGATTACTATTATCTATTATTTATACTCTCCAAACAGTAAACTAATAACAGAGGTTGTTCATAGAGCTCAGAGTAAACATGCCATTGTAACACTCCTGTCCTGCACATTTTACTCTGAGTTTTCCTTCTGTCCCACCACCTTTGTTTTCTTCTTCAAAGGATACAACCTGAACCAATATGGACTTTTTGGTAGGTTTTTTTTTCCCTTGAGGAAACTTTTTTAAGTAATACAGAAATGAACAGATAGGTAAATACTGAATTAAGGTAAAACGTTCAGCAACCAGTAAAATCAGGTTCTTTCAACACCCAACATCGTTCTAGTTCTTCCAGGGCATTCGTGTACAAATTGGGAAAGACAGCGAACAACCACTTGGCTATGCCTGTATTCCCTTATTAATTTTGGAGGGAAGCAGTGTGAGAAGTGACTCTGCTGCTGACATAAAGCTCCTTTTGTTGACTTTTAATGCCAACAATGTGTCAGCTTCAGAGATGACAAAAATTCTGTGTTTCTTTGCCTGAAAACATCTCCAGTCACACCTGCACACGAGCAGCATGGTACAGACTCGCTGGGCTCCAGTAGATCAGTCGCATGCAGTGGTTTCTGAACATTATTATTCACCTGTACAGAAATGCAGTAAAGGAATCAGATTCATTTTATCTACCTTGCACTAGCATCTCCTGGCATGAAGAAGTGCAACCATACAAATAGGTGTTGGTGTTGGGAAGTGCAAGGGATTTGGAAGTTGTGCTGTCCTACTGCATACTGGACATGAACAAAACATGCTGAAATGTATCAAAACAGTGAATATTCATGGCACCTTTTAGCAGCAGAGCCATAAGGAGAGGAGACAGCTGAAAGCAGAAGTCCTTCATGGAGCAGAGGAGACATCAGTGGTGCAAAACTGAAACGGTTTGCTCTGCCCAGAGCCAAGTGTCATGACTGTGTACAATTAACCAGACCATATCAGAATGCATGTTACTGAACGGACAGAGGAGCCACCAGTACCCAAAAGGGTGCCCAGTGCAGAGATAATGAACCTAAAACTAGACTCGCTGGAATTGGGGAAAAACCTACCAACCTCAAGTACCTTCAGATCACTCCCCAAATGATACAGAAAGAAACTACAAGGGGACTTCAGTGACGGAAACAATGTAAAAATGTATAATAGCACACAGGAAAACATCATCAGAGAGAGAAATGGTTAAAGCTGTTTCATACAAGCCAGAGAATTCCACCAAGTCTCATGGACTAGATGGCAAATTGAATAATGCTGAAGTTGTTCAGTAAAAAACTGAAAAGAATTTTTGCTTGGAAACTGAAATGGATGTAGGTCAATTAAGGGGACTGAAAAAGTGATTGTGAGCCCATTTTGGTGACATTTTGCTCTGTTTCCCTAACAGCTTATTCCTGCTTATTCCAAAACTTCTCAGTTTCAGGGTTTTACCAGGAGGACATGTAACAGGTATGCTTTGATTTTAGCCCTTTTTTTTCCCCCAAATGATTGAAGAATTAGTATTTTCTGTCTTGCTAAAACTGCTTATATTACTATATTAATTCTGCAGACCACTGTTTTCTCCTTATCCTCCCAGCTGCACACAAATAACTAGTTCTCTGCTAACTCAGAGGGAAAGCTGTGCTGCAAATACAGAAAGGGATGTCCTGGGGTTCTCCCTCTTTCTTACCATATGCTTTCCCCAGGGAGACACTGGATGTGATGGGGAAAGTCAAATGAAGTCAGGAGATCTTCTGAGACAAAATCAGCAACTGAAATTAATTATTTTTCTCTACACTCCTAACATGCAGTGGAAAATAAACCTCGTGAACAAGTGAAACAGACCCCAACCAAAACTCATGCATGCCACATCCAACGACCTCAGCTGCCCTTCCAGTTCGCTGGCAAAGACCTCGCCAAGCCCTCCCAGGGAGCCGAAGCGGGCTCTGCCTTGGCCAGGTGGGACCGGGACTGAGCCTCAACAGGCGGACAGCTGCCTTCACCCACCGTCGCCCGCTCGAAGTGTCCCCACTGCCATTTTCTCTGACCTTTACAACAGACCAGGAGCCGAAGGACACCCGCCCGCTGCCGCCCGCCGTCCCCGGAGCTGCCGGCTGCCCGCGGGTCGGTTCGCAGACCGAAGCCAGGCAGCTCCCCCGGGCAGCGCTCGGAGGGGTGCGAGGAGCTGCGGGCTGAGCCTGACTCGGCCCCGGCGGGCGGCGGGGCGGCCCGGGGCAGGCACGGGCACCGCTCTGCGACGCTGCCGATGTGCCGCGGCACCCCGAGCATCCTCTCCCGGCCCTCGCCACCCGCCCCCCGCCGCTCCCCGGCCCCCTCCCGACCCGGGCGGCCGTCGGCGCCGCAAGTTTGTCCAGAGCCGCCCGGGCCGGGCCGGGCTGTGCCGGGCAGGGCACCGCCGAGCCCCCCAGCACCGGGGCCGCTGCCTCCACTCACCCGAGGTCAGCTGCATCCAGGCACAGATCTTGTAGACAGTGGCTGTGTTGCAGAAGAAGAAGAGGATGAAGCAGACGATGCAGGCGATGATGAGCATCATCGAGAGCCCGATGAAGAAGGACGCAGCTTTGAAGGCTCCCGAGGGCAGGCTGGAGAAGTCCGTGAAGCTGCCCCGGCAGGTGAGTTCCCGGCTGAAGCCGTTGCCGATGCAGTAGTGGAAGAGCCCGAAGTAGCCCGCCTGCGGGGTGTCCACGCCGTCCCCGATCCAGTACGGCTGGATGAAGCACACCACGTTGACGATGGCAAAGCAGATGGTGAAGATGGCCCAGAGCACGCCGATGGCCCGCGAGTTCCTCACGTAGTTGGTGTGGTAGATCTTGGCCGCCTCCTGAGCTGGGAGCATCCCCGCTGCTACCGCTCCTGACGAGCCCGCTCCTGTAGCCGCCGTCCCTGCAGCCGCTCCGG